>OY282558.1:431151057-431607650 GCA_958295665.1 Tipula vernalis
TTGGGCTCAATAATTGGAACGATTCTTCGTCTTGACCTGTGTTAATAATTTCTACAATAGCTTTGTAGGGTGCACAAGTAGTGTATATTCCTTCCTGGATGTTTATGTTTGGTGAAAGCAAACTGTTTTGTATATAAAAGTTTCCTTTTGAAATAGTTACTGGTATTTCTATTAATTTTTTAGATTTGTGGGGTATTTCTGTGTTGGGAATAATTGTTGTACATTCATTTTTTATGGGAATATTAATTTGAGGGGTTTCCAACGTATTATTTATGGTGTTTACTTTAGCGTTAAGCTTTTGTAAGTTCTCATATCCAATGAGACCATCAAATAATGTATGAAATTTAAATATAAAAAATGTTAATTTTGTTGGCATTTCTTTGAATTGAATGTCGATCATTTGTGTTATTTCCGTTGAGGAGAACACTGATTGTACCTTGAATTGTACGTTAATTATTTTTGAGAACAATTTGACAAATTTTGGGTCGATATAAGATTTATCGGCACCAGTGTCAATTAGAATTTTTAGAGTTTGATTATTAATAGTTAATAGTATAAAAGGAAGCTTGGTTTGTTGTTTGATTTTCGTTAGGAAGTTAATGTCGGATGTGGGGCGTTGTTTGAAAAATCCTCGTCATCGACTGTTTGTTCCAAGTTATTAATGTTAGTTTCCTGTTTGATAAAATGTCTTGGTAAACTTTTTTTATTTTGACTCCTGTATGGTTGTTTATATTGTGGTGTGTAACTCCTATTATCGGTAGTTTTATCTTCTATCTTTATAGTTTCATTGACAAAGTTTTGTTTTCTGTCCTCATAATTTTTTGGTGGATATTTTTTGGTGTAATTATTAAATTTTTGCTTTTGGGGTTGAATATTTTTCAACCTCTGGATACTTTGTTCTTGTTGTACAAAGCTGTGTGCAGTTTGTAAATCAACTGGTTGGGATGCACGTAGTGCACTACCAAGTGGTTCTGGCAGACTTGCCATAAACACAGTCAATCCTGTGGATTGTTGCTGTTTGATTAGAGCATCTATTATACCTTGGTCTAAGTCATCCATTTGGATTTTGTTTGAGAGCAATGTTAGTATCGATTGAATTCGACCAAAGAGTTTCTGAGGCTCTAGGTTGAGTTTGATCAATGAGAACAATTCTAATTGAAGGTTTGCAGTACTTCGTGTATCTGCATAATTAGCAATGAGATGTGCATGGATGTCTGTCCATTTGGTGGCAATATTATGGGTAGTGAGAGATTCACTAGCAATTTCAATTATCTTACTACGAATGTTCTGTGTAATAATTTTATAACTAGGTAATTCTTTTATTGGTTGGCAAAGTTTGACTATTTGGTCAACCGAATTACAGAAATGATACAGTTCATTCCTTTTTCCAGAGAATGTAGGAAGATTTTTAGTTACGATGTCAACTTTAAAAGAGTCGAGAATGGTGGTTTGTTCCTGAAGTAATTTTTCCATTTTTAATTTACCGAGATTTAATTTTACTGGCGGTTTAACTGTTAATTCACGATTATGTTGAGCTATAAATTGATCTAATTTTTTGGAATCGATTGCGTAAGTCATACGAATTTCACGAATTTACAAAAGTTTTTATGTGTCCCCGATGACACTAATATGCCAAAAAGTCCCGATTTTAGGTTCTAATTTTAACACTTAATTATATTCACAAGTGCGTTTATTCAATATTTTACAAGTAGTGAATTAGTACTTGGGTTCCACAATTTTATATTTAATAATTTTGAATGTTAGTGCAAGTTTGATTTGAAAAATAAATAAAAAAAATGATTGTTGTAGGAAAAAAATACAATGAAAATTTCTTACCTTGCCAATATTGCTGCTAGTAACACGGCTTTGAACATCTTCGGGTTGATCAGGCTCGATATGTTGGTAAAATTTTTTTATTTTATTTATTTCACTGTTTTATTACAATCATCCCGCTTGACAGATTATTGCACTTTGGTGTTTTTACACAATTATTTATCTGAAGAGAAAAAAAAATAATTTTATTTAAATTTTCGCGTAGTTATTATTTTTGCACAATTATTTATTAAAAACACTTTCTAATTTTTATTAATTATTAATTATTATGTAATATATTATTTTCACTTTTAACTGCGCCAGTTATGGGTTGTGCCGATAACGTATTTATTTCTGGTTGTGGTTGGGAAACGGTATTAGTTCCAAAATAATAATAATGCACAATAATTTAGTTTGACAATGTTTTTATTTCAAACATATAAATTGTAATGAACGTCGCTTCCAGTTTTTGTTTACTTTTTATAATAAGTCATTTCCTGTTATGCAGTGGAATGACTTTCTGTGGAATTTCTTTATTGTTAAAATTTGCTTATGCGATATAATGTTTGGTGTCATTGCACTACATGTCGCCGGTGGAATTTGCTTTCTTCATGGGTCGCGTGTTAGCTGATGTTAACTATGTATAAGCTGCAGAAGTACGATCATGTATCGCTTTATTTTGGTAATGTATTTGGTACCTCATTGTCAAAATTTATTTTCTGCCTTGTCTGTGTTTATTTATAGGTTGTTTAATTTTCGTGAGCAAAATTATTTGTATGCTAAACTTCACTTTTCCAAATCGCGAAAGATAAATGTGTTTCCAACTAACAGAAAGGTGATTCTGAATGATTCAGTTTTACTTAGCTGTTTCAGGAAATGGAAAAAATTGTCAAGTACCATAAGAAATGTATGCTCTTTCACCAAATTTAAGCAAGAATCATTTAAATTTATTAGCAACATCATGTTCATATTTAGTTTTAAATTTATTTTGATTCATTTTGACTAATATTTATTTTAATAATTTTTATTAATATTTTTGCTTACTACACAAATTATAGTATGGACGATTTGCTTCGACTCATTTAAAACCATTCCCATCTATTTATAAATTAAAAATAAATCATAAAATTTGAAAATAAACTTTCTTAATTATTCAAAACCACTTTACTTATAAATATACGTACGCACAAACATATATAGTATGTACAAATAAATATTAAAACAAACAGGCATAACCAGAGGTAAACAAAAATATTTAATTCTAAATTAAATCTCATATTAAATTTTCTATTTTACTATACCGGAAATTATTTGTTTTCATTGATACAAAATTTGTTTATTTTAATTTTATTTGTATTTTTGTTGTAAATGCTTATCGATGTAACGTAACCGGCTCATATATTGTCCGAGAGGTAGAAAATTTAAAAACAACAACAAAATTAAAAATTTGTATTATAACAATTTTCAATAAAATTCAATTAAATTTTCCTGTGATAAATATCAATATTAAATAGAAATTTATTCCTAGTTTATAGTTTAACCAAAAAATAGTAAAAAACCCAATAATAATAACAAAAACTATACCTACATATATAATATACAAATAAAATCATTAAATGTAGCTATAAAATCGAAAATTTGATATCTATACCGGTTGGTGTTGTTGTTAAATATTATAGTATGGAAAACAAAATTTCTAGGTCTTTTAATTTGTTGTATAGATTGTACTCTACCCCAGAACTATGGTTGGTATAACACCATACTATCATATATGTATATCCATCATCATGATGACCATCATATATCACAGACAAACCACATAAATTTTCGATCTGCACATATTATTATTTTCCATTTTCTATCTCTCGGCCAGCAGCATCGTATTGGCAACAACAGCAAAGGCGTAAATGTGTGTAGGAATATATGAGAACAAAAAAAAACAACAAATATTAAACCAAAATCATGGAAACCCTAATAAATTTATAACAACATAGATTTTTATTTATACACAATAATGTATATAGCATACGTATATAAAGCACTCCAGGCTACATTATCTACAGACATTACATGCATGACAAAATATCAATAGACAGGTATTATTGTTGACTGGTATAATATCCTGAACGGAAATGACCATTTCTGTCTATTAATTTTTGTGTGTTGGGAGATATACTTTTGTTTTATGCCCATTTTTAAAAAAAGAAAATTTATAAAAATCTGAAATAAATTTTCAATTATGTTTGCTTTTATTTTAGATTATGTTTTCCGTTTCAATTTTATTGCTTCCAATTTTGAGGGTGAAGAATATTTTTTTGTAAATTTGGTTTCCCAAGTTTCCTTGATATTATAAAGATGTTGATACTTCTTATTGTGTCATATTGTAAAGTGTTTGGGAAATTTTGAATTGTGGTTTGAATTTCGATCTTTAATTGTAAGAACATTTTTGGCGATGGTTTAATAATTGTTATAGGTGGCATAATGGCGAAAAATATGACTTGTGAAAAACATAAAAATCTAATTGGATTATTCAGTTAGTTTAGCTTTTATTTCTTCAAAACTATGTATAAATAATTTTTGTTTAGCCTTAAAGAAAACTTTCGAAAATTTTTTTTGTTCGTAATGGCTTAATGAATGACTTATAGGGATTAGCCAATAAATGTACTACATTAACCTACTATAACAATTTTCAGTTTTTTCTTTTACACATAATTGCGTTAAATTAGGCTTGTCGGGAAGGCTTCTTTCTCAAGTGGTCTCTTGTGTTCCTTGAGTTTACTAGCGTTTTTCCAGAAGTTTCCGCAATAGTAAATTACAGTGTTTAAATTCATTTTTTGTTCCCTTCTTTAATCTTTCTTTGCGGAAAGAAACAAAAAAATATTTGGTTTTGTTTCGAAAGAATGAGTAAAATAGCGACTGATTTGTTTTTTAAAGAGAGGTAACAAAAATTCATTTATCAACCTTCTATCTTGAAGCCAACAACTGTTCTTGAGATATTCCCCAATAAAATTCATCATCTGCTGCCTATTTCATACTATTTCGTAATTTAACCTTGAAATTACCGCTGAAGGTCAATCAAACAAATGCCTTAAGTACCATGTAAAATTTTACCTTTTTTCAGAATCCGGGGTCAAAAATGAGGTTTCTTTTTAAAAAATAAGAGTTGGCTTTTTAATAACCTTGAAAACATATTTCAAGGTCAACCTTAAGATCACCAATCGATTGCCTCGGTAAATATAGGATTTTCGCATATGTTACTTTTATGATTGGCAGCTATTTCCTAGCGAAATATTTGATTGGGTCTTTTAAAATGGGACATTACCAAAACTATTTGATCATTAAAGTGCTAACGGATGGTAATTGCCTTTTTCAGCTATAATTACTCAGCTTTTGTCAAACCGTTATTGGCGAAGTACATATAACCACAGATAAGAACAGATGATTCATCCCAGTACATGTTGATGTCCAAAACTAAAAGTGAAAATTTTCTTCTTATAATATTTTGTATAAGCTTCTGCTGGAACCCAGCTATTATTTTTAGTTCTTCGAAATGCCATCTATAGTTTCCTAGTAAAACAAAACGTTCAAATAATATTAAAACTGGTACTAAAATGTTGCATCCGTTACGAATTTGTATATATTGTTACGTTTTTGCCTTGTCAATTAAGGTTCGTATCACTGGATTGTGAATAATACAAAATCAATTTAATTTATCACCAACGAATTTATTTATTTCACACAAAAATTATTACAACACAGTTTATTAATAAAAATTCACAAAATCACTTTATATAAATTATTCTCAAATTTTTACTGTACACTTATAATTTTTATTTCCACAAAAACACTTTATAAATCACTTTTTAATTCCCTTTTAATCTTTACTCTATCGCTTACCAAATATTACTAATAATCTTACAAGTTTACTCTATCGCGTTCCAAATACTAATAATCCAATTCGATCTTGTTCGCCTTTTTATATACACAAACCAAGCTTTTCGAAAGTTCACGACTTTTCCAGTTAGAATAGCGTAGAAACATTACGTAATAGTTTTTATCATGGAAAATTTCATTTAGTACAGTAAAACATTGAGCTATTAGTTTTACTTATTCTATTACACACTAGGTGTCACCGTCACAATATTTTATATTGTGACGGTGACACCTAGAGTGTAATAGAATAAGTTAAATGAATAGCTCAATGTTTAACTGTACTAAAATGGAATTTTCCATGATGAAAATTGTTACGTAATGTTTCTACGCTATTCTAACTGGAAAAGTCATGAGCTTTCTAGAAGTTTGGTTTGTGTACATAAAATGGAGAACGAAATCGAATTGGATTAGTAATATTTGGTAAGCGAAAGTGTGAAGATTAAATAGGAATTAAAAGTGATTATAAAGTGTTTTTTTGTGCGAAATAAAAATTATAAGTGAACAGTAAAATTGTAAGAAAATTATTTAAAGTGATTTTGTGAATTATAATTAATAAATAGTGTTGTTATATTTTTTGTGTGACATAAATAAATTCGTTGGAGATAAATTGAATTGATTTTGTATTATTCACAATCCAGTGATACGAACCTTAATTGACGAGGCAAAAACGTAACAATATACAATTTTAATGTACTACAATTTCATAAAAGTTTTTTGATTTCACGGGAAGTGAATTTAAAGTTATTAGTTAATATATAAACAAATGAAGTTTCCAACTGTAATAACGTATTAGCACAGATGCATTAGTTAATAGATTAATATTAATATTAAATCATTTTTAAAATCAATACCTTTTCGATGCTCCCTTTACTGCAGTAAAAAAAAAAATTCATTCTATATGTATTTGAGTGAATTTTATTTTAGTTTCTTTGTATAAATTTTAATACTACAAAGCAAGTCATAAATTTTAGTTTTTTTAGTACTGTTTGGGATTTACGGATTTTGTTGTTGATGTTTTTAGGTTTTTGTTATTATTTTTTCATAAATTTCATTTGGTGTAGTATCCCTCTGTATTCTTATATTGAAAATGAATCTGAATTTTATTAAAAGTGGAATTAAATGTTCTGTTGAAGGTTGTGATTCGTCGAGGAGAATAAACAAGCGCCTCTTTAAATTGCAAAAAAAACAAACAAAAAATATAAAGAATGGATTACTAACTGCAATATAAACAACACTACAAAAAAAATATTCAAATCTGTGAACAACATTTTTCTGATGGCTGTTTTACTAAAAAAGGTTTAAGAAAAAATGCAATCTTAACAGAAAATATACCAAACTTAATAACCGTCCCGCTTTCCAAATCAAATATTTGTACCAATTCCACCTTAAACCACCAACCGAGTAACATCGACTTCGATGACGATATCTCAATGGTCACTGTGTTATCATTACCCTAGTAGATATTTCTAACTTTCCTGAACCACCAAGATATGTCTCAGAAAACGTTATTGAGTCCCCACCATGTAAAAATTGTTTGCGCAATATAAAAAATGAAAATTATTACCGTTTAAAATTTTACGATCTGTTAAAGAAAATTGATACTAAATAAGGGAATTGAAACGAAAGTGCAACAATCAAATCAGAAAAGTTAGTAGAAATAATTTAAAAAACACACGCAATCAAAAAATTAAATTCAACATTAATAATCATTATCGTTGACATCAATATGTATAAATATATTTTATCGATCATCCAGTGCTTACTTATATGCGGGAAAACCTACAATTTAATTTACCATCAAAGTCATCATTAGTTCGGTGGCAACCGATAAAATATTTAAATCCCGGGTTTAACGAAAATATTTTACTTACACTAAAACGAAAAGTGCACGAAATGACGGGAGATTCGAAAGAAGCGATACTAATGTTTGATGAAATATATATTAAAAGCGATTTAGTTTATAACACACGTTCCGACCAGATAGATGGTTTTGTAGATTTTGAAAATCAGAGGGAAAATATGATAGGGAAATTAATATCTTGTATCATGATAAGAGGTGTTTCACCAAATTGGAAATATGTTCTTAGCTATTTTGTTTCCCATAACGGCCTTATTGCTGAAAAATTATTTTTAATTGTCCAGGAAAATCTGAACAAATGCAAAGAACTATGTTTAAATGTTAGGGCTATAGTATGTGATTAAGGTGCTAACAACCGGAAATGTTTTAACATGTTAGGATTAACTATCGATCATCCTATCTTTAGCTATAATAACCAACAAATTGTCGGAATTTTTGACGTTCCACATTTAATTAAGAGTGTCCGAAACTCGTTGCTTAAAACCGACATTAAATGCCCCGATGGTATAGTAAGCTGGAAAGTTATCATTGAGCTATATAACCTTGAGAAAAGTTCTATAACGAAATGTTGTCCAAAAATAACATATAAACACGTTTATCCGAACACGTTTGAAAAAATGAGGGTTAAATTAGCAACACCAATTTTCAGCAGAACTGTAGCAGCAGGTATTAAAATTGCTATTCAGCTCAATAAAATATCAATGGGAAATAATGTGAATTCAGCGATTTCAACCTATAAATTTATTGAAAAGTTTGACAAATTATTCGTCTGTTTGAATTCAAAAATTAAATTGAATAAAAATACTTATAAATCGTCTTATACCGTTGATAACGAAGTAGATAGATTTATAACTTTTATGATAGAATATTTTTCGAATATTTCACTACTTAATAAAAAACCCGTTAATTGTTTCAAAGGTTTTCTTCTAACTTTGAACAGTATAAGGGAAGTTGCTAAAATTATAATATCGAGAATAATTCTTGATTCAATCAAGACTCAATCGGAAACCTTTTTTCGCAAATTAGAGCAGCAAATGGAAATAACCGAAACCCATCAGTTCATCAATTTAACAATAATGTAGCAAAAATAACCACAATTAAAGTTTTAATCAAATATTCTAGTACATTAAATTGTGAAGAGGATTTTGATTTAAATTTGCTACAATCAACAGATATGATTGGAGATGATGCTGAATACGTAAGTTCGGAAACTTTAATTGCGGAAAATGATGATTTGGAGCACGAATCGTCGGATATATCTGAGAATTTTTTTAATTTTGATGTTCCGCTTGAGAAAGCCTCCATGCGATATTTTATCGGATATGTTACATGTAAAATTATAAGAAAAATTATGTGCTCCAGATGCGAACTTTTTTTTATTAAAACTGATGAAATATTGGAAACGCCATCTGAATATTTAATATGTAACGGAAATTATTGCGAGGAAGGTGACGTTAGAAAACTGATGGCACCAACTGACCAATTTTATAATATTTTTGATGAACAAATTCATATTTTTTCAAACATTTGGAAAGAGCATGCACATATTAAAAAAATTAAAGAACATATTTTGAAAATTTGCACCAATAATATAAACAACAAACAAAAAATTTTTTACGATACAGAAAACCCTTGTTTTGAACACAATAAAATGGCGTTAAGTTTCATGATTTTGGTACTCATTAGGAAACACTGCACATGGCTAGCTGAAAAATACGTTAAGCACAAATATAATAATGCCCGTAATGCCAATTGGCGTATTTTATTACAAGGAAAGTGATGAACATAAAATTGAATGTAATAATTAAGTCCTTTAAATTAAAATAATATTTTTAAAAATCGAAATTCTATTTTCTCTGATTGGGGAATACATCAAAACCGATTTTTACAGTCGACATCAATTGATGGCCTTGAAAAAAAATAATTTTTGTAGTGTTTTTTTATTCGCTCCGGATAGTTGCTATCGAGAGCAGTCATATAGAAATTGGCTCCCGATAGCGCTCCGTATAAATAGGTAGAGCCAAATATTTTTTATGTAAAGTTTTTGGTAAACAATTGAATTAAAAATGATACTTTGATGTTAAATAAGTTTAGTTTACCAATAAATAGCGCGTCAAATTTAAATTTAGGCGTAGAAAAATGACGGCTCTCGATAGCAGCTATCCGGAGCGAATAAAAAACACGACTTTTGTTATTCGTTCATTAGTAATTATTTATTTTACTATGCGTATCTATTAATTGTGCTTGTATTCATTTTTCATTCGAAACCAGAAACACAGACGCAGAAAAAAATTACAAAATCAAAAAAAAAGTAAACAGAAGAAAATTCTTTAGCTATTCACCAATTCGTGTCTCTGCATTATGAATTATCAGACGAAGTTAATATTTTTATCATGCATGGGGCTGGCGCTTTTATCAGTCAATTTTGAAAAAACACACAAATGTTCCTGGTTGAACTATCTGATATTTTTATCTGTGATATAACATACTATATTTACCAAAAAGCTTAGAGATGAGTTAGTAATCCATTTACATACGAATATTGTTTACTATAGAGCAATATCACTCGAAAGTGATAAGGGAAATTGACCAACGCTTTTACTCAAAGTCACTTGAGGAGGTGGAGAAATCTTCCAAGCCACATCAGAACTCTATCACAGCCAGTGAAGTCAGATAAGTCCAGATCGACTTCAGCCGACGAAGCCGACTTTATCGACGTTGATATTATCGCTATCCAAGACAAGACAAGATAGAGGATGTTAGAGTAATTAAGCTAAACTAGTTGAAAAAAAAAAAACGTCCGAACTCCAACTCATGGTAAGTGAATCTCATTTCACTATAATACGATTATGGAGTCAAAGTGAATTGTGAATGATTTAGATCATGTATCAAATTTAATCGCTTTGATTTGTGACACGGAAATAAAATGAAAATTACCGGTACAGTTATATATATTTGAATTTATAATAGAACTTTCAATCATACCAATAAATTATTAAAAATTAAAATCTAAAGACGGAAATAAAAAGTCTTGATATTTCAGAAATTAGAATTATTTCAATCATGATTATTTGTCTTTAAAGAAATTATTGTTTTGTTCTAAGCATGGCTCAAAAATATCAAAACTGTTTAATATCACTTCCTAATTAATTTTCATTGTGGTTTTTAGGGAATAAATTAATTGCAATACATGTCTTTTTATACTGAAAAATCTTACATGTTCTTTTACAATATGACGATATAGAGTTTTGATTCTTTTCACCTTGTTAAGTTTCGTAAAATAATTCGATAGTCGATGTTCTATATAATAATTCATTTGGAAATTGTGTTTGTTCGAGCGTCTAGTGCATATAGCACATACCAATTGACGCATTCTTTGCTCTCATTCGCGATCCAGAAACATGCAAGGCGGTGAAGTTGTCACCTAAAGCCACCTTCGCGGAAACCGTTGCTTTTGCGTTAACGAACGAGGCTGTGCAGACTATCATCAGACTATCAATATTTAGGCACCAAATGATTTCAGACACCACCGGGAATATCGAGTGGATGGTACCAACAATCGGAGGAGGCAGGCTTAGGTGTTGGGAATGTGACAAGTTGGGGCACATATCAAGTAACTGTCGGAAAGCAATATAAGGAAGGAGCAGATCGCCACCTTTTATCCAAGCGAGCGTCAAACGGTCGAGACAAATGTCTAGAGGCGGTGAGCTAAGATGTTGGGTATGTAACAAGACTAGCCACATCTCGCAAGATGGTTGGGAAGCAAGAGAGGAATGGCCACGATCGGAAACTTCTATGGAAAGAGCACTCAGCATAGAATAGTGATCGGATCGCCGAATGGCAACAGTCGGAAAGGTGGGAAGAATGCAAGTTCATTTGGAGTAACGAAAGCTAGCTTCGCCGTCTGATTGCGCCATAACATACATCCCTGTTACGAGTGTTGCACGAGGCGGTAGCAGCGTAACAATCAAAGGCGGTGTTGATGGGGAAAAATGTGTCATTACGATGGATATGGGAGCAGCTCACACGATTGTCCGGGAAGGCTCGATCGTAGGAGCTGTACAGCTGGCTGATGGGTTGACATTTAGAATGGCAAATGGAAAGAGTGCAATGATAAAAGAGAAAAAGGTCGTGAACATAAGGTTCGGTGAAACTCGTTTTCCACACGAAGATATTGTGGACAAGGTCATTTTGGGAACGGATTTCATGAAGGCTTCGTGTTGGATTTTTGGCGAGGGGTATTGAGTAGCGAAAATACCGAGTTTTCACTTAATTTCAACAGTACAGATGCCACGGTCAGGCGAGTAACAGTCAGCCGATGCGAAGAACTGCCACCGAAGTCTGAAACAATTATAGAGGAAATCAGATGTAGAGATTAAGCAGATAGTGTATAGGAAGTGCCAGGTTGTGCGAGGAGGAGTGCGAGTGTCGGGTGACTGGTTGAAGAATCGATGTGCATTCGAGAAGGTGGCCAGGAATTCGCAGAAGGGTAATTGGTGTGGCTTTACAGCCTATATGGACGGCACCCTACAGGACTCGGAAGGGACGAGGGGGTAAACTGAAGGTGGTATTTTTAGACAGGTTTGGCCTATACAGAGGAGGTGATTTCTGTCTTGTTCGGGACGAACAGGCTTAGGTGGGGGGGGGGGCGGGGTTGTGTAATAGAATAAGTTAAATTAATAGCTCACAGTTTTACTGTTTTAAATGTTTCTGAACTATTTTTACTGAAAAAGTCGTGAACTTTCTAGAAGTTTGGTTTGTGTAAATAAAAAGGCGAACGAATCAATTGGATTATTAGTTTTTGGTAAGCGAAAGTATAAGGATTAAAATGTGATTTGGAAAATGCTTAAAAAAGTGTCTTAGTGCGAAACACAAGTGATTTTGGAATTATTATTAATAAATTGTGTTATTTTGGTTTTTGGTGTTAAATAAATAAATTCATTGTGTTAAACTGAAGTGTTTTGTTTTATTCACAATCCAGTGATACGAACCTTGATTGACAAGGCGAAAAAGTACCAATATTGTTACGTTTTTGCCTTGTCAATCAAGGTTCGTATCACTGGATTGTGAATAAAACAAGATCAATTCAATTTATCAGCAACGAATTTATTTATTTAGCACAAGAATTATTACAACACAATTTTATAACAATAATTCACAAAATCACTTTTTTTAATTTTTACACAATTTTACTGTAGACTTATAATTTTTATTTCGCACAAAAACACTTTATAAATCACTTTTTAATTCCCTTTTAATCTTCACACAATCGCTTACCAAATACTAATAATAATCTTACAAGTTTACACTATCGCGTTTCAAATTCGAATAATCCAATTCGATCTCGTTCGCCTTTTTATATACACAAACCAAACTTCTAGAAAGCTCATGACTTTTTCAGTTAGAATAGCGTAGAAACATTTAGAACAATTTTATCATGGAAAATTCCATTTTAGTACAGTTAAACATTGAGCTATTAATTTAACTTATTCTATTACACACTAGGTGTCACCGTCACAGTACATTCCTGGTATAACTTGGTTTTTGTTTAGCCTCTGAAATGTCTCTGAGGCTATGTGTATGCCAAAGAGTAGTCTTTTAAAATTATAGCTACCAAACGAGGTACTGAATAAACTCAGCTTTCTCGAATCGTTGTCAAGATCTACTTGGTGGGATCCGTCATTTAATTCCAGGACTGCAAATAATTCAACACCTGCTAATTGAATACTAAATCTTCTAGTCTGGCTATCTCATAGTAGTCCTTCTTATTGTCTCGTTACAGAATTAGGGTTCCAGGCAGATCTAACGACCCCTTTAACCTTTTCAAGTATCGCTATGGGGATTATTCTAGAAGGTCTGGTAACTGGATTGGTATATATTTTCTTTGAAAACTATCTATTACCTACTAATTTCATATGTTGTTGATAATTTTAAAGAGGTTAAATTTGTTAAATGTTTCGTATCCAATTAGTGGACTGAGCTCCGAATCTATTACTACAAAATTTTTAACATTTTCTACATTTTTATAGAGAAAGCCACGAAAGCCGGAATAAGTTTTCTTCACGTGAAAAGTTGCAAGAGTTTTAACACGAAGTTTTACAATCAGAAGTTAACATATTTTGATTTTGTCAAACAGAAAGCGTTTATTTAATAATAAATTAAATATCTCACAAAGCGATTCCATTTGCACAAAGTTTACGTTATATATCCCCCCTTTTTAGCTTCTGTATCAATTTACTAAATAACCGCAAAACTAAATACCAAAAATTAAAATTAAATTACAGATGTTTTTTGCAAATTACATAAAAACTAATACAATAAAAAAACGAACCATGACCCTACTTAGTCGAACGATTGGTGAATTTAATGTTTAACTCTAGGTAAAAAAACTCCTTAAAATTAAAATGGAAATGTACTTTAAAAACCAACCCACTAGTCATCGGTATCCAGTACTATTAAAATACAGAACACAATCTATTTTTGCCTTTTTAGAAAGAAAAAGCTTTACCCCACTGGTTTTTTTTGTATGTGTGTGTACCGTGTTTCAATTTAATTTAAAATAAACAAAATAATTTTGAAAACTTCTAATTTTTTTGTTTCTCTTTATACATTTTAAGGATACACAACATCCCAAATATAACAAAAGGATAGATACATAAAAAGATAAATTTATCAAGATACACATTTTTTTCGTCTTCTCTTTACGTATAATATTCCTAGGGGTTAGAGATGAAACGTTGAGATGATTTTTCATTTTTCCAAAATAACACGACCAAAAGGAAAAAAAACAAAAAAAAATAAAAATTTGGAAAATAATAGAAAACAAGATAATCAGATTAGAGGGTTAGTAATTTGCCAGTTATGCACTAACACAAAGTGAATGGAAAATGTAAACAGACGTAAACACAAACACAAGCACACACACACACACAACTGAAAAACTGTGAGAGGTGAAAAATAAAAATATTTTCATTTTTTGTTTGTTTTATTTATTTGTTGATTTAAGTCAACGCGTTAAAATTTATATACACACACACCGGCAGACGCACAAATATAAACAGATACTCTTGTTATCATCCATAAAGTTCTAAATAAAACAAAGGTTCTCATGTCACGTTTTGAATATTATAAAAATGGAAAATGGGACGGAAAATACGCGCAACGCACACCCACAGACACACACACACATAAAAACCTAATTATAATTTTGTGGTGAGTTGTTTTTATTGTTTACGATGATAATTTTTAGCTAGAATTTATAAATCTTACCTTTGTTTCACGTTGGCACTTTTAATTTTTTTTATTTTTTGTGTGATTTTGTATTTTTCGTGTAAATTAGGGTAAATTAAAGATAATAATAAAAGAACTGTGAATGATTTGAAGGATTAGGATGAAAATGGTAATTTTAATGCTCCTGCTGATAAATTGTTTGTAATATTTGACTTTCATAATATTAGTGGTGTTCATCTTAAGATAAAATTAGACACTAAAATCTTGCTTGTTGTGTAATTTTTCCTTGGTGTATAATTTTCGATTTATATACGTTGTGAATTTAAAATTTAAATAAAGGTGCGGTAAAAATTTCCATAAAATTTATCTTAACAGCTTATAAAATTTTTCGATTTTTAATATTTCTTGTGGGGCTACTCCAATCAATTTTAATTGTCCCACCTATTCGGCAAAATACTTCATTTTCTATTTTAGTTAACTTCTATAGCAAAAGCAATTTGAGTTAATTCTAAAAATTAATGCGATATTATTCGTTTTTGTTCCTACACTGCTACCTCTCTAACATTTTTACTTAATTAATTTGTGAGCAAAATGTTTATTAAATTTGGGCAAAATTAAAAATTAAAATATAACTATTTAAGAAATAAGGTAACTCTGTTTTGAACTGCTTTTTCCAGAACTTCGCTCTTTATAGGGGAAGAAACGTTATATCAAGAGTTAAAAGTTAAATTAAGTAAGTTCATAAGTTTTCAATGCTTTTCGATTATTTTTTTAACAAAAAAAATTAAATTCACAGATACATAATAAAACATTAGATGAAGAAGTCATTATCATTGGCAACCCTATACACCAACAACATGCAAAATGACAGAAGTCATTAACATTAGTGGCTCAATACATATATCTGCAATAAGCAATTAATTCTTTAAACCTAAACAATATAAAATATAATATCTATTGAATATTCATCAGAATATTCGTAGCCTTCGAAGGAATTTTAATGTTTTCGTAGCCAATGTTAATGAGTAGAAGAATAAACCATCATTCATATTTTTGAGTGAAATTTAGGTCAATAGTGAATAATTATCTTCTTATAATCTAAACGGTTACACGTTATTTATTGCTTGTAATAATTCTTATAGGTTAAGTGGGGTCCGTATTTTTGCACGAAATTTCTAGTTTGATAGGTAATATTAAGTCTAAAAATCTCTCCATTTTCGGTGACATTAACATTGATAACCTGGAGTTTTGGAATCACTGGTTAATGTTCCAACTCGAGTGAAAACTTCATCATCCACTTGCATAAATGATCTTTCATCCCGCAAGATTTCAGATTATCACTTCAACGAGATATTATTTAAACTTGATACAGTTTTGAAAATTAATAGTTAATATGGTA
This sequence comes from Tipula vernalis, assembly GCA_958295665.1. Classification (NCBI taxonomy): domain Eukaryota; kingdom Metazoa; phylum Arthropoda; class Insecta; order Diptera; family Tipulidae; genus Tipula; species Tipula vernalis. The sequence continues at coordinate 431,167,290 of OY282558.1, forward strand.
TTGCTTAATGAATTCGTCGAACAGGGACACTGGACGTCTGTTCTGAATCTAAATGATCTATATCTAGTAATACATTTTTTTAGCATTATTCCGAACATTTTGAAGCAGTGTTATATTTATTCTCGGGTTAAAAATATCAGGCGCTTACAGCCATGGATCTCTTATAATCTTGCCACTCGAATTAGAAAAAGAAATAAATTCGCAAAAAGTTAAAAAAACGTCCAAATGATGATGTTAAGAGTGAGAAAGAAATGTAATATAGTGAATAGTTTCTTAATTAATGAAATTTAAACAAAAAATACGAAAGCATCATTGATTAGAAATATTTTATCCAATACCGGTACTCTGCTTAGCGGAGTTGAACTGTTATTTTACTAGAATACTTGTTTGAAAACATTCTATATGACTCCGGTTTCTAATATTGAAATTTGAGCTATTATCGAATCGTTGGAGCCGAAAGAGTCTTTAGAAAATTAAGCGATGTAACAATATTTTGAAAGCTATTTCTAAATCTATTAGCCTTGTTCTTGCTTATATATTCAATCTTTCCTTTGAACAGAGAGTAGTACCTAAGAGGCTTAAATATGCTACTATTATTCCTATTTTTAAAAGTGGGGACCTTATTGATATAGGTAACTATAGGCCCATTACGCTCCAGCCAGTTATTCTCGAAGTTCTGGAAAAATCAGTTCAAAACAGAATTACCATATTTCTTGATCAGTGTAAAACGGTTCCACTAAGGTAGGAGTACTGAGTCGGCTATAGGTTGAATTTTTTGGATATTATTCATAATGTTCCTAATAATGATAAGATTTGTGCTGGTTTGTTTATTGATGCTTCTAAGTTTCAATAAACAAAAATGGTTTGATAAGCATTTGCTGATACTTAGTCAACAAACAAAGTTTATGTGGTTTAAAATTTCTGGCATTCCAGCTGCTTCTAGTCATCCCCAAGTAACATATCATAGTGCTGCTTGTAAATATTCCTCTGTTAGTTGTCATACAGATTGTTTGAATATTGGGCTAGTCAAATACCTTGGAATTCATTTGGACACTAACCTTAATTTGGAAAATTCATATTTCAAAGTTGAAAAGTTACATGGCATCTGCCTCACGTATTTTTTACCTCCTCCGTGATTTATGCCCTATTTCTGTATTTAAACGTTTCATGCTTTATGATACTGACTAAATTGGAATACGGTTTGTCGTGCTGGGGTGGTTGTTATTCAACTACTTTACAATCTTTGTACGTACAACAGAAAATGATTTTGCGAACAATTTTGAGGAAAAACACATTACATTTACAATACTTGTATATTTATAAGGTTTTAAGAGTATTTTTTAAGCGTGGGGTTCAGCATGTAATAAGAGGTGATCCTCGATATAACTTTCGCGCTAATCATCGTCTGGTTTATATTGTTCCCAAATTTAATAATGAGCGCTTCCATCGCAATATTGTTGTTAATATTCCAACGTTTTTTTTAATGAGAATAAGGTCGAAAGGCCGAATGTGTCGAAAGGCTGAATATCGAAAAGCCAGATTTCGAAAGGCCAAATATGTCAAAAAATTTAATGAAAATTCGGCCTTTTGACCAAATCGGTCTTTCCACAAGTTCGGCCATTAGACCCATTCGGCCTTTAGACATTCAGCCTTTCGACATTCGGCCTTTCGACATTCGCCCTTTCAACACTTTCGTGCTCAATCGCCTACTAAATATTCGGCCTTCCGACATTCGGCCTTCCGACATTCGGCCTTCTGACATTTGGCGTTTAGACATTCGGCCTCTAAAGGCCGTTTTAATGCATTTGGTATTGGTATTTTGAATATAAATAGTTATATTTTTTAATTTTGTTAATATGTTGTTCAAGAAGCAATGCCTGTCACTGGATTTGTGTCCACAAGGCATGTTATTAGCAACATTATGTAAATAATTTATAAAAAATGTAAAAGGATGATAATAATAATAATCCTATATAACGGGTGGTCCATCTAACGTTTGCAAAGTTAATTTATTTCTTTTTATTTTATTTTTTCTACAATGTCGTCAAGTGTATTGAAATCCAATTTGCTAGCCGTCGATGAGCTACACTATTGCTAAAACAGCCACATCGAACCATTTGTATACGGTTATGAATAAATTTATTCATTTACGATTTCGAGCAAGCTGAATTTCGACATTAGAAATGGTTCTTAATGCTGCGATAAAACTTCAACAGTTTAGTGGCACCATCAGCCAATGAATGAGTCGATAGCGGAACTAAGTACGCTCTAATTAGATTTACCCGAATAATTAGATTTAATATTATTTGCTCCACAGCCAAACATATATGAGCCAGCGCAGGTAACTGCGTCTACTCCAATACGCGTAAGCAAAAATTTAAATTCACCATCGATCGAAAACTCACCTCCAGTGATGACGTCGCAGAATGTGCCATTCCCACCTTCAAATGTAACCCCTGTGAATAACTATTACGTTCCACCACCTATTACAGGAAATATGCAACAAACGCCATGGTTTTATCCTCGATATAATCCGATAGAAAATTATGCGCACCCATTTGTTCCTGGGTCTACATGTTTAGCTCTACCTATGGGAACTCAATATCCTTTGGTAACGAACAATATTTCTCTTCCAGCTATCGATAATCCAGAAGGATCATCCGCATTCCATCGAAACCTAAAAACTCAGATTACTGCCGTTCATAAATGGCGAATCTCGTACGATGGTTTAATTGGGGGAACTGTGGTAGAAAATTTCTTTTTCCGAGTAGAACATCTGGCTGGTACTAATAGCACTCTGTTGGAACAATTAGTCAATGATGTATCATTTCTGTTGACAGGTACAGCTCATGAGCATTATTGGCTAACCCTACGCCGAAATCCCAACTGTGTTTGGAGAATTCTGCGGGAATCATTAATTGATAACTTTCAAGATCGTAGAACGGATCTGGATATAGTTCGGTTGGTTGACAGTCGGAAACAGAAGCCAAAAGAATCATTTAGTGATCTCTATTACCAAAATTTTGACAATCGTGCTTCCTTTGAAAGAACCAACGAAAGACAGCCAACTATTGGAATCAATAAGGAAAAATATGCGGTTTGGTTTGCGAGCACACTTAGCTGGGCGAACTAATAACACTATTCCAGAACTTGTGAGCACTTGCATTGCTAAAGATGACTCTTGGAACAATATAGGTTATTGTCCGGAAGTGACTAGATTTCATAAACCTTCGAATCCATATCGGCTTCATGACATTTCCTCGGAAAAGCCAGTTATTCATCAAGAGTTTGAAATTTGTCCAGCTACTTCAATTTCATATATAGATGCCATTCGTTCTGTTCAAAAGTCAGTGCCTTCACCAATCAGCAATATTAATTGTTGGAATTGTGATCATTAGGGGCATCCTTACATGGAATGTAATATTCTCAAAACTCGAGATTTCTGTTACGGATGTGGTGCACCTGACGTACTTAAGCTCCATTGTAATCTTTGCGCTAGAGTCCAGTTAAACCGCACCTCGGGATTCGACGTCAATCCCGATGTGCGGTTTAACTGCGTGATTGTTTTCCAGAAGGTCGTGGAATATGTTCTTTAACAAAGTCAATTGTTAAATCTTCCCCAATTTTGGATGATAAAAGGCCATATGCTCTTGTGGATCTCGCAGGAGCACAGATTTCTGGTTTGTTGGACAGTGGAGCGGGTGTTGACCATCAACTACGGCTTCATTCAATTCGGGTTTCAATTCAAACTTGCAACGGTTCTCCCCAAGAAGTGGCGTGTTACGTGAATGTCCCTGTCACTTACAACAATAAAACAATTTCAATGAGATTATTTGGAGTTCCAACCTTAAACCAAAATCTGTATTTGGGTTACGATTTTTGGTAGATTTTTTGTTTAAAGCCCACTTTGGTCTCAGAGTTAACTGCACATCTTCTAACAGAAAGTTCTGTTAATAAGACCACCATGAATTGACGGTTGACCAACGTCATAGAATAGACAAGATCATTAATAGCATGCCCAGCTTCGAGAAACACGGGCTGGGACGAACAAATCTGCTCTTGCACACAATCCACATAGGAGATGCACTCCTAATTATGCAGCGTCATTACGCCGTCTCACCTGCCATACAGCATGAGATCTACAAAGAACTGGATCATATGCTCGAGTTGAAGGTCATTGAAGCAAGTAAGAGTGCTTGGAGCTCTCCAATGGCGATTGTAAAGGAGGCGAATGGTAAAACTAGACTGTGTCTCGATTCGAAAAAATTAAATTCGGTCAGTAAAATGAATGCTTCCTTGCCTTTACCATTAATCGAATGACTAATTAGTAGACTGGATAGAATCAAGTTTATTTCGAGTTTGGTATTCGAGTTTGTATCCCAAGGATGCCTTTTGACAGATTCCTTTGGACCCAAACTGAAAAGATAAATCGGCATTTGACACCCCCGGGAGGTCCCTCTATCAATTTCGAGTTATGCCCTTTGGGCTTTGTAATGCGCCACAATTCAGGTTAATGCGCAAGGTCATTCCTCACCATCTGCATGACCGAATGTTTGTATATCTCGAATATTTGCTTATTACCACCTTGACTTTCGACAAACATTTATCGTTGCTAGCAGATGTAGCCGAAAGGCTAACTAAAGCTGGTTTAACGATAAATGTTGAAAAGAGCAAATTCTTGTTGAAACAGATAGACTCCCTCGGTTACGTGGTTGGTGAGGGGGGACTGCGGCCTAATCTGGGCAAGGTGGGATCCATTACAAGTTCCCAACACCTAAAAACACTAGACAAATAAGGCGATTTGTAGCCATTACCGGATGGTACCGGCACTTTATAAATGGGTATTCTTCTTTGTCAGTACCTCTGACAAATCTGCTGAAAAACACCAAAAGTTTGTGTGGTCGACAGAAGCACAACCACCATTCGACTCTTTAAAAACTGCATTAACATCTGCCTCTATTTTAACCATCCAAAACTTCGAAAAACGTTTCTTCATCCAATGTAATGCGAGCAGTAAACGCATTGGGACCGTTCTGTTCCAGAAAGATAACGTTGTACATGATCGACCAATCGCTTTTATCTCCCACAAATGGGGAATATTCGTGTTAGTGTCATAAGCTTTCCTCGAGTTGATATTTATATACGCGTGATTAGCCACCACCGCCCATTGAAAATTACTTATTCCCGAATGCGCGCGACCTGATGTTCTTTTCTCAGCTCATCGCCCTCCTACAGCTGCGCAATTGAGAATAAACAAAACAGCGGAACTTATCAGACGTTACTACTTTTGGCCAAGTTTATTTTCCGACGTGAACAATTTTTTGGCATCTTGTGTCATGTGCAAGTGTAACAAAGCGGTAAATTATCCTTCTCGTCCACCATTTAGCTCTCTTCCAACGACCTTTCGGCCATGGCAGAGAGTTTACTCAGACTTTTTAGGGCCTTACCCGAGAACGAAAAATGGCAATACCTCAATTCTTATTGCATTTGACCATTTTTCGAAATTTGTGTTGACAAAGTCAGTGCGACAAGCGACTGCGATTGCAATGTGACTCTAAATTCAATGACGAATGAATAGTTTTCAAAGCGGTTTGTTTTATTAGAAAGAGTACACATTGCCATTACGTATGGAACACAATTTCATTCAAATGACTTCCACGGCTGGCTTTACAGTACCCCATTCTGTCAACCCAACTTGTCAGAACATTTTCGATTGTATGGGATCTTATCTCATCAATGGTCACTTCGATTTGATCTTTGGTGGTTTTAACTTAACTGATTGAACGGTTTGTACCAATTGCGTTGTTGTTCCACTTGCCTTGATATCAGTTAGCTCTTTCTTGAGGTGTTGAAACTCTGTTTGAAATTCAGCTTGTAATTTATGTTCCACCTGTTCAACCTTCGTTTGCAATTTTCCTTTAACATATTGAACCTTCGTTTCTAATTTCTGGTCAACCTGTTGAATCTCCAGTTTCAGCATATCCACTTCGCCGTGTATATTAGTAGATAATTCGAGAAGTTTATCGTCAATTCTCTTATGACCATCTGTAATTTGGTCTTTAATTTCTTCTTGTTTCACATTTTGTTGTTCTATTTCTAGGTTTGACAGCTCGATTTGTTGCGCCATCTGATTTTTAATTTCTCCTAGCTGTCGTTCGTTTTGTTGTTTCATTACACTCATTTGTCCCATCATCTGGTTCATAGCAGCGATTAACTGCGACAAATCGAAACTTCCATTATTATCTCTTTCTTTCTGTTCTACGGTTGCCGCATCCGTTACTTTCTCTCCAAAATCATGATGATCCGAGTCTAATCCTTCTTAATCCATGGCGTCACGTAGTCGCGCTTGTAAAGCTACTTTACTACTATTAATAGCCAAACCCCGTTTCTCAAGTTCCCTCTTTAATTCTGGAACTTATAATTCGTTGAGAATGATTCTCTTTATCTTTTTATTCACAATCCCACCGCTGTCACCAATTGTTACGTTTTTGCCTTGTCAAATAAGGTTTGTATCAGTGCATTGTGAATAATACAAAATCAATTTAATTTATCTACAATGAATTTATTTCACAAAATTTATTACAACATAGTTTATCAATAAAAATTCACAAAATCACTTTATATACGAGTAAATATTCTCAAATTATACTGAACACTTATAATTTTTATTTCCACTAAAACACTTTTTAAATCACTTTTTAATCTTTACACTATCGCTTTCCAAATACTAATAATCCAATTCGATCTTGTTCTCCGTTTTATATAAGCAAACCAAACTTCTCGAAAGTTCATGACTTTTCCAGTTAGAATAGTGTAGAAACATTTAGAACATTTTTATCATGGAAAATACAATTTTAGTACAGTAAAACATTGAGCTATTAGTTTAACTTATTCTATTACACGCTAGGTGTCACCGTCACAATATTAATATTGTGACGGTGACGCCTAGTGTGTAATAGAATAAGTTAAATTAATAGCTCAATGTTTAACTGTACTAAAATGGAATTTTTCATAATAAAATTGTTCTAAATGTTTCTATGCTGTTTTAACTAGAAAAGTCATGAGCTTTCTAGAAGTTTGGTTTGAGTATTTCAAAAGGCCGAACAAGATCGAATTGGATTATTAGTATTTGGAACGCGATAGAGTAAACTTGTAAGATTATTAGTAGTATTTGGAAAGCGACAGCGTGTAGATTAAAAAGTAATTAAAAAGTGAAATAAAAAGTGTTTTAGTGGTAATAAAAATTATAAGTAAAATTTGAGAATAATTTATATAAAGTGATTGTGAAATTGTGTTGTAATAATTCTTGTGCTAAATAAATAAATTCGTTGGTGATAAATTGAATTGATTTTGTTTTATTCACAATCCACTGAAACGAACCTTGATTGACAAGGCACAAACTTAGCAATATTGATTAACATTGACATTTTTGACCGATGTTTTTATCCCATATTCAAACTTTTAAATTTTTTTTACAAAATATATGTTCCCTGTATACGCCTTGTGTAATTTGTAATATTTGTCTCGATGCCTATGAAGTTTATACTATATTTTAATAAAATTGTTTTAGTATGATTTTAGCAAATTCTTCACTTGGGCACACAACGAGATGAATATTTTACTAAAATAGTACTAAAGTCAAAAATATCGCTACTCACATAATGACATTTAGGGGAATTAAGTTGGTCAGGTTCTAATTAGTTGTTTGTTTAAAATTTTTTTACTGGCCCAATAAAACATTTGCAAAAATTTAGGAAGTTCTATTGGACTTTGCTACCCTTAGTATTCAAAACTAACAATTTCAATTTTACTACTAAGGCCGAAATATAAAATTAAATGTTTAATTAAAAAAATTTTACTGGCCCAAAATCACACGATAACTATCGATTAAGCTATAGGTTCAGCTAGTTTTTAATACTAATGGTAGCAAAGTCCAATAGAACTTCCTAATTTTTTCCATACATACTCATATAGCTGAAGCCTAATTCTTTCCATAGATATAATATTCAGCATAAAATTGTTTAAATAAAAATATAAACAAAAAGTGTTATGAAAATCAAAATATAAAAATTTTATAATTCCATCAAAATCCAAGAAAAAAAAGCTTTTGGCGTTGTTTGGAAATCCAGTTACCAACAAATCTCGTTGCAAAATTGTTTGTTTTATATAATTTATCTTGGGTTGGGCAAATTCGACTTATTAAATTGGGTATTTCCAGTACCTCTATCTTCGAGTAAATTTTTCGATTTCATCCTTAACTTTATTCACAAACTTATGGAGAATTTTTTTTGTTTCGATGGTATTTAAGGTTTATTCTCTATGATTACACATTGTTAACAAAAGTCGCTTGCTTAAAAAGTAGTTGTATGAAGGACACAAACTTCTATTTATATTAGAATTTAATGCAAAAGCACAAAAATAATTTTCGTATCAGCAGATTGCACAAAATCACAGTTTTATTAAATTCTGGAATGAATATTTGTTTACAGTTTGTGTGCAATAAAGCTTGTTTTATGTTCTAATATTATCAATGAAAAATTCCAGTAATATTAATTTAAACAGTTAGTTAAACACGACGTTTGTATGAGTTAAACTGTCGTCACGTCATTGTACTAATGTACACCATGAAATCACTTTATAAAGATGGCGAGAGAATTATAATTTTTGGTTTTAGTTTAAATGAAAGTGAAATGTTTTTGAGTGATGCCTTCTGTGAGAAAAGCTAATTGTCGATATAAATTATTAATATTAATACATATATATTTCTGTGTATTTTGTTTATTAATATTAGTATTTATTATAAATAACAGGTTGTAAAATTTTCATGGATGGAGATGGACGTGTTTAGCCTGTCTCCGTCAGTGAAATTTGTTTTATTAATTTAGATAATTAAATTAGTGTTACGATGTGTTGTGTTGTTATGTAAAGTAATAGTGTAGTGCAATAATAGTTTTGATGTGATGTGTTTTATAGTGAAAAAGTGGTTTTGTTTTATTTTACGTACATACATACGTACATAAGTGTAGTGAGTGTTATTTGTGAAAAGTATTGTGTAAAGTTGTTCTATATATAAAAAGAGAAAATTTATAATTATGTCAATAGAAGTGTTTAGTGCAATTTTTAAAATTTTCTCGTTTTTTTTTTTTCAATGTGTTGAGTAATGATTGAACAAGATATAGGAATAATCTTGTTCAAAAATTGACTAACGGTACTGCTATCGTTACACAGGTAATTTCACGCCACTTGCGTTTCGTATGTGGTAGTTTATTATGTATTAAATTTATATATTGATTTTGTGTAGGAATGATTGACGATTTTGATTTGGTGTGTTTATACAAATGTGTGTGCATACATTTGTATAATAATATTATTGAAGAATCTGGTTTGAATTTTGAATTTATTGCTCACTAATTGCAATTGTGTTGAATTTCCCACGAAATAAAAGTGAACTGTCTGTGTTTAAATTCCTTTCCGGTTTTCCACACAAAAAAAATAAATACAATTAAATTTATAATTTCCAAAATTTTATGTATATTTTATTATAATAATTCGCTACTTTCTTCGTGTAATAATGGTGAATGCTGTAAATTATACAGCTAGCTCAAGGCCGGTTTACAATCGTAATGACAAAGCAAAAAAAAAAAAAAAAAAAAAATGAAACAAGTACAAGTATTTCTATTGCAGCTGCTATACTACTAAATAATTTTCTGTTAAGAGATGTCGTGTCGATGATCGTAATCTTCGCCGCGTATCGACAAATACTGAGAGAGACATTAATTTTAAGCGTTGTGCAATATTCATTATAGTTTGATTTAACAGATGATGAACATCCCGCCGGCCTTGGATCACTCGACTCAACAGTTAGCTTGCAAACTTTCTGAACAGGTCGCTTTATAACACCTAGGAAGTACCAATTCTATTCTACCGAATAACCGATGTGTTTGTGGTAAATATTCATCTCGAATAAGAATAATATCACCAATCTGTATATGTATTATCTTTCGCTGTTTGCTATTTCGTACGTTTCTGAAGTGATGTTAAATATTCGGTTGACCAACGAGTCCAAAAATATTGTGACAACTGTGTAACTAGCTGCCAACGATTCAATCGATTTTCTTTCACATCGGTAAGATCTACCTCAGGCAGCTGTGTTAATGGCTGGAATATGATAAAATGTGGTGGTGTGAGTGCGTCGATATCTTGTGATGATAAAACAGCGTCAAAATTCGTTGGCCAATAACTCTCCTCAGGTGATATTTCATTGCCTTGACTGCAGCTTCCCAAATACCACCGGTATGTGGTGCTCCAGGCGGATTAAAATGCCATGTTACGAATTTTTTTAGCAAAAATTCCGAAATTGGTTTGCAATTGACCTTTATAAATTCAAATCAGCATAATCGACTCCCACCTCCAAAAATGCTCGAACCAATTCCAATCGCGCTGATGGAAGATCGCCCATTAGTTATTCTTGAAAGACAGCCTTATGTCTCGCGTAGATAACACATTTGAGGACAACTTGTTGGGCCAGTCGATTAACTCGCACGATCCAATATGCTTGTGTGGAATGGAAAATAAAACTGGTTAAACCGATGTGGTGATGCTCAATATGAAGATGATGCAAAATTATATTAGCGATATCACTATCAGAAATGACGATGGGATGTTTGGCAGAGTAAGGAATTGTTGCATTTTTTATTTGCCCTCCTACTCGGATAATTTCATCTCGGTCCACAAAACAATTTAGCAGTTTCAGCGTATTATTTTTTGAGATACACTTGTTGTTGGTCAACTCAATGTGTTCTTGTTGGAATTCTTTGATGACCCAAGTTCTTGCAGCGTCTAATTCCTTTGGATTAATGGTTCCAACTCGTCTCAATTTTAATGGAACTCTAGAGTTGTGTGCGAATCTTTGGACATACGATACAATTTTTAGAAGGCTTATCCAACGTGATTGCCTTGTGATGAAATTTTTGATAAATGTAGGTTCAGTCAAAACCTTCCTTGTCATTACATCTTCTTGCACCCTGTATGTTGATCAGGCCAATTGCATTCGTCTTCTGCCAACCAGTTAGGACCCTTCCACCACAAATCCACCAAAATCAATGTTTTAGGAGATATACCTCGAGATGCACAATCCGCAGAATTTTGTGATGAAGGAACGTGTCTTTAGTTATTTCGATTTAATGTTGAGAGGATCTGTGAAGTCCTATTTCCAATAAAGGTATCCCATCGTCGTGGAATTGAAGAAAGAAAATCAAGCACAATCATAGAGTCGGTCCATGCCACGATCTTCTCTATTTCTAAATCCAGAGCATCTCGAACAGTCTTGAGAAGCTCAGTCAGGAGTATAGCTGCACTTACCATAACCACCTTGGAATTTGAATTTGTTCCAAAAGTTTAAACTCGTTCCGCAAAATGAGCCAATCGTCGTGAATATCGCTCGACAAAGGATCATCTCAGTCTAATTTTTGAAACCACAATCGTTGAAACAGAATTTTGATACGTACTGAAGCTGGAGTGATCCACCCTAAAGGATGAAAAAATCATGCATATTCGGAGAATTATTGGCGTTTCGTAGGTGTTGCTTCATCATCCAGTCTTCCCTTAAAGATAAATCTGTCATCAGTTGGATTCCAGTCGAGACCCAATAATTTCACTGGCCTTGAATTCTCAGTGATCTCCTTTAGTGTTGCCTACTGCTTTTCGGCTAGAATGGATTCGTAAAATCCCGGATGATTGGATGTTTATTTTCGTAAGTGAAATCCAGCTCCAGATAATATGGATATCAGTTGCTCTTTAATGTGCAAGGCTTGCACCAAATTATCCGCCCTCGTCATCAGATCATCGACATATACATCGTTGTCTAACCGCATTGCTGCATCGGGAAATTGAGTTCTGGAATCCATCGCTATATTTGATCAAGTACTCGTGTTGCCAAGAAGGGCGCCGAAGATGTTCCGTAGGTAATGGTTTTGAGTTGGTATCGTTTTAACGGCAGATTTGTGTTTTCCCTCCACAAGATTATTTGGTACCTTTGATGTTCAGGAGCTATCAATATCTGTCGATACATTTTCTCAATATCCCCATTCAATACGATCTTGTGTTTTCGGAATCTAACGAGGATTTGTTAAAGACTCTGTTGAACGACAGATCCAACGAGCAGTTTATCGTTCAAAGAGTTTCCTCAGTTTTGTTGTGGTGCTCGCTTCCTTTAATACGCCGTGATGAGGAAAATAACAATATTCACTTTTATGTTCTTCAGTACATCCATATGCAACAAAGAATGATGTTTCTTCCGACAAGTCTGACATCTTCTTCTTGACCGACAATTAAATGCATTATGAAGATTGCTTAGACAATTAAAACACCGATTACTTTCTTTTATGAATTGCCTTCGGTCTTCGGTATGCATCTCATTAAATTTAGCGCACTCCCACAATGGATGATGTTTCTCTTCGTACAACGGACAGCTTGGTGAATCGCTACTGGCAATGAGACTGTTTGTTGTCTGTGATTTTGGAGGAAGTATTTTACTTACAGGCTTAATTCCAGAAGTATATAATGCGTTGCTCCGTTTGGCCAAGAAATCGAAGAATTCATCTAAAGTGGGGTTATCCTTTGTCACTGTTTCTTGAGACCACCTGTGTTTTGATTCAGAGTCTAATTTCTCTAATATAGGATATAGATCAACCATGGATCTCGTGATTCTACACTGGGACCCAATCCTTTTAGACCTATAATCACTTCCTCTGACGTATCCAACATTTTACGAACATTACATGGATCCGCCTGCGTAACCCTTGGTTGCTTTAAGAATACCCCTTTATGAAGGCATTACTCGTATGTTTCTTACGGTCAAACCTCTTTTTCAACAACTGCAACGCTTTGAAATATTTTGCGTCCGTCACGCTAAAGTGATTTAATAAAGCTACCGTGTCCCCTCGAACCAGCGATTTCAAATATTGCGATTTTTAGGCGCCATTTAAATACGGCGTAATTATTGCAGTAAATAAGGGAATATTCATTTTCGGTAATCTCATTTCTCCATGTGGTGAGGTATGCATTGCGTTGAACAATGAATCTGCATTATTTCCATTTGATATACTCCTTTTTCGAATTCATTCGTTCAATTTTACAACTGCCAAATAGTAACCTTCTTCAAACACAGCCATGTCGGAATCTTCCGTTGAATCGATCAGGAAAAACTTTTCTTCTACACTGATGAACTCTTGCAACATCTCATGAGCACGTACTAGTCGGGCATTAATAAGATCAATAGAAACATCGTCATTGATTGTTTCGATGAATGTTCCAAGCTTCGTCATTTGCCCCATAATGGTTGCTAAACGTTTCTATATAGCGGCAAGCTGTGCCATAATTCCATTTTCACAATACACAGCACGAAAAAATAATAAATTCGATAACTATATTATACAAATACAGCACGGTTCAGTAATCTTGAGAAATCTGGCCCGAAGGACCAATGATGCGGCACAATTCAATTAATTCACTTTTCTACGTGGACCCGTGGTTCACTAATTGCAATTGTGTTGAATTTCCCACGAATTACAGTGAACTGTATATGTTTAAATTTCTCTCCGGTTTTATATTTTTATTGCAGCTACTACGAAATAATTTTCTGTTAAGAGACGTCGTGTCGATGATCGTAATCTTCGCCGCGTATTACTTGTAACACTTGGTTTATGAACAATGTAGTAGATTTGTCTCGAATTGACATTTATAAACGTCACGATGAAATATTGTAAACAAATACAGATGAGTGAGACATTAATTTTAAACGTTGTGCATTATTCATTATAGTTTGATTTAACTTTTCCAGATGATGAACAAGGGGGTGTGTACTTTTGGTGTAAAATTGTTGCATATTTAAGAGAGATCTCGATTTACTAAATCCCTTTTTAGGAATTTATGGAAAATTTACGCAAAATTCGGTTAACGAAATTTCGATTTACATCCATCCCTAGCTTAACGAAGTATTTCGTCCTAAAAAATTGTAAGTAAATCGAAATTTCGTTATAACCGAATTTTTCGTAAATTTTCCGAAAATTTTTAAGCAAGACTTCGTAAATCGAGGGATGGGTGTAGTAAATTTTATTTTTATATTTATTAAATTTCCCTATAATTCATTTACTTAAAACAAAAGGTTAGAACAATTTTAGATGAAACTTCCAACTTTAAAAAGTTATTTTTTACATATTATATTCCAAAAATTGTTATTGTCCTAATAATCGAAAAGGTTACTTGTATTGAACTTATTTCAAATAGTTTTACTATATATAGTACTTATAATTACTGCAATTTCAATAAAATTTTTGGGTACTTATCATTCTCTCTGTAACAGGCTGGGGATATAAAAAAAAATCATTTTGGGCTATGTTTCGTTGTTCTTCAGTGTATTTTGATGTTTTTGATTTTCTACATAATGTCATTTTTGCAAAATCTTTGACAGTTAAACTTAAACTTAATTTGCCAAGAAGTCTTTCCCGAGTCCGAATTTTTAGATAAGGTAATGATTTTCTGTTTGGTCATATTTGGTTTTTAATGTGTCATCTCGTTTTTTAAGCGGTAAATATTTTTTTTTTGTAAAAATCACAAATTTTAATTGGTTTTAAACAGTTATTGCAAGCCGCTTCAATACTGCAAGAAGTACTTGTATACGTCTTTGGAGATTTTATATTCTCAAAATCAAAAATATTTATTTCGGGCAATGAGCCCTAGATGTATGTTAGTTACCACATACCATGGTATTTTTAAATATTTTGACATAATCACATATTTTTACAAATTTCCAGTTATTTTACGGTTTACCACATATTTTATGGTTTATTCCAAAAATTTTTCTTCAAGAATAACGTAATTCGACTTTCATAGCTTAAAATTTGATGCAGCAAAATTTTAAATTTAGGCCAACAAATATTTTTTTTAGAAGTTAAAAATCATTTTAACTTTGGCCTAAACTATGCTAATTAAAATACATATCTCAATAGTTTACTGCAGATTATTTGACGATCCGAAGTGCTTCTAGAAAAGCAGATTTTGTGATTGTTGTTTCTTATCTGATTAAGGCAAAATATGGAAATGAATTTAACAGAATTAATCGGAATTTGAATGAATCGAACAAGCGTTAAAATTCCTTAAACTATAAGAACGTAGCAAACGCAATTTTACCCCCTTTATGCACTTAAGCAACAGTTTTAATATTATCCAAATTCAAAATGGGCTTCAACGAAATCCAATTTTTAATCCGAAAAGTTCTAAGTTATTATATGTTTGAGGGAAATGAATCTCAATTTGATTACAAATTAAATTAAATTAATATTAAATTTAATTTGATTTGGTGAATTACAAATCGATTTCGAATTATAATTAAAACACGTTAGATTTGACCAAAATTAGAGGAAAATCTAAAGGTAACAAAATTCGCTTCAATTGGAATTTGGACGTTATGATTGTGAATGAAATTTTAAGTAGAATGAAATTAATTATTAATGAAATTAACTCAGAATTCAAATATGAATTTTAGTAAAATATTGAGTGTCGTTTACTTGAGAAAAATTAACATATTGTTTGTCAACATAAGTCTGTGAATTTCAACATATCATATATAAAATTAGAATTTCGAGCAAAAATCTAAATGAGAATTTGAGTTCTCAAATGTAATTGAATAAATTCTTGAGTAGGAACTCAAATTGGATTTTAAAATTGAATTAGAATTACAAACTAGATTTGAACAACATCTTGTGTTTAATATGAATCAAAAGCTAATCGTAGTTTTCAGCAAATAAATCCATACATTTTCAGTTTGAAATGAAACAGATACAATTTTAATTGAGTTACAATTCGAACCACGACACCTTTCATTATTTTGAGTTAAATTTAAAATAGAACTTAAGAAAATGTTTCTGGATTAAACTAGCTTCATTTTGCATGAAATTTAAACAGTTCAAATTGTTGTACAGTGTTACTTGGGTTAAAAATTGATTTGGAAATTTTGATTAGAAATTGATTAGGACATTCTACTTGGGTTTGAGCAAAAATTTGAGTATAAATTTGGCGTTCTAAACTAGATTCAATTCAAATTTTTAAGAATTGAGTTGCAATACGATATTTGGTCTCAAACAACCAACAAAATTTCCTTAGAATTTAGTTTAGAAATTTGTAGCGGAAATTTTGGCATTCCAAACCAAATAAAACATATATATAGGACAAATTATATATAGGAATTGAGTTACAACTCAAATTTTGATTTCACAAAATTTTTAGAGAAATGTACATATTGTAAGTTTACATACATTGTACAAATGAGAGTAAATTAGGTGGGAGAAAGAATAGATATGTCAAGAGAAAACCAAAATTCATATTTTATTAGTTTAGTTTTTATGAATTCGAATAAAACCTTGGATGCACGGAAGAATAAAATTAGATTACAATTCCATCTGGATTTGAAACAACTGTGGGGGACATTTTAATACAAAATTAAACTTCCAAACTGTTCTTGAAGGGTTGTTAATTGTAATTTTTATCACGCTCATTGAATTAAATTAAAATGAAAACTTGAGTGCAATTTATAGTTTTAACAAACTTTTAACAAATACTTAAGCATTCTGCTAATTGATTATTGTAATTTTCATTTTAGTAACTTAGATTAAGATTTTTGGTCAGAAATTTAGTTCCAAGCAGTTCTCGAAGTTGAACAAAATGATAAATAAAATTTTGAACATAAATCTAGTCTAAATTGGTCAACTGCATTTAACAGAGAGGAAATTGATTAAGAGAACAAAGAGAGAAAATTAGCTTGAATTCTAAACTTGCTATAATGAATTTGAGTGAAATTTTAAGAAGAAATTGTCTTCTTTATTTTGTATTAGGGAAACACATTTTCAAAAACAATTTTAGCAAAATATTTAAGGCCCTCTATGTGGCTGAGCTTAAATTCTAAACACGATTTCAACAAATTTTTTTGGTTCAACTAGAAAATCAGCAATCCAGTAAAAATCTGAAAGAAATTTGTTTTACGACTGCCTTTAATAACAATTTGAGTGAATTTTAAAAATTTTGTTAATTATTCGAGCAAAATTTTTATTTAGAACGGGGTAAAACAAAAGATTTGAACAAAGTTTGGACTAAAAATTCAATTTCAATCCAATCGAATGTTTGAGCAAAAATTTGGATGCAATTTAATAAAAAAATATTTAAAAAACGAGCTGATTTTCAAATTTAATTAACGCAACATTATGGGTGCAATTAAGCTAGAAATTTTTTGATATTTTGTTTACAAATTAAATAAAAATTCCATCCTAGATTTATCTAAATATGCTTGATTAGAAATTTGGAATACAACTTCGCAGATTTAAGAAATTTATTGAGAATTTATTTGAGTGTTATTAGAAATGCTGAGGTTATAGTTGAATTTAAAACTCTAGTTTGAATCAAAAGGTTTGTTAAACTTGTTTTAGAATTTTGAACAGAAATCTGAATAAATATCGAAATATTTGAATATTAAGCCGTAATTTAAAAAAAATGTTGAGTAGAAATTGAATTTGAATAGTAATTTGAACTTGAACTAAAACATAACTATAATATTGTTTTTAGTTTAAAGTTGAGTTTGCATTTCGAATTAAATTTTAGTTGCAATTAGTAAAAAATTGCAATACGAAACATGATTGCCATAAAACAATTAAATTATTTAGTATCTGCAAGATGTGTAAAAGAATATGAATTCGAAACTGTATAATTGTTTATAATCTTGATGGTAACTTAAATTAAAAATTGTGTTTGAATTATAATTTGATTTGAGCCAAAATATGAGCGTCATTTAGTTTGTCTTCTTGGGTTGCAGTATTTAATATGAATTAATTCGAAATAATTGGAAAACGTATATGACTATGTATCTCTTTAATATGTATCCTTTTTGTTTATAGGCAAGTGTGAACTAAACATTTCTGTTTTTGGAGTTCATCACCATCGAGACTGGGATTATCATAAATTTATCACAAGCGATTACTATTGATAATTGTAAGATATCAAATTCCAATACGTTTAGGGTTAAGTCGCCTAATAGGAATTTATAAGCAAGAAAAACTGTTTTGTAAAAAATCACTATAAATAAGAAAAATTGTAATTCAACCCTAACTATTCTCGACTGTACGTAAAGTACAATGAATAAATTCCAACTACGAACTGACGAAAAAAAACTGATTAATATCTCACCTAACAAAATTTTAGAATTTCCAAAACAAAAAATGTATGTTTCATGTATGCAATTAAAAAAACGAATACCATGAGCATTTAATGTTAAAATGAATAATTTGTTTACGTTGATTTATATCAATTACAAGTTAAACACTAAACAAAAGCTTTCAGACTAACCAAAAAAAAAAAAAAAAAATTGAAAATTCACGTTAGGTACATATTTTTGTGTTGTTAATTCCAAATTACATCCAAAATAAAAAAAAAAAACTAAATAATTAGATATTATGCTAATTTTTATTTTAATTTCATTAAAAATTCAGGTTTATCTTTCAAAAATACCACCACCAGTAACACGATAAAATATTCTAAATTATATACCGAGTAACAAAAAAAAAAAAAATCATTAAAAATAATATATGGACATACATATACACGTACTCATGTGTATATACTTATTTGGAACAAAAATTGGCATGATAAAAATCATGATTGCATGTTTTTGGACAATATCTCGGTTTGATTTTTTTTTTCCAAGAAACACAAAAAAATCTGTTGTAGGATTTTTTATTTTTTTATTTTTTATTCTTCATAATGCTATGTTTAACAATAGTTTTCTTTTGTTTTGTTCCTTGAGTAAAGTTTTTCTTGTATTATTTTCCAGTGTATACTACTCTAGTAACAACACAATATACTTTTCGTTTTTTTTTTTTCGGAATGAACAGATTCAGGACAATAATAGAAATAAAAAAATAAAATACTATGTCTGAGTGTATTATTATTATTACCACTATTGTTAGAAAACTTTGGTTGTTTTACTAAACAAAGTTTTTCATATATTCTTAAGTAAGTTTGAAATTATGAGATAAAGGCGTCTGGTGTTGATGCATGGCCAGTTGTATGAACAAACACTTTATAAATATGATACGTAATAGACATATTTACGAAAACTGAAAGTGATCGCGATTAGTGATAAAAGAAAATTGAAATTTATTTAGTAAGTTTAGGGAGTAATTTTCTGCAGCCCGCATACACACATCTGTTTTCCGTTTACTTTTCTATGTCTCTACCTATACATGACACGACAATCGCAACTTCTTTTAGCTCCACATGTATATAGTCCTTAGAAAATCGACTCGACTGACGTTCGATCTGTTGGGGGGTTTCAGGCAATACGTCCAGTATAATAATTGAATTTTCGATTGCCTAGTAGTGTAATATTTGAAAATCCCAAGTTTATACTCGAAAAGCTCGACATTCTCAAAACTCTCGAATAGTCCTAGAATTCTAGAAACTTAAAAATCTGCATAAAGCACTTAAAAATTAGCATAAAGTTTACACTCGTATAAACCGTTTAATATCAAATCGATTAACCAAAATGTCGCTCAAGAAATCAAATTAATCAATTAATCGGTTAATGTTAACCTGTTTTGATTTCCTTAATCGTGATATTATCATTATGCAGTTTTTCTTTGCATATATTTGGATCAATACGTTGTCGATACACTTTTTAGTTTCCATGTGTCAAAAAACAACTGCAAGGGACAATATGTTTTGATAATATGTGAAGAAAGCTTTTGAACATTTTTTAAGACCTAGTTAATGCTATAAGATTGCAATGTAGCTAACAGCTAAGTTATGGAGTAAAATTCCTTGCACTGTTTTTGCAACTATTCTTTACGGTACTTATATGCAACTTTCTTAAGTATTGTTTCTGGTGGACAATCACCCCATTTGTCATGGATGAAATAATGCTCGTTGCCTATATTCGAGTTAAACTTGCTGCTGAGTAAATGAAAAATTTCATATCTACCTTGAGCGGTCTGATCTTTCTGGATGGTTTAAAATAAAAGCAACATAAAGTTCACAGTTATGTTAATGTTAGCTGTAATTAATTATTAGACGATTTTGCATGTAATTTACCAGTTTTTTGATTTCGATTAATTTCGACTTTAAGTCTTGTTTGTTACGAATCACATATTGTGGTACCCGTTTTTTTTTTCAAATTATCCCAAATATGTTCGATGGGGTTAAGACCTGGCGATCTGGTAACCAGGTTTTTACAAAGCAGGTCATATGTTTATGGTCTTTGCCTTGAACTAAGATGAAATTTTCGGGTACTCCAATTTTTATCGCACTGCTTTTTAAATGGTTCCGTAAAATTAGGATATAGCTCAAACACCACATCTACAACCTCACCTGCACCTATTACAAACCATAGCATGACGTTTCGTTTATCGTGTTTGGCGGTATAGCGATAGTATTTTGACTTTTTGGTGCAGTACGTTTTTGACACCATACATATGCTCCGCGTTTTCCTCACAATCGAAGATTTAATTTTTTAATAATCTTGTCAACCCTGCAATTCAACGTGTAACGAAACTGATACGGGACCACTTTCAAAACAGTCCCTGAGATTTTAGGAAAACCGCATTAAAAAATTTAGCAAACAAATATATGTACGAGTACTTAAAACAAATACGAGTACATAAAATTCAAAGTTGTATTACTTGGGTAAAAAAAAAAAAAAAATCAGAACAAAATGGGGACCTCCACCCGTCTGCATTCTTAATGTGGCCATGTTTTTGATCTGAAGACCAATTTGTTGGAGGAAGAAGGACCGCTTTCAGGGAAATTATGCTACCTCGAAAGCATCCGAAATTTTGTTACCTATTAGCACTTTCCATATTGAGCCATCCTTTAAAATCAGGCACATTGAAACCAATTTTGACGATATATCCAGGTATGATAATACGGTTCACAATGTCTTCTCGTTAATACTGTCATACGCTTGTTGGACGTCCACGAATATACACTGTGCGCAGGAATGTTCTTTTCATAGCATTTCGCCAGCATCATCCTCAGTGTAAAAGTTTGATCAGTCGTTGGTCTATTGTACTACTTCCACTCTTCCGGGATGTCTTCTCTATAGACAAACCTATTGATATAAGCACAAACAAACGGTAGAACCTATAATCGCCGCCATATTTGAGCATTTTCTCCATCATCATATGATGAAGGACTTGGTGTGTTATCTCGCCGTTTATATTGCGTTGAAGCAAGAGAGGTTATTGCTCGGAAGGTGGTGCCTGTCTATTTAGTTAGGAAAAACGAGTTCACCACATTTCGAGGACGCTTTTTGTGTCCATTTTTAACTCACCTCGTTGCGAATAGCGCTGTTATACGTGGATGAAAGTCCGTAGCTATTTCTTTTAAGCTGCGATACCTATTTCTCAAGTTAGGATTTTGGTTGATGCTTGCCTGGTATGCGATCTTTCTCCCCAATAGCACCAAGACAATCATCATCCAACCAGATATTTTTGGGCCTAGATAAATTTTGCCCTATGGTGGACTTTGGGGCATCGGTTACCGCCATTTTAATGATGTCCCATAATTGAAATTTATTTCATTTTGGTAAGTTTTCAATTTTCATAGTAATGACAACTCGACCGACTTTCGGTCGCTTGCGGGATTCAGCCAATTCGTTCCGTAGAATAAACGAATTTTTGAATGCCTGGTTGTACAATATTCGAAAACCCCTAATAAAGACTCGAAAAGCTCAACATTCCCAAAACCCTCGAATAGTCCTAAACTTCTTTAATCTTAAAAATCTATAAGTTCAGATCTCTCTAAAGTAAAAAATAAATCTTTCTGTAAAATAAAATATTAAACCACCAAATCCGAAAATTAGCTGTGGGAATTAGATTACAATAATAAGTCAATGAATCCTGGCTCTTCAGGGAAATGATTTTGTTTCTTTCAAAAAATTTAAAGAATTCAGCATAAAGTTTATACTCCCTTATACTCCTTAATCGTATTATCATTAGACAGTTTTCATGTGGCAAAAAGCAACTGCAAGCGACCATATGTTTTGATAATATGCAAAAAAAAGCTTCTGATCAATTTTTAAAAAAATGTAATGTATACTAACAGCCAGGTTGGGGAGTAAAATTCATTGTACTGTTTTTGGAACTATTCTTTATGGTACATTATATACATCGATAAACGTAAATTCAGCTTTCTTAAGTATTGTTTCGGGTAGACAACCACCCCATTTGTCATGGATGAAATAATGCTCGTTGCCTATATTCGAGTTGAACTTGGTGCTGAGTAAATCAAAAATTTCATATCTACCTTGAGCGATCTGATCTGTCTGGATAGTTAAAAAAAAAACATGCAATTCACAGTTTTGGTAATGTTAGCTGTAATTAATAATTCGTGTTCCACCTTTGCCAGTTTTCTGATTTCCTCTGCGGTAATTTTGTTCTAATCTTCGATTAATTTCGAGTTTAAGTCTGTTTTGTGACGAATATAATATGTCTGATGTGGTTGAGATCTGGCGATCGTAGGGGATGTGGTAAAATAGATTTAACATTGTAGATCAACCAGTTTTTTATTAAGCAGGACATATGTTTCGGGTCATTGTATTTTATATCGCACTGCTTTTTAAACGGTTCCGTAAAATTAGGATATTGCTCAAACACGTTTCATTTGTCGCGATTGATGGCAGAGATAGAATTTTTACTTTTTGGTGTAGTACGTTTTTGACGCCATACAGTTCTACTATATATTGAATCAAACTAGAAGAATTTTGTAACACAGAGATAACACCAATATTTATTTGTGTTTCAAGCCAGTTTTAATTCTCATCATTTTGTCAAATAAAATGATCAAACAATTTTCTATATTTGCTTTGGGTAAATAACATTTACAATTTTCCAACATTCACAGAAATTTGAACATTGGTCAAAATCTCTGTTTTTGTAGTAAAATCTGAGGTAAACTATAATCAAACCAGCTTGGTTGGGTTGCAGTGGAAGTTGTTCTTTTAGCTCGACATAACGTCTTTGGCAAGCCGTTTGAAATTAATCTTTTATTCGAAAGCAGTATGACAGTTTTATTCGTAAATGTTCGTAATATACTAATAAGAGTTATCTATGATTAATGAAAGGTTTCTGTTTTGGCTCCGACTTCACGACAAATGTTAGTTTGTCCTTTATAGCATGCCGTTGTAATCGTGTTTTAAAAAATAAAATGGCAAAGTTAATAAGGTGGTAAGTACTAGCTTTCAATTTCTTATTTTGCATTCTCGTTCCACTCGAACACACCGAGAGAGATAATGTCCTTCACAATGCTTGCTCAATGCGACAAAACTGTTTGAATTGCGAATTAAAAAGTTGAAATTTACTGGAGACAATTTCAAAAATGTAGTCGCTAAAAATGTTTTCCTCGCAATCGGAGATTTACTTTTTTAATAATCCTGTCAACCCTGCAATTGTCAACGTGTAACGAAACTGATATGGGACTTATTTCATAACAGTCCGTATATATTAGGAAACCGCATTAGAAAATTTTATGTATCACATCAAAAGTTATGTGCAAACAAATATATGTACGAGTATTGAAGTGGATAGAAAAGAGCCATCTTCCACTCTTCTGGGATGTCTTTTCTTTGGACCAACTTATTGATATAAGCTCAAAAATGCGGTAGAACCAATAATCACCGCCATATTTGAGCATTTCGTTGCAGATACCATCCCCATCTAGTGTCATGTAATTTTTCATCTGCGATATCACGTTTCACACGTCATCATATAATGGGGGACTTTGTAGCATAATAGAGGTTTTTGCTCGGAAGGTGGTGCCTGTCTATTTAGTTAGGAGAAATGATTCCGCCACACTTCGGGGACTTTTTGCTTGTCAATTTTTATTTCACCGGATTCATTGCGAATAGCGCTGCTACACGTGGATGAAAGTCCAACGCTATTTCTCTTAAGCTGCGATACCTATTTCTCAAGTTAGAATTTTGAATGATGCTTGCCTGTTGGTCATACTATTCTCGTTTCTTCCGTTTGCATAGCCGATTTAGGCGTTATGAGCACCAAGGCAATCATGGGCTTTGGGGCATCGGTTTTACCGCCATTTTAATAATGTCCCACTATTCTCGAACGGAGTCAGGAAGTAGTTTATTTTTCAGATTCATGGTCTGTGTAACTTGGTTCTTTAATTCCACTGGAAACGATGATTATATGTGGTGGATAGACGAAATTTTAATTTGATGTTAGCTCCACGTTTAGTTCTGATGTCTTCAACGCTAGAAAAATGTCTTTTGTGCTAGAAAATATGGTCGATTTGGTTGACTGATGTGCTGGCAAACAACAAGTTGTATATAACTAGCTCAATGGTGCGTGTTTCCATTGTTATTTAATGCAAATCAAGATTTTCTCCCTTGCAGGCCTCAGCTTTCACAGATATGATGTTAAGGTGACGTCCATGAAATTGTGTCCGATTTCTAACAGGCGTTCTGACCGGAAAATTTATATTTATCCATGTTATTGCTGTGACATAAAGTTAGTAGCGACTATTATAGTCGGTGATGTCATTTCCGATTTGTCTTGTTTCCCGGAGTGCTATGAGGTCGAGTTTATACGTATATAGACGCTTGTTCGAAGAGTTTATGAAGGCCATCCGGGCGACGAGGTCCGTGCTGTGAATCCAAAAAAAATCCGAGGCTCATGTTGAGGTTTGGTACGATATTGGTACGTTAACCCATCGCTAACCCCCTGTAGAAGGGCCATGGTCCTCACAATTTAGCCTACTTCTTTAGCAGAATAGTTTCTAGCGACCACCACATTTATAAAACTGCTTTGTTGTTTGTTTTCGGGATATTTAAACAAATACAATTAACAACATTTTTTTTTTAGTTTGTATTGCAAAATTAATATTAATTAAAACAATAAAATTGTATACGTCATTTCCTCAGTAACAAAAGAACTTTTGTTTGATTCATTTTGTATGGCTATTTCTCGGTTAAAGCAAGTTTTACCGTAGCAGCAACAACAAGCTGCACCATATCCAATTTTGTTAGCTGGAGTTGATTGCTGCTTTATTGGTATTGGAGCGAATAGTTTGTTTGGTTTCTATTCCCATTCTTCAGGATTCAAATTCCGTTTTAGCCACATTGTATCAGTCGCTCGTCCACAAAGCATCACTAATTTGTTTACATTTGCTTGTTTTATTCTTCCACCTAATTAATTTAATCTTAATTTATTTAGCTACGAAAATCGTCTCCAAGCTAGACACTCGATTTCGAGTATATGAGCTCATTTATAATGGAGTATATAGTAAGTGATCGACAACATAATTAACGAACTGTTTTGGTTTTAAACACATCACCTCATCAATGCTCGATGTTCCTTCATTTAGACCCTTCTTGATTACAATTTCTATTTCCCATCAATGGACCCCAGCAACGACATCATAGATTAAACGATTTTACAACGGCACTACTCACAGAAAAAAAGGCGAGCGTTAAAATATATAATATTTGAGCTCTAGCGTCTAAATAGAAGATAATTTATTATAAATAATTAAAAATAAAATTTAAAAAAATTCCGCTCATTGAATATGATTACAACAATCTTCAACACTTAAAATTCCCAAAACAGCCATTTTCTGAAATACTTGGAATAATAAAAAAATGTTGTTGTTGATTTAAAACTTGATGGCAACTGATTATACCAGAAAGGAGGCTTGCAATTTCAAAATTTTTTAGAATCTCCTTTCGTGTCTTTGCGCCATATTTTATCGGGGTATGTAAACAATGAATAACTTTGAAAAAAACAACCGATTTCTATACCTATATGAGGTATTTTTATTCAATTTGGTCCTTTGCAATTTATGTGGACTATTTTTTAAATACAAAATCAATTAAATGGTCGCCTTTATTGGCCAAAGCAAAATGTGCCCTTTTTGCTGCGTTTTCCATTACCTTTTCGAGCATCTCGGGCGGTATAGAGATGATTTCGGCACGAATGTTTGCCTTGAGCTCGTCAATGGTCTGAGGCTTGCTGGTGTATACTTTGCTTTTCAAATAGCCCCACAAAAAGAAGTCCGGAGGGGTCAAATCTGCAGATTTGTGTGGCCAGTCAATGTTGCCTCTTTTTGACATCAAACGTCCAGGAAATTTTCGTTGCAGAAACTGAATTGTTTGATTTGCAGTGTGGCATGGCGCACCACCGTCTTGTAGAAACCAGTAACCGTCAAGACCTTTTCCACGCATTTGCGGGCAGACATAATGAGCCAATATCGACTGATATCGGTTTCCATCTATTGTTTCGTTTTCTTTGAAAAAATGGTCCAATAGTGATAGTTTTGGCGCAAACGCAATGGCGTTTCATAGATCTCGTATGGATTCTCCGTCCCCCAAATGCGGCAATTTTGCTTATTAACGCCGCCGGAGAGTGTGAAATGGGCTTCATCGGTCATCAAAATTTGCTTCCAAAAATCAGATTCAGTGTCAACCATTCGAGCGAATGTTTGGCCGTATTTCAAGTGACATGGACGTTCTGTTATATGGAAACAAATGCAAATCATCCTTCAAAATGCACCACAAAGTGGTTCCACCCAATGGCAACGCTCTCTCTGATCGCTTGAACCAGTTCATTGCAACGGCTTGGTCGTTGTTGAACGGCATGTTGACGATCTTTTACTGTCCTGTGCTCATCAAATTTCGACACCAAACGAAGAATAGTGTTGTCAGACGTTGAGTTAACACAACTGAACGACTATTTTCAATGTACAGCGATACTATTTCGGCGCGTTGTTTCGGTGTGAAGCGATTAATGTTTAAAATTATACTGAATTGACGTTTCAAAAACATATTTAATCAAGGTCAATCAGTTGATAAATCTTAAAGTTGTTCAATTTTACATACCCCCATAAAAGATGGCGCACCCAAGGTATTTCAAGGATTCACTAATATCCGTAATAATAGTATCATCCGCAAAAGCAGTGTATCTTTGGAAGTGACCCATCCTTCCTTTGTATTTAAATTGTTCAGTTAACCAAACAGTAAATGATTTAAACATTTAGTATTACACAAGAAACTTAAATTCTCATTTTAACATTTTTTCTAAAACCTTAACGAACACTGGAAGGAGACTAAAAAGTTTATAATTATTTTTATCAGTAGATGCACCCGGTCAGGAAAAACGCCAGTTGATTTAATTCAATTAAAAATAAAAGTGAGAGGTTCAACAATATAAAGAGCAATTTTCCTGACTCAAAAATAATGCCATCAATCCTTTACAGAAGAAAAAACACTTTTACGATGAAATTTGTCAGAAAACTAAATCTGATCGGATTTAATTTTTTTAGGAGCTTCAACTAAAAAAAAGTAATAAAATCCAGATTTATCACATATAGATAAATTTTGATTTTTAACGTTGTAAGTCTTTCACGTAACATCGTTAAGTATTTTCCAATCTTTCTTTATGTCACCACTAAAATTTACAAATAGTTTTCTAAAATATTTCTAAACAAAATTCTTAGTCAGATTTTTCTTTAAATTCTTCTTGGTATTTGTCTGCCAGAAATTTCCAAGACTGCAGTCTTAAGTCTCTTTAAAGCTGATTTTTTATCGCACATATCAAAAGTTGGTACATTCTTTTCATTTTAAATATTTGAAACGTGCGTACTTAAATATTTCAGAAATTTCAAAATAAGCTAGTGTTACTAAAAACGTAAATCTTTTTAAAAATATGGTTTTAAATCACACTTCAAACTACATACTAAATAAAAATTTAATTTAAATAGACACTATTTCCGTATAACTTTATGTAGCAAATTTTTGTTATAGCCTGTCACATATTTCACTATTGTCCGCTGGAGCACCGTTCCATTCATCAATTTTGTGATGAATGCTGTGTGCCTCAGAATACTTTTCAAACTAAACTTTTCAAATTTTGAAGCTTTCGCTATTTCCTCATAGATGCTTGGTGAAAAGGCAGTTTACGAGGTTACTTTTCGACAACTTTTCAATTTGTATAACATACAGTTTAAAATACGTAGTCAGTAAAGCCCGGTACACATTAAGAACGAGTAACATAATTATTAAAATAGTTAAAACTGTATGATTTTAATAAACGATAGTTAAAATTTCGTGCATTTACTCAAAATAAAATTTAAAATTTTAACAGTTTTAATACAAAATTTCAATTTATCATCGTAAATTAAAATGATAAAATGAAAATTTTTATTAAAATTGTTAAAATTTTAAATTTAATGTTTGGTAATTGCACGATGTTTTAACTATTGTTAATTAAAATCATACAGTTTTAACAATTTTAATAATTTTCTTATATAATTCAGTTTATAAGCTTCTCTTCTCTGAATTTTAGTTTACTACCTATAATCGAATGCTATCCGCCACTTCACGATCATTAATATGGTTTATGTTCAGCGGAAATTTTCCATGCTCAATCACCATTGAAACGTTTCCCGGAATGAATTTTCTCATAGTACTTCCGTTCCAATGAATTTTTTATGTGACATTAACTAATGTCGCTTCCGGTATCAACTAGTGCACAAAGTTACTTTTCATTGAACATTACATTTTTGACAGCTTTAGATGAACAATAATCCTTATTCTCAATGGCTGCACAAGACTTAGAACTTTGAACCACCATATTTTTTCGCGCAATCTTTTCCTAGCAGTCCGGTTCCACCACAGTTGTAACATCTTGGAATTCTTCGGAATCTATTTGACTTTTTGTTCTCAATTGGCTTTGTTGTTACGCTCTCGATTGGTATTTTGGAAATAATTTATTTTAATATTTCTGCAACTAATATTTATTTAATACCAATATAGCCTTCTTGTATATTGTTGTTAAGGATATGTATAACAACTTTTATACAGAACATTTTTTATAATTTTTCATTGAAAAACTTGAAGCTAAAAAATACCATTTTTACTATGGATTCTTATGGAAATTAGTGAAAAGTTTTACCATTAAAAAAGCTTCTGAAAAAGAGGTAGTTATGATTATGGCTCTATACTCTAGAAGGCTCTGGTAATCTTCGTATGTTCAATGTGCACTTAAGTATGTAATCAGAAAATTATGTCAAAATTCGATTTATTTTACCGATTCCCTCCAGTTCAAAAATATTAAATTTTGCGCTGTAAATAAATACAGTAAATTTCTAAGTTGGTGGTTTATTATGTTTATGGGGTATGTAACAAATGTGAATTCCACAAAACAAAAAACAAAGAACGTAACCAATAAAACAAACTTGACCATAAATAATCCATGTCTGTGTTCACAAAACATATATCATAATATTAACAAAATTTATGGATTTCATTAAAAATTAAAATACAAAAGCACTAGCCACTAATCATAACCTAACATACCGCACAACATTGAAAAGCATCATACATGCTTTTTCGTAAATAACATAACAGCAAAACAAAAAAAAAAAAAAAAAAAAAATGAAAATTGTGGAAAAGCCACACACATTAAATCCTCTTAAAAGGACAAAATAACATATAAATAAATAAAATTTCTTTAGTTCGTTTTTATTTTATTTATTTTTTGTTGGTTTCATTTCTGTGATCCTTTCTCGAAAAATAGAAATAAGAAAATAATGTCCTAATAAAACATTTAAAAATATATACACACCATGCACAGCTCCATTTGGATATCAAGCACAAACGTTTATTTATCCCTTGTTTTATTCCTCTCTCATCTCAATTTCCCTATTAAACTTGAAAATTTCATTTTATGTTTTGCTGTTATATTTTACCAACATATTTGAAGTTTTCCAATGTGTACATGTATACACATATGTATGCTTAGCTTAAATATTTACATGTTTGTTTGTGTTTGTTGTATTCGCCATACAATTCAATGAAAATAAAATGATATTCTAAATAAAATATAAATTTTTCATTTAACAGAAAGCAATAAATAATGGAAATAAGGACATTTCACATACAGCTGTAAAATAGAAATGAAGTAAAAAAAAAAAGTTTCGTCGTTATGTTGAGTGGGATAAAGTAAAACAACATTCAAATGTAAAATAAACCAATCAAATTTGTTGAAGCCTAGTTTTTGGTGTTTGACTTTAGGTTCGTGCTTGTGATTTTTGTGCTTTATGATGAAAACTTAAATTCCAAAAAAAATCTTGGGCCACATTTTAAAATTGACAAATGCAGAATTTTTCTAAATCTCTATAATTCATTTCTCCTTATACTTGATATTTTCACTTATAATCTCGAAATCTTGGGAAATTATATCATTGATAAATTTATCACGAGTACGATGGATATCGTGAAGTCATCCAAGTGCGTCTGTCCCTTATCGATATATTTTAGTTTTTAAATTTATTCCGTAATAACTGAAATGGATAGATGAATTTCGTTCATTACATTTAACCCTAACTTTAGTATTAGTCTGCTGCTTGTGTTGACTATGATCATAACATACACTCTAAAAAAATGGAGTAATTTATGTAAATTTAAAACTTCGTAACATCTTTTTACAAATAAGTATATTTTTACAAAAATACTTGAATTTATGCTGTGGGCCTCAGAATACTTTTCAAACTAAACTTTTATAAGACCCAGTAATTCATGCAATATTTAAATAAATGTCACTAGGTTAAAAGTAACTAAACTTTTCAATGTGTCGTTTAAATAAATGATGTCTATTAAAAAATAAACCCGAGAATATCTTCCAATTGACTCCACAAAAGTTGTTGGTTTGAGGCTTAATTGCTGTGAAAAACGACGAATTGATGTCCTTTGCTCTTTAGCAACACTTGTTCTAGCAGCTGGCATATTTTTACTTGAACGACCACAACAATAATAAATTCTGCTTCTCAGATCTTGAACTGAACCAGTTTCTTCAAAATTATCAATGATAAGTTTAGCAGCACGGTTTGTGGAAATTTTCTTCCAACTTCTGAATAACTTTCACCATATTTAAAATAAGTTTTAATAATGAAAGCACGTTGTACATTGGTGTAGCGATCCATTTTAACTAAACGAAATGTTTATACTTGGCGGAATATTTAAAAAGATACCTCGAATTTGAAAACCCATTTTGATTTATTTGTAAATAATACGAAACTATAACAAAACTGAAATTTACAAGCATATATTTGCTAATGATAATGCTTATCTCCGCAAACAATTAAGACTGTCTGTTCATACACTTAATAAAATATGGTGTAGATTCGCCCAACATAAAACTTTTAAATATTTAAAATTTTCAATAAAATTCCGTGTTTCTATGTTTCTATATTGACTGACCAGTGCAGCGAGCTATAGGGTCACTGGTATAAGTTTAAATTAATATATTGATATACTGTGAGAACAATTGTTCACAAAATTCTTGATATGTTTGTGAAGCTTGCACCAAAGGTAATAAAATTGCCAGTTTAACTTCATATAGTCTTATTGGCAAACAATTTAATCGACGATCGGGCACATCAATATTTTCGAAAGTGTTAGGTGCTATCGATGGATGCCACATAAAAATTACTGTACCGACTGCGTTACACTGTCAATATATAAATCATAAACTTGATTACATTATTAATTTAATAACAGTATATGCGATGATTCTGGTAAATTTATTAATATTTGTTGTGCCCCCGGGTGTCGTACATGACCAAAGGGTCCTACGGAATAGTCAATTATATCGCAAACAAACATTCCCACCTCATGGATTTTTTCTATTAGGTGACGTTGGATTTAAATTCGGAGTTTTGAATGAATGAGGATTCTCAAATCATTAAATAGCGGAAAAATTGGTAGAGGGAAAACCGTTTTTGGATCCTTAATCAATAATATTAAAAATTATGGTAAAAATAGAGAAGGACGCATTGTGGATGCGACAACGGCTACGGATAAATCGGCGGTTATTCGACCAGCTTCAAATTCATGCTTATCTGCGTAAAAAATTAAGGCAAAAACCGGGATCAAAGCAAGCTTATCAACGGTTCGACGGTATCAACGGTAAAACCTCCTTTGAATGCATCATACAAAGCAAACCGATTAGAATCTACCAAAAACCACATGCCACGGAAGCAAGAATGGAACCGGTTTGCATTTTCGGACTCATGGAAATGAAACTGATGCCCTTTAGAATCATTAAAATTAATTTTTTTTTGTCGGTCAATTTATATTAATAAATTTAATTAAAAATAATAAATCAAGACTAATTAACAAAGTTTTTTACCATAGCTTTCATAAGCTACAACTATTCACTACTGGTCGTTATCAAGTGACGCATTTTAATTGCACGTTTTTTTTTACTAGATTACGAATAACGAATAAAACAGGGGGTAGATTCTGATGAAATGACAATTTTTCGTGACATTTTGTTATTAGTACAAAATATTGTCACGGAAAATTTGCGATTCTGATGAAATGAGTTATGACATTAACAGCAGTTTACACCAGTTGCATTTCTAGTTTACCGCAATTATATTTTAAGGTTAATTTTAATGATATTACACGCTACATACACATTATATACATATATAAAAATAAATAAAATATTGTGACGGTGACACCTAGTGTGTAATAGAATAAGTAAAACTAATAGCTCAATGTTTAACTGTACTAAATGGAATTTTCCATGATAAAAATTGTTACGTAATGTTTCTACGCTATTCCAACTGGAAAAGTCGTGAACTTTCGAGAAGCTTGGTTTGTGTATATAAAGAGGCGAACAAGATCGAATTGGATTATTAGTATTTGGAACGCGATAGAGTAAACTTATAAGATTATTAGTAATATTTGGTACGCGATAGTATAAAGATTAAAAGGAATTAAAAAGTGATTTAAAAAGTGTTTTTGTGCGAAATAAAAAGTAAAAGTGATCAGTAAAATTTAAGAATAATTTATATAAAGTGATTTTGTGAACTTTTATTGATAAACTGTGTTGTAATAAATTTTGTGAAATAAATAAATTCGTTGGTGATTAAAATTGAATTGAGTTTGTATTATTCACAATCCAGTGATACGAACCTTATTTGACAAGGCAAAAACGTAACAATATTGTTTTATTTAAATTAAAATACAAACAATTTATATTTATAACAAAATTATTAAAAATTAACAAAATATACTAACACATATTTTATTTAAAAATGCAGCTGACTTTTGTCACGGAAAACCAAATCAATGACAATTTTGTTTAATTTGTCATTTTTTTTCTTGTGACATTTTGAAAAATTCACTTCATCAGAATCGAATTTTAGAACTCACAACTATATTGTTATTTTATAGAAGTTAAAATTTTAGTACAAAGTCACAAAAAATTGTCATTTGCCATTTGTCACTTGATCAGAATCTAGGCCCAGAGGTAGCGGTTTTATTGTTGTTATCTGTTTTACAGTTATTTCAAAAAGCAATAATGTACTCTCAAATGCATGCTTATTGACATTTGAAATCAATATAATAGGTGTCGTAATTAAGTGAAGCGGAGTGTATAATCATTAGGTTGCTAATTTTTTTTTTTTTTAATTTTTGACCATCTTCTGTGGTGATTTCCTCCTCCAACTTTCCATTACTTACTACGTATGTCATACAAATTGAAATGTCGTCGAAAAGTAACCTCGTAAAGTGCCTTTTCACTAAGCATCTACATATGTGGAAATAGCGAAAGCTTCAAAATTTGAAAAGTCTTCTGAGGCACACAGCATTTAAAACAAAATCTAAGCGCATATTAATTTGGAAACACAATCAGCAAAAAAAATTGACCTCGAAAATTGTGTACAAAAACGTTGAGTCTTGAAGTCTTGACATTAAAGATTTAAGAGGTATTTCTTTCTGGGATTCAAATCTAGTTTTTAAAATGGCAACGTCATTAGTTCTTCGAAATATTGATAAACCATCACCTTGTCAAAAAGGAAAGGCCATTCTTTCTGAATTTGTAGTACACTTGGTATGGTGTGCTGATTATTGAGAAAGTTTCTTTGTGCAGCGAAGCAAACTTCCATAAATTGTTTTATTGTGTTCCGTTCGTCAGGTGTAACATAATTACCCCTATTCAATAATTTTTGTAGAAAGATTTTTTTAAATTTTACACTGTCAAAATTTTCGCCGCTCGGTAAACAATTCAGCTGCCAATTCCTGAACGTTTCTTGTAGAATGCCTGTCATTTTACATGTTTTAACCGGTATGTGTGCATGTAGCTGTGTTGAAACTCTTTTCGGATAGCGGTTAAGAAAACAATTTCTATTAATTAAAGCTAATGGAATGTTTGATATAATAATGTGGTAATTGTCCTTTTGTATCAATGAATCAGGATGCTTTGATCCTACTTGCTTTGCCACAGTTCTGATTTTTGCCATATTGGAATGAAGTGTGAACCACTTCTTAGTTTATAAACGAGAATACTTGCCATGTAGTTTATTTGCTTTTCGATTCTTTGTTTACTTTCTAATAATAGCATTAAGTCGGTAGGTATATTTTGTCATGGAACCATGAAATTACTAAAAACTAATGCACACGATGAATTTTATCCAACATTTAAACCAAAATCTTTGTTAAATTTGCAAAATTTGGGACACAATGCTTTAAGCA
Organism: Tipula vernalis; assembly: GCA_958295665.1. Lineage (NCBI taxonomy): Eukaryota > Metazoa > Arthropoda > Insecta > Diptera > Tipulidae > Tipula > Tipula vernalis. The sequence continues at coordinate 431,201,881 of OY282558.1, forward strand.
CGAATGCGAATTGCGAAAAAATAAAATTTTTATATTTCTTTATTCTTTACAGCGTTATCATAGCTACTGTTAGCCCTTACCGATCTTTGAATAACTTTGCTTCAAAGTGTCAAAGTTATATTCTTAAAGTTGTTTGCCATTTTGCTTAAAATTTTAAAGAATTTATGTTTCTGCTCAAAGAAAATTGTCCATAAATTTTTAACTGGTCCAATTTTTGAATCAATTCCGGATAATGAAAAATATAGTGAAGCTTAGGCCGTAAATTCAATAAAGGAAAACTATCTTTTCTTATTTCAATCATTGCTAATAAAAATGTCCACACTGTATCATTGTGATCTATAATATGATTCTATATGATCATCAGCATTTCCTGAAATTTTCTTCATATTTAAGTCAAGTTTTGGCAAAAATAAGGATTGTTGAAATAGCTTTCTTAGAGATAGAAGTGAAAGATTAATAACATCATATTATTACGTTTTTACCTTGTCACTCAAGGTTCGTATCACTGGATTGTGAATAAAACAAAATCAATTCAATTTTTCAACAACGAATTTATTTATGTCACACAAAAATTATAACAACACTAATTATTCACGATAATTCAAATCACTTTAAATAATTTTCACACAATTTTACTGTACTCTTATAAATTTTATTTCGCACTAAAACACTTTTTAAATCACATTTTAATTCCTTTTTAATCTTTACACTATCGCTTACCAAATACTACCAATCCAATTCGACTTTGTTCGCCTTTTTATATACACAAACCAAACTTTTAGAAAGCTCATGACTTTTCCAGTTAGATTAGCGTAGAAACATTTAGAACAATTTTATCATGGAAAATTCCATTTTAGTAAAGTTTAACATTGAGCTATTAATTTTAACTTATTCTATTACACACTAGGTGTCACTGTTTCAATATTTTCGAGTTTGAAAAATGTTTTAAAATATTGTAACGGTGACACCTAGTTGGTGTAATAGAATAAGTTAAAATTAATAGCTCAATGTTAAACTGTACTAAAATGGAATTTTCCATGATACATTTGTTCTACGCTATTCTAACTGGAAAAGTCATGAGCTTTCTAGAAGTTTGGTTTGTGGATATAAAAAGGCGAACGAAGTCGAATTGGATTATTAGTATTTGGAACACGACAGAGTAAACTTGTAAGATTAGTAGTAATATTTGGTAAGCGATAGAGTAAAGATTAAAAAGGAATTAAAAAGTGAATTAAAAAGTGTTTTTGTGGAAATAAAAATTATAAATATACAGTAAAATTTGAGAATAATTTATATAAAGTGATTTTGTGAATTTTTATTAATAAACTGTGTTGTAATAATTCTTGTGTGAAATAAATAAATTCGTTGGTGATAAATTAAATTGATTTTGTATTATTCACAATCCAGTGATACGAACCTTAATTGACAAGGCAAAAACGTAACAGTAAGTATTAAACCATACGCCATAATAACTGCAAATAAGCACGTTGGAAGACCAGGGTTACATTCATTAAAATATTGTAAATTATTTAATATCGAATAATATTTAACTCATAGTTCTACTATTGACGCAATATTCGAGTAAGCCATTTCGAGTATAATAACACCATGAACATAAAAGTTTCGTAGTGCTAAAATTTTTCGTAAAACCACCGATTTGATGACTACATAAATTATCACCAGTCATCACATATAAGCTACCATAAATATGCTCAAAAGATTTAGATAAAGAATTGTAACATTATAAGATCGTCTACTAAATGCTGCAGAAATTTGTTTAATCTAAAAATTTTTATAAATGGTTCTTTACATAACAAAACCAATTGAATATTATGAATTTGTGTGCGTTATTTGCGGTTGAAACTTCCTATTACCATATAAGCTCCGATTAGGTTATGCTTTTTTTTTTCGAGGATCCCAGAGGGTTGCAAATTTCAAATGCATCTTTAGAGAGAATAGATTCTAAGTTGCGAGATTGCTGTTGAAAAAAATTATTTTTCTTATACAGAGATCAATCATTGTAATGCATAAACACATTGGGCCTAGTAGCTGTTTCGCCATAAATTAATTTGAAAAAGGCGGGGTCTGCTAACAAAGATTTAATTGATTTTATTATCGGTTAGTGAAAAAAACAATTATGATAATCTCGAATGGAAAATTACTCTAAAAAACGACGAAAATTTAAAATTATTAATACGGTAATTTTACACAAAATTTTTTTCATTTTTTACAGTGTAAATAATGTAGGTAACTGTTAGAAATGTAACACTAGTTTATTATATAAATGATTTTCGATAAAATCTGATTGTGACATACCCAATCGAGATCTAAGTTGAAACATGATATGGCGGCTTGTGACCTTAAATTCAAGGTGGACTGAAAAAAATTCTTCCAGTTATGAAATATTAACAATGTAGTTCACTTTATTGATAAATTTAATCTAAGAGTAGGTTTTAATAAAATAATTCAAGGCCTTTGAAAATTTTATCATTATAAAATATAAAATTATAGATCATAATAACTTTTAGATTTTTTTGCTATGTTTTCGTAAATATGTACATATTTTAGCAGTAGGTATTGTATACCATTATCCAGGCTTTAAAATATTTTCTCCTAAAAACTGTATTTTACGTTTCAAAATAATTGCTTCATTATATGTAAAATTTCTTTCAATCAAGCCTAGAAATGCTATACAATACCAAAATATTGGTGAAAATGCAATACAAATTTATTATGGTCTATAATTGAAGCCATTTTTAAATTTAATTGAAATTTCAACGTATCATAAATCTTATCTGAGCATCATGTCATAAACGTATACCACAATTTTAAAATAAAATGCACAAACGAATAAACGTCATTCATTAGGTAACAAAACCAAAATAAAATCATTAAAAAAAAAATTACCGGACTACCTTCTTTAGTTTTTACTTTAAACGCATTTTTTATTTCACTTTCTTTTATAATGTATGAGTAGTAAAAATGCGATCTGGTGTCCCGAAATTATCAAATCGAAAAAATGGGGAAATCTGAACGAAATAAATACATTGTTTACAACAACAATATTGTTTTATATAATATCGAAACGAAACAACAAATACCAAAAATTTTAAGAGAAGGGAGAGATATTTGGAATCCATACTTTTATGAGAAGGCGGACTGATTCGAATTTAGACTCCAAACACATAAGTGGCGTTCTACGCCTGACTTCGCTTCTCTCCGTCTTTGTGATTTTAGTCTTCGAGATTTGTTTTACAATTGTCTTTCTCATATGCCCATTTGGATGTTATATTCAGCTAACATTACAGGTTTCCAAGCATTTACTTTAAAAACAACACATTAACTATAAATGTCATTCATCACCTCAAAAAGTACAAACTGCTAGTTTGACGCCACTCTATGTGTTCGCTCTTATGGAAATACATGTATTCTAATTTAGCGCCGCTGTTCGCTCCAATGTGTTTGGGGTATAAGCAGAGCCTTCTAGAGTATATAGCCATAATCATAATGACGTATTTTTTAGATGCTTTTTTAGTGGTATAACTTTTCATTGATTTCCATAGGAATCCATAGTAAAAATGGTGTTTTTTAGCTTCAAGTTTTTCAATGAAAAAAGCAAATATATTATAAAACGTTTATATAAATGTTTTCTACATACCTTGAACAACAACATTCAAGAAGACTGTATTGTTATTGAATAAATATTAATTGCAGAAATATTAAAATTAAACTATGCCTAAAATATATTTTTCGGATTTCCATTTTGAAAAATAAATCAAAGTGGGCTCTGATGAATTAACATATTACTTGCTAAATTTATCTTTAGTTTCACTAGTGTAAGATGTCTAAAATATTTACAGAAAAATACGAAAAAAAATTATTTGGTCACAAAATTATCACTCGAACCAATTAAAGAGAATAAAACTAAACAGTGTATCGCTCTTTATTGACGCCAGCAAACACAAAAAAACGAAAACAGATCAAGCAAGCGGCGCAATCGTTTTCCTTTTATGTACATTACTACATTTGTGTTGGATTTGCCTGTATTTGACCATATACATAAATATAATATAATATTTGAAGACTGATACATTTGTTGTAAAATAAAATAAACACAAAATACATACATACTACCTCATTCAAAATTGCAAACTAAGTTTTTCGTTGCAACGTTAATATAATCTCTTTAATAAATAATGAAATGATGTAGTAATTTTTAAATTTAAATAAATTAAATTATTTAAGCTTTTTATTTCAATAGTTTTTAATTTTTATTCTTTAGGGTTACATAAGATAAAACTTTATTGAAAATTGTTTGTTAATGGAAATTTTGATTTAAAATTGTTAGTACACATTAAAAATTTGGTCGAAAAATGGAAAATTAATTAAACTTAAAAATATTTTTGATTAATTAAATAGTGATTTAGTCACTTAAGCTTATTCCATACGGTTTTATTAGTATAATATTAGAAATTTTTGATCTTGCTATATTGTGAATTCCTTCCGTTTTCATTTAAACCGCCGTACGTTTGAATAGAAATACTACTCTGGCCGAGAAAGCTAATTACATTCAATAGTTTTGTACATTTCCTGGTAACGATTCTTCATTACACATAAATGGGAACAGGTTGATTATGAGAAAGATCTTTTTTTATTACGTCAACTGCGCAACGATTAAATGTTCGATTTCGGTTTATTGAATGAGTTAACATTCCTAGTTAGCCGTTGAGGATAAATCAGTCCGCCATAAATGTGCTCTTTAACGCATATACATATAAGAAAAATCATTGCCACGGAATTATAAAATTTTTTGAATACAATTAGTTGCCCTAGCCAAGGTAGAGTTTCGATTTTATCAGCAAATTTCTGGGCCCCTTGCAGGATATCATACTGACCTAAACTTTCGGATATACAAAGTATAAATGATAAGTGACAAACCAATATTTAATTAGCCAAAAATAATTTCAAATTTAATTAAGTTAGTATTTTTTGTTTTAATTTTTAACGTGCAAAAACCATTTTGAATACAGATTTATCATCTGTACTTTCCCTGGAATTCAAATTCAATTTTTTTTTTTTTTTTGAAATAAGAAGCTTTATATTTAATTTAATTTATTTATAATTAAAAATTTCTAAAAAATTATTATTTGTTTCATTATTAGAGATTTATGTAATTACGTCGCAATGAAAATTTGTACAAACAATTTTGAATAGGATAGCGTGTGATATTATTATTTTTAGCAATTTTTCCCAAATTAATGTAAGCTCTCCCTTAGTGATAAGGGCGGTTAAGAGTTTAAAATAAATACTTTCTTAAATTCAGTTCATTTTCAATTTATTTTTAAAAAATTACAAACAATTTTGTCTTGTAGGTATGTATTTGACATTTTAAAAGCAAATGAATATACAGCTTTAAGAAGCAAAGCTTTACATTACAGATGTTAAATTTTCCAACTTCATATTCCTGCAAAGTTGTTCGACGCAGAATAATAAACGATTTAATAATTTATTTCATTATTTCACATTATTTTGTTCTATTTAATTTAGAGTTGATTCTATCGCTTATCAGACGCCGCTTTGTATTGTCCTTTTCGTTCGGTTTTGATAGCCTCCATATGCCATTTACAATGCTTTCTTAATAAAATTAAGATCATTAGATTTAACAAAAATATTCGGTGCTCAAAACAGAAGTTTTCAAGACAATAAAATTCTGGATCGTTGGCTTTCAATATGTTTACAATATATTGTTTGATTCCAACAATGTGCGCATTACTCTTAAAAAACGTTTCGAATTGAGCAATTTGTTTACGACATAACTCAAAAAAAAATTGAGATGGAGTTTGCAGCTTTCCAAAAGTGTCGTTCATATAGTTTTTGTATTTGATCAATAATTCGGAATCATATTCCAAATAGTCATTTTCTTTCACTAATGTTAGGGCACAGTTAGCACAATTAAATTTTTTAAACACTCGTTGAGCTAAGTAACCCACAAAATATCTAGTTGATGCATCGGAGTTTTTGATGATGGGCAGTAATTCCAGATTATTCTCTGTTTCGTCATTTTCAGCATCGATTACCTCGCATATATTCCCAAAATCTCTTCCTTTTACAAAATTAGATGTTTCGGTTTGATCTGCATTTTTATTTATTTCTTCTAAACTTTCTTCCCGAATTACATCTAATAATCTGCCGTCACTATCATCTTCACAATTAGAAAGTGCAGTAAAAGATGTTAAAAAATTTATAGACAATAATTTTGCTATCGTAAAATTAAACTCCTGCACTGAAGGATGCGTATTATTGCCATTTGCTGATCGAATAAGGGCAAATGTATTTTCCAGTGCATCCTGATTCAGTCTGGAGGTTAGTAAATATTGGACGTTGGGATTCTCATTTACCAATGTTTCGAGTAAAATCAAAACTCCATTTATAGTTTGCACCATCCCATCGAAAAAATACACTTTTCTTCCACTAATTAATTTGACAGCTTCCAAATAATTTGCCATTTCTTTTAAAAACTTGAAAGACTCACTATTTGTATTAAATTTTAGGCTCGACTTAAACTCATTACCGGAAAACATATGTTTGGAATTGAGAATATCAAATAGTTTATCTAATTTCTCGAAAAACATCCATGTGCCTGGTATTTTCTATTTAACTTGTTCGGAAAAATTATTTAAATCATAGATGGTTTTGATTCCAGCTACAACACTATGGCTAATTACCTGCGTGGCGTATTTTACTTTCATTTTATCAAAGTGACCAGGATTTATGAGCTTTTCTTGCAATTTGGGACACATTCTAGCTATACTTGTCTGCGCTCAATCTTATACAACTCTCTAATAACATTCCAACTAACAATTCCATCGGAGCACTGTAGGTCGGAAGTAAGCAAACAATTGCGAAACGATTTAAATAGATGCGGTGTATCAAAAATTCCCAGTATTTTGACAGGGCCCTCGTAATTAAGGAAAGGGCATTTTCTAGTAACACCCATATGACGTAATTATTTACGGTTATTTGAGCCTTGGTCACAAATAACCATACGAACTTTAATAAATTCGATTTAATTGAATTTTGCGAAACGTAATAGCATAGAATATTCTTCCAATTTTCTATGATACCGCGAATCATAAACACACATATATGAGTACCTATATTTGCCTCTCTGCAGTTATCGCCTAGGTCAACATATCCGTCAATACAATCCCGAACCGAATTATACCATTTAAATCTTCTCTAATTTTTATTTCATCAAAAAGTAAAAAGCACTGTCGACCATTCCACGATAATGTTTGCATTTTTTCTTTTAATTTTTTTAAAATTAAATGATTGGCATTGCCAGGAGATATATTTTTTATAGGTTGCCATCGTATTAAAGATGATTTCGATGGAAGTTCGAATTGCAACTGGTCTCTCATAAATGTGTAAGCTTTTGGTGATCTGTAATATATATATTGAGCAAGTTTTTTATATTCGTCTGCCCATTTTTGCGTTTTATTTCTGTCTAGTAGCAGTATTTTTTAAAATTTTTTTGAATTTTCACTATTATTTTGTTTGTCTATTATTTCAGGTAATTTTGTTTTTGTTTTTGATCAATTAACTTTTTATTTAAATTTCTATTTTGCTGTTGCAAAGCTTTAATATTTTTGCTTAATTTAGTTTTCCGAATTTTAGTTTGTAAATTTGTAGCTTACACGTTCTATTTAATTTGTGGTAAATTTCAATGTTTTGTTCATTTCTATGGCAATTTACACACTTTATGTTGTTTTCATCGATAAGAAGAGTATCATCGAAATACGGATCTGGTAATTTGGCTATTTCTTCTAAAGTTAAATCTGCACAATTTTCTGTATTATTATTATAAGACTTAGGAGGAACCGGCTGAACATATGTCAAGTTCGATTCATTCAATTCTAAATTCAAAGGAATTTCGCGTTATATTATATCGCGAATAAATAAAATTTAAACTCGAAAAATTTGTTTTCGTATTATTTCATGTATAATATTTTTATAGAGAAACGAAACGGTTTTATTTTAAATAAGTTTATTCATCAATACATTTGTATTAATTGTAAAACAGACGATAGTGTTCATCTGTTTTGCAATCTACATAAATGTAAAAAATACGTATGCATATATTATTGTACTAATTTAAAATAAATCTTCTAATTGGGATATAAATCGAAGTATGCGTATAAAAATCTATTTACATAAATACAGACATCGGAATATAAAAATCTGTAAGTACATACATGTATTGTACGAGTATATATGGTACATATACAAATTTAATCTCCTTTTTTTTTTATTTTTACGAGAGGTATCGTACACGCAAACTATGTATTGCCTAAAAAACACAAAAAATAATTTTTTTTTTCATGATTTGCTTTTGTTTGGTTTGTTGTTTGTTGTTTTCTGTGTTTCTCATTTTTAGTACCAAAAAGTAATCAACATGGTATGTCGCTAGCCTCGCAATAGATTAAATAAGTTGTTCTTTTTAATTTATCTTATTCTTTTTAATCTATGCTCGTACTTAATATTTTGTGAATTTGTTTTGCTTTTCCTACAATTTTTGAACTTGAAATTTCCCCAGGTGGTAATTATTGGTACGATTTTTCCAAATTTTTACGGCCATCACTGCCATCTATGTAATGTATATTGACTTAATGACCAAACGAATCGTAGTAAGCTTTTATTTCAATTGGACCAGGGCTGACATGTTATAACCATCACTTTTTTCGCTTCGATGAATTATCGACAGAGTAACGGTATCTTACAATTAAATTGTTTTAAAATTTTATATTTTTAACAAAGGAATACAGCTATTCTATCGAAAAAGCATCGAAGCGAAAAAAGTGATGGTTATAACATGTCACCCCAGAATGCTGTTGTTATGAATTTTTTTTAGTATTTTGGTTTGAATAAATCAATTATTACAACCAAATAAAAACGATTTACTTAAACGACATTCATATATGTTGAAATTCAAACATTTATGAAAGTATTTCAGAAATCATAATAAAGAATTTGTAACGTTTTCATTTAAAAATTTGTCTTAGGAAAGAAAGTGATTTCCCATATGTTTTGTGTGTTTTACTATCAAAAGTTTCGTTTTTTCCTCGTTTATAATTCCCTTATAAAAGCTCAGATTTTTTGATTATGGCTCTATAAAATACAGGGTGCTTTGACGTTACACGGTGTCGCAGAAAATTCGGTTTTTTCTTTTTAATTTTTTTGTTTTATTAAAAAAAACTATTTTCCCGATTACTTTTTTACTGAATCTAGAACACAAGAGAAACATTATATTTAGCGTTATTTCATATAACACTCTACCAAAATAAAAAAACAAACCGATATGATCTTACCTTTCCCCCTAAACTTTACAATTAGGAATTTTTACGGAATAGTAAAAATCGGCTAATAATAATGTTTCTTCAAGCTTTCTAAAGTGGAAAATTTGAGAATAACTTAGCATACAGCCAACAGACTACTTAGATTTTTTACTTTCTTTTACTCTAGTAAAATAAAGTATAGTAATCATGAAAATTTTGGACCTTGAGATTTTTAGAGATTTATTTGTTTTGAGGTCCCCTGAGTCCGAAAAAGTGGGTTTCGAAATGGTGTCTGTCGGTCTGTCTGTCAGTCTGTCAGTCTGTCAGTCTGTTAGTCTGTTAGTCTGTCAGTCTGTTAGTCTGTCAGTCTGTCAGTCTTTCAGTCTGTCAGTCTGTCAGTCTGTCAGTCTGTCAGTCTGTCAGTCTGTCAGTCTGTCAGTCTGTCAGTCTTTCAGTCTGTCAGTCTGTCAGTCTGTCAGTCTGTCAGTCTGTCAGTCTGTCTGTGTCCTCTCTACAGCCCAGATGGTTTAACCAATCGAGCTGCAACTTCAGATTTAAGCTTTTTTGATAAATTGGGAGGTCCCAGTGAATTTTACTCCAAATCGGCTAACCGGAAGTGGTCACTTCCTTGGTCCATAAAATTTATTTTGCAAATATTTAAAAAGTATAAGGTTTACAAAAAACTACTAAAAACAAAATGTTTCCAAAAATTAAAAACAAATAAAAATAAAAAATAAAAAATTTAAAAAAAAACTTAAAAATTTAAAAATTAAAAAAAAAAAAATTAAGAAAAAAATAAAATTTCTTAAAATTCTCTGTTCGTAAAAGAAAGTCGTGTGTTGGCCACACCTTTATTTTTTAATATGCACTATATTTACCGAAAGATTTTTAAGCTTAAACAATTTATTATTCCAATGTGTACTGCTTCAGGTTTATTTTGTGTTTTATTATTTTTTTCTGCTCTCAACTTATTAGCACTAAATACGAAATTACGAATGATTCAATAAAAAAAATTTTATGTTATTTCCACGCGGTCATAAATGTTTGGAAAAGTCCGTTAATGCCATATAAGTGAGAAAATAACAATCATAAACCAGAACGGGTACACAAGAATTGTGATAGTTCTACAAAATTGTATTTAACTCTTTAAAGTCCAATATCGACCATTGCGAACAATGATGACAAACGTTCGGCTACCAGATGGCATAACCCTCTAAATTACCTAGTTAAAAATTCTAATCCACAATAATCTTTCGTTTAATTAAACTTCTACGACATTTTGTTTGTTTGAAATCTCACTAAACTCTCAAAGGGCCAATATCGGCCATTGCCAACAATGATGACAAAGGTTTTTCTAGAATATGGAACATGCCTTTAGATTACCTCGTTAAAATTTTGTTTCTACAAATTTTTATTTATTTTTTTTTCAAATTCACTCAACTTTAAAAATGGTAATATGTGGCATTATCAACAATGATGACAAAGGTTTGGCAAAAATTCCTAATCCGTAGCGAGGTACTATTAGGCGTGGTACCGATTTACTCTCATTCAAGATTAATTAGTATTATTAGTATAATAGTACTTCAAACAAATAAATTCGTGCTTTTTTGTTAACCGTCCATATATACGGTCTGGTTTATATAATATCTAACTTTACAGCAGAATAAACATTATATGCGCCCAGTTAATATATTTTTTCAAATTATTTAATATTAAGCCAGCCATAAAAGCTATAATTTATAAATTTCTATATCCAAGAAATTTTTATGCGGTTGAAAATTCAATACATACGTACAAGTACACTAGCTTGGTTATACGGTCAACTTATTGAATCTATATTGAACTTCATGTAATACAAAGTTTTATGTTTCATATTTAATAGGATTTACAGTGAATCGAATATTAAACCATACAGACACATAAATAAATTATAAATAAAATAAAAAAAAATATTTTTAATAAATAAATAAATAACCATGCTACGAGACTACTTACAATAACAAAATCTATACAAAAAACCATAAAAAATAAAACAAATTCCATCTGCAACAAAAAATAAATAAATTGAAAAATATAAATTTATATTTTTTAACGAATTTTCACTTATTTTCATCCAAATAATAAATTTTTTCCTCCTTTTATGTATATATGTAATACATGTATGTATGGCTGTATACCATGAGGAAAACCACAACTAAACATTTTAACTAAAATCACTATATACGAATACACCAAAAATAATACAAATAGAAAATCTTTGAACATATTATGGGATTTTTATATACACCAAATGCCGGAAAAAAAAAATACCAAAAATGTTGCAGCATGAAATTGCAACAACAACAACAACACAAATTGTATTCCAAACTTTGAACTTTTAGGAAATAGAATTTTCATTTCTCACACAAAGTTTTTTTTTTGTTGTTTATGGTAGCTTATCATTATTCCTGTAAAAAGATTGGTTGTCAGCTTTAATTTATTTACAAACTAAATATTTGTTGTATGTGTATGTTGCTTCTGGCTGGCGTTGTGTCAAAATATTATCTCTAAATTTTATGTAAAAAAACTTTAATTTTTTTCTCGCCTACATATTGGAGGGGTGATTCAATAAATCTTTAAGTTTTAATATCTTATACCGTTGAAAGTTGCAACACTATAGTTTTGGAATTATTAAGAGTTGATTTAGTATGTGCTTACAACAAATGTGGATTTCGGGTGAACTCATACTATATATTTAAATTATGTTGTAATGTAATACATATTCTGAGAAGTTGATAAATGTTTAATATAATTTTCGACGAAGTTTCGGTTACACAACAAGTCAAAAATAATAGCAAGCAACACAAAAATTCACATATGAAAATGTTAATTAATTTATTAAATTTTCTCAGAATAGAATTTTTATTTTAGATTAGGGTTATTACTTGTTTGAAAATATTTGCGCTCAAAAGAGTATGTGTAGCTTCAGAAAAAATTTAATATGAACATGTAAAATGAATTAATTTAATTATTCCGTCTAAAACAATTAATTAGCATAATACTGTTTTTAGCTGTATTACGAATCAAATGTCAAAGTATATACATTCTACATACATATGTACATACTTTTTGTGTTATGAATTTAAACCGTACTCTGTATACTAAAAATTAAATTAACTTTCGTAAAAAATACTCTTAAATAATTGATGAAAGTGGAAGTAACGAGGGAAAACAAAAATTTTAATGAAAAATTAATTGAAATATTTTTGTTTTTATTTTATTGTCCTCCAACAAACTATAATATACGTATGTTCATATCTTAGACTCGGTAGCTATGTATGAGAAAGTTGTGGAAAAAATGTATGCTATATACGTATACCAATAACAAATAAGAACGGTAGGTAATAGAAAATTAATGGTTTAATGTTACAGGTGGTCTAGGTCGATTGCCAGACATGAATAATGAACAAAAATCTGTATTTCTATACTTGATTGATTAATTAAAGAAGATTATCAATTTAATTTGATGGAATAGGATAAGTAATTATTAAGATTTATATGTACTTACTCTACACATGTGTTATAACGATAAATGTATCCCTCTTATGTAGTCTATGTATGGTGTATAAAACAAGAAACTTAATAAAAAATATTTTTACACCACACTTATTTATTACTAAACTTTTCTAATTTTTACTTTATTTTATTTTATTATGTTGGTGTTATTTTTATGTGTTTCCCAAATCATTAAAAAGTGAAGGAACAACTTTTCACATTATTAAACAACCGAAAAAACTAATTCATTAAAAATGAATTAATTACAACCAGTAGATATATAGTTGAAAATTTAAATCACCAGACCACAACTTTTAGGAAGATATTAATTTAGATATTAGAGCTTTTTTTTATTTTTTAAACTTTTCTATGTATTTTGTGAAAGATGTATTTTCCTATTTTGTTCGACCTCTCATATCAGTTTGGTAAATAAAGCAATAAAATATTTTCAACTTGTTGAATGTTTTCAAGAAAATATTTGTTAGTTTTTAAAAGATGGCAAATAATAACAAAGTACAACTTTTTGCCATTATATATTGTGTCTATGTATACAACATATTATGTATAGGTACTTAAGAAAAAGCTCTCATGGTTTATTAATGTTTCTGCGAAAACTTAATCTGATAATAAATTAATATTTGATAGATAGTAATGACGATACTTTGTAAGACACCCTTTTGAAAGGATTCAAAAATTATGCTCACGAATATGTAACAAATTAGAATGTTTAGAATGTAAGTGACATGAAATCTTGCCCTTGGTCGTGGACAGTTACTCATCAACAATAAGAATCAATTTTCATGCCTCACGCATAATAGTATCGCAATGACGCCATCAGGCGACGAGTAAACAAGAGAAGATAATGTTCATTCGATCGGAGCTATTCCGGTGGCAATTTTAGCGTCAAAAACCTATGGGAATTAATTAATTTTAAATTAAAATTATAAATCTCTGTGAAGCTAATAATAAATAAATATATTTTAACAACGTATACAGTCTATTATTACTTCATTGCGCATAAAAGATATCACGCAAAACACCTACGGCCTTGTAGGCGACACAGCCCACTCTTAATTTTTACCCTGAAAGATGTTAGATGTGTATAATTAAATGTAAGTTCAAAGCTGTCAAAATTAGAGAAGCATTATTGTCAAACAAACTGAGACCTGCTGCGCTTTCCATGTTGCCAAAAATACACCATCTTGTTACTAAATTTTTTGCACCTTAATAGTGTGAAATATGCGGTGCGGTAAATGATGTGAAGATTATGTTTGTTGTATGTCTTGTCAGATCCCCAGGTTGAAAATAAAGGCAAATATTTGGAAAATAAGTGGCAAATTTGGCTGCAGTAGCAGTAAACATAAAGGGTTATCGATAATGTTATGGGGTAAAACCTCGTAATTGAGAGGTTTTAGTCGACACAATTTTAATTGAAACAAAATTTCCAAACAATTTCAATTAATTTGTTTTAGTTTAATTAAACTTTTATTTTTATTAAATAATTAAATAATTAATTTATAAAATACAATTTTATTTTATTAACGATCTATTATGTAGATCTTTATGTTATGGAAGAGTGACGATGACTGATTATTTGATCTTTTTGTATCATTGAATATTTGACTTATCATAACAAAATGAGAGAGACATTTTTAAAGTATTTACAGTGGATGCGTACATTCCACAACACCCCACCACTTAGTGTGAAAATGATTCTGAAGGACTGATGACACTGAAGGAATGATGACATCCACATATTCCAATTTAACGGATCTGTTTCTGTAAAATTTCTTAAGTAATCTCCTAGTGTTCTCTGAGACCTTTCAAGGGCTCCGTTGGTCTGCGCATGATAGGCGGTTGAGTTTAGTTTGTCAATGTTTAATTTTCGGCAGATATTTTTGAAAACATGACTCATAAAATTGGAGCGTTGGTCTGTGAGTATTTGGCAAGGATTACCAAACTGACAAATGAAATTTAAAAGGAATGCATTCGAAACGCTTTCCACTTTCTGATTAGGTAATGGAACCGCTAGAGAAAATTTTGTAAGGTCATCTTGTAATGTCAGTATGTATTTGTTGTTATTATAAGAAGACGGGAAAGGACCTACAATGTCCATAAATATTTTATGGAAAGAATGCGTCGAAGTAGTTGTAATGGTCATTGGTAATTTATTTTTTTGACAACTTTCGCAATGTTTGATAAATGATTTTATTTTTTTTTACATATTCGGAAACTCATAATAGCATTTTAAACGACAATATGTTCTGTAAATTCCAGAATGTCCACCCAATGGAGTAACGTGATATTTCTTAATTAATTTATTTATTTGCGATCCATCACTTGATAATTTTCGGATTTACACTATTTGCTGTTGGTTTCTCTATTTCTGGAATATTTTCAGAGTCATTGTTTGTATTTTCTTTAGGGTCTTTTTCTGTGGAAACTGAACCATCTAAATCAAGTTTAACTTCGTTATCTTGTTTTTTAGTTTGACTACGGGTTACTACATTTAATTCGTTTGGAAGCTCAATACGGCTTAGTGAATCGGCATTGCTGTTAAGTTTGCCCTTTTTATATCGAACTGAAAAATCATATTCCTCTAATCTAAGGCGCCATCTAGTTAATCGCGATGTATTTTTTAAATTTTTCAGGTAGACTAAATGATGATGATCACTTACAACGATAAATTTGGTTCCAAACACGTAAGTCCGGAATTGTCCTACAGCCCAGACAACTGATAATAATTCCTTCTCAATAGTAGAATAATGTTTTTCGTGGCAATTGAGAACTCTACTAGCAAATGCGATGGGATGATCAAAGTCATCATGTTGTTGCGATAGTACAGCACCCCTAGTGCAGTATCACTCGCATCTGTGGTTACACGAATTCCTTAGAAAAATCTGGATACCTTAATATCGGAGGATTGACGAGCAATGTTTTTAACCAATTAACCCTAAAAAGGATTTGATTTGTTTTTGGGTACTTGGTTAAGGATACTTTTAGATGGCACTTACTTTTTTTGGATCGGGCTCTATTCCATTTCGTGTAATTATGTGTCATAAATAGTAAAGCTCTTTCCTCAAAAAATTGCACTTAGATGGATTAAGCTTTAAGTTATAACGTTTGAGAAACCATAATACATTCATAAGACATTTATTGTGTTCTATTAGATCATGACCATAAATGACTATGCCATCCAAATAAACGAAGCACTTGATTCCGTTTAAACCGGAGAGTACGGTATTCGTTAAACGTTGAAAGGTAGCCGGAGCCCCCTTCAGACCAAATGACATACGTCGAAATTCAAAATGGCCCATCTCTGAACTGAATGCAGTTTTCAGTTGGTCGGTAGGCTCAAAAGCGATCTGATGATATCCATTGCTCAAGTCCAAGGTACTGAAATAATTGGCTTTACCTAACTGATCTAAAATATCAGCAATATTGGGCAGTGGATAAGCATCTCCTATCGACAGCTCATTTAATTTACGGAAATCTACTACAAGTCTCCACTTCCGTTGGTTATTTGCTGAATTAGTTTTTCCGCTGCTTGTAGATATTTGAAAATCTTCTTAACTCTTCTTAGGAACTAATAGAATAGGGGAATTCCACGGACTGGTACTTGGAACTATGATTTCATTTTCTAGCATATTAGCAATTTCTGAATTTATTTCAAACTTAAAGGAATGAGGTATGCGATATGGGTTAGTATAAACGGGCTGTGCTCCATCTATTAGGGGTATTTTATGGGTAACAGCATGAGTAATAGAGAACCTATCTCCTTCAAGAAAGAAACAGTCATTGTAGTCACGGCAAATTTTTAAAATGGAAGATTTTTCTTCATTGTTTATCGATTGCAAATTTAATTCTTTTTCGAGTTTCGTGAATCTAGATTCCATAGGGTTTTCCCACGAGTTGATATTAAGTAAATCATAGTGTTCAATATCACTAAGATCTAAATCAACGTCATTTAACTTAATTGGATAATCATTGGTGTTTACCACACTAACATAAGTTGAGTTATCATGAGTAAGGACTAAAGACAAAATTTGTTTAGATTAACAAAACGACTGTGATCCATTTGGTTTGCTACTAGGCAATCTTAGAATTTTCTCGGAACGAGCTGGAATGCGATTATTTTTTTTGGCAAAGATTGAATATTTAATCGAATGGATTTTGTACCAGAAAAAATTTCTAACGTATCGGAGTTGAAGTCGATCTTGCATTGATATGTTTTTAGGAAATCGTTCCCAATAATACCATCACATGAAATAGGAAAGTCATCAGGGACTAAATGACATGTTTGGTGAACAGTATTTGTATTAGGAAGAATAATTTTCGCATTGCATGTACCTAGAGTTTGTAAAGTTTCTGCTGTGATTCCTTTAACTTTACATTTATTACTGGGATGACACAGAACATTACCGTCAATACAACCATGTTTTATTAAAGTAATGTCGGATCCAGTATCTAATAAAAATGTTGGAATTTTCGGTATGGAAATATTTAATGGAATGGTAATAAATTTTCTACCACTTAATTGGCTTGCTAAACATATTTGAATCACTGGAATTTCGGAAATAAATAATTCTGATAAACTGGGAAGATTATTTATGTCTGTTCTATTTGGTTTACTACTATTAATGTTTATAGATTATTTGTAAATGATGATGTTGGTTTATTTAGGCGGAAACAATTTACCGCTGAATGTCCTAATTTGGAACAAATTTGACATCGAATTTGTTTAGTCGAAATTGGTATATTTGTATTTGTGATATTTATTCGTTTACCTAGCAGAACTTCTTCTTCGCAGGCTCTTGTCAGAGCTTCTTTTAGAGTAAAGCATCTGCATGGTTTGATGTAGCTCCTGATAGGTTCTAATAAACCTTTAACAAATGCAGTTAAAGCCAGTTTTGAATTTGGCGATCGTACATAAGTTGCTGCTTCTGCACCTTCTCTGACAATGCTTGCTTCATTGAGGCATGTCGTCAATTGCTCTATCCTTGCTGCATATGCTCGGGCATCTTCGGTTCGTTGCTGTTTAATATTAAATAATTCCACATGTAATTGTTCTACTGAACGAATTTCTGCAAATCTATAGAATTGAATTCGGCTCGTAGTTCTTTCTAATTTTTCCAATCTTGATATTGGACTATTTCGTAAGCTTTTCCACTTAACTTGGCCTTGAGTAAAGTTATAAATTTTATTTTTTCAGAAGCTTTTAAAGGATCGTGTATTAAATCACAGCACGATAAGAATTTGTGTAGTTCTAACGGATTTCCATTCAAATCAGGTATTATTTTTAAAGCTAAATTGGGATTAAAGTCTTCTGCCATTACGTCCTGTTAATGTTGGGAACACTGTTATATTTAATTAATTTACCACAATTTTCTGACGCACTTTCATTACTGCTATCTTCACTATCAATAACTATAACGGATAAGGATACTGATCTGCGTTTTTTTGTTAATTTACCCGATGGATCAGGTTTAACAAAATAATTTATTTTAGGCACAGGTCGAAGATTATATTTTGAGTTGATTATTGAATCTCTCGACATTCAAAATTTACGATTTAACCTCAAAACAATAAATTCAGTAATTTCATATATTCACAATAAATTAATAATAAAAAAAATTTAATGATAACCGATTAATTAAAATTAAAATTAGGGTTATTTGAATTATGTAATAATTCAAATATTAATGGACAAATGTTGATTTTTTTTTTCATCTCCCGTTTGTAGAATTTTAGCTTTTGTTGAAGTTTATATAAAATTGTATAATCCGGACAATTGCTGGTTAATTTTAATGATGATTTTAATACTCGAAACACCATACCATTGTTGGATGAAACTGCCTAAATCGTTGGATGAAATTAATTGCTTTTGTGCGCATGTTTCAAGGTACCGTTAATCAAACACCGTAATTTAAAAAAAAATTTCCAAAACCACCAGCACGCACCAAAATGTTTCCAAAATAGTTGGAAATGCGTATAAAAATGATTCTAATATACTTTTAGAATCCCATTACCGCTACCACCAAATTGTTATGGGGTAAAACCTCGTAATTGAGAGGTTTTAGTCGACACAATTTTAATTGAAACAAAATTTCCAAACAATTTCAATTAATTTATTTTAGTTTAATTAAACTTTTATTTTTATTAAATAATTAAATAATTAATTTATAAAATACAATTTTATTTTATTAACGATCTATTATGTAGATCTTTATGTTATGGAAGAGTGACGATGACTGATTATTTGATGTTTTGGTAACATTGAATATTTGACTTATCATAACAAAATGAGAGAGACATTTTTAAAGTATTTACAGTGGATGAGTATACATATTTCATAACACAGTGGATGAGTACATTCCACAACAATACTATCCATAAATCCCAATTGAAAGTATCTTTACCACATTCGTTTCAGGATGGCAAGCCGTTGCAAAAAATTTTTGAATATGGAAAATTTTGCAAACTCTATAGAAAATAACGAGCTCATAAATTTTGACCTCTCTGATCGGTAAGAATTGCTTTTGGAGCACGAATGCTTCCGCTATTGTTGATGCCTTTTGATTTGGAATAGGTACAATAACTGAACATTTAGATAAATCATCTTGCATAGTAAGAATTGCCATTGTAAGTTAGAGGTAATGGGCCTACTTTACCCAAAAATATTTTTTCCGAACAGATTCTCAGTGATTTTCATCAGAAGTTTCGTGTTCCTACTTTTTGATAAAGTTATAGAGATACGTTTCATCATTCTGGAAAAATTGTATTATTTTTATATTCTGCGATATGTTCGTGCAACACCTTGATGGCCACCTAATGGAGTGATGCGAAATTCTGCTATTTTTTTTTTGAAATATCGCCTTTTGTTTACCGATTCTCTTATATTTTGTTGAATTGACTGATATTAGATATGTCTGGGTTGAAAAGTCAATTGGTTGCGAATTCTTCAAGTTTGTACTATAGTAGACGTAGCAGTATGAGACAATTGTTGATTTTGGGCATTTGCGTTTAGGTTACATTTTTTGGGCTTAAATGCAATATCAAAATTAAAATGTTCGATTTCCAATCTCCATCTTATCAGTTTGGATGTTGGATCATTACTAGCGAATAAATTCGTTAATGGTTTTTGATCTGTCCTAACAAGAAAATTATTGCCGTATAAATAGGGTCTAAACCGTTTTAGTGCCCAAACAGTGCTTAGAAATTCTCTCCCAATTGCTATCCTTTTCTTGGGATAGAACTGCCCCTATCGCATACTTGCTAGCATCCGTTTAGACAATAAACTCATGATTAAAGAATGGATGTTGTAATACTGGTGGGGTACAGCTAATGCGTTTTTAAAACAATTAAAGCTCTCATCACAAAATGCTGTCCACTTAAATTCTGCATTTTTCTTTAACAGCAAAATTACTAATGAATCGACGATAGTAACTATAAATGCCTTTTTCAGCGATTAAATGGCCTAGATAATTTATCTCGCGACACAAAAAATGGGATTTTTTAGGATTTAATTTTAAATAACATTTTTGTAAGCACTTAAGAACGTCTGATAATTTAGAATTATGGTCGTTTAGATCATAACTATATGTAACTACGTCAGCCATATACATACATAAGCAAAACATTTAACTCCCATTAATCCGGCGAGTATACAATTCATTAATTTTTGAAAGATGAAAAGCGCTTCTTTTATACCAAAAGGCATTCGTGAATTTTTGAAGGGGATAAACTTCATTTAAGGTGCATTTATTTATGCGACGAAAATCTACCGCATTTCTCCATTTTTTTCATTTGTGTTCTTTTTCTTCGGGACTATGAATAATGGCGAGTTCCATGGGATCATGCTTTGCTCAATTACACCTTCATCTAACATATTATCTACTTGTCGATGTATCTCTTCCGTTGCTGAATTTGGTAATTTATACGGTTGTGCATAAATTGGTGTAGATCCTGGAGCGAGAGTTAGATAGTTTATCACCGGGCAAATGAAATACATCGTTAAATTCTCGACAAATATTTGAAAAAGAACTTTTCTCCTCATTAGTATTTCTTATAATTTCTTTAAGCGAACTTCTATTTTTGAAGAATTATCTATGCTATTATAGCAATACATATTGTAATCATAAAGAGGAGTTAGGAAGGAGTTGGGTCTACAGTACTTAAACGAGTTTAAAAAAGCAGGCAAGGCAATAATGAATTACTGCGACGTTGATGATTTGTTGTCAGGAGCAGATAGTATAGACGATCTGAACAGACAAATGTCGCAAATCACTCAAATTTTTAATTCATCTAGGTTTCACCTATGAAAATGGGCATATAATTCAGAGTTAGTAGGCATACAAAATGCATAACATTAAATACTCTATAAAATTATTGGGAGTAAGATTGGTCCCTAAACTCGATCTCTTTAGGAAGGCTTGCTCCAAGTATAATCATATCAAAAACAATATTTAAAGAACTATGGATGTTGAATCTTAGAAGGGACGACATATTCCCGACAGAAATTCAATTTAGATGTGCGAAACTATACAAAAAGTTTAAAGAATTTAGCAAATTAGAAATTCCGGGGTAGATTGGGAGTGATTACATTGAAATCCATGGGTTATATGATGCTGGCAAATTAGGTAAAGGTGCAGTCGTATATACAAGATGCGTAGAATTCAGCGGTAAAATTATAACGAATATAATAAAAGCAAAAACAAAAGTTCATCTACTAAATTTGATTATGATACCGAGACTTTAACTATGTGCTGCTCTATTACTTTCAAAACTTCTCGAATCTGTATCATCTGCAGCGGATCTTCCTGCGGTTCATATCAAATCAGTTTGTCCAGCAAAACTAACCCAAACGATTTATAGTGTTATGGTCCGTCATGGCTAAGATCTACTAATTCAACTTCGAAAGATGAGAACAATCTGTTTACAGAGCTTACTAATATTTGCTTGGCTGATGTTTCACATTTAATCAATAAAAATGATCATATATCAGTAAATATTTTGACAAAGAAGAATAAACCAACTTCATCCAGCTTCTGAGGGAGTCAAGAAGTAGCAAGAAGACAATTTGAAGGACATTTAAAAGAACAAGTGAATTAAAGCAAGCTAAGATGATGGTAATTAGATAAGTACAAATAACACATTTCAACGATGAAATTAAGGCGATACATGCGAATCACGAAATCTTAACTAAGTCATGTATAAAGAATTGGGCTCCATTTCTGGACATCCAAGGTATATTCAGAGTAGGGTGACATACCAAACATCAAATATTGCTGTTAAAGTTATCTAGATTGAGTAAATTATCACCATTCTATGAAGCTTTTGCATTCAGGAACTGTCTTAACGTTCGATATTTTGCGCCAAAAGTTCTAGATTGTTTAAGGTAGATGTATAGCAAATCAAGTATTACGTCAATGTTTACCGCAGATCAAGGGTGCCAAAACCAAGGGTGGACTATGTTGGTCCCATAAAATCACAGATATTAGTGGCTTTCCAATCGACCACCACAAGTACTTATAAGCACTTATGCTTCTTGTCTTTCTAGATTTACTGTAGTTAATCTAGCAAAGACATGAACCATAAGTGCTTATAAGTAGTTGCGGTGGCCGATTGGAAAGCCACTATTGTGGCGAATCATATATACATTTGGACAAGCCTACTAGATATATTTTATTTTAAATATTTACGATATTATTTGCCATTCGCAAAGTTTTTTAGGTAAATTTAGAAATTGAAATTCCATATTTCATGGTCTATTCACTTTGTCTGAAAGATGACCTGTACATTCGATTGGTTAATCAGAAACAAAATCAAGATGCCAATTATTTATAATATGTATATCTACCCAAAAAAAGTAGAAATATCAATCCTTCCCATACTTTAGCCCAAGAGCTATACAAAGTGTATAACCCTGAACAAAAAATGAGAACTTTCCTTGAGCTGATTGTGTTGGTAGTTTGGTTTCGTACTAGAAAAGTTGGTCTACTCATCAGGTAGCTACGACCAAACTACAAAAATATAATTCCTACTTAACTTAGATAGTGTCAAGTACAAACGTACCGATTTAGCGAATTATATTCACTAAATCAAAAAACTCAAAGAAAACCCTCATTTGTGTGTGTTTAGTGCCCACACAATATAAAGAAGTGGATATATCCGTTTGTCAAATGATATTTGCGGCTTTTTATAGACACAAATTTACTAGTGAAAATGGCATTCACAAGATTTTCTATTGGTTAATCAGAAACAAAATCAAGAGCGATAAAAAGCCAAAAAAATCATTTGATATAGACATATTCTCTTTTTTAATCGATGTTGTGGTGCCCTGGTAACCTAGTTCGGCGAGAAATGTGAAAATCTGGAAGTTTATGTTTTTAGGGACACTATTATTACTTCTCACCTTATCGATGTTTGTGGATTATCTTTACTTCCAAATTGTTTTTTATTCGGATAAATTTTCTAACAGAAAAAACCTTAACCCAATTTTTCTTTCAAAATATTTTCATAAACCATATTGAAAACACTGCACTGTTTTTGCTTCAGCTTTCACACAATTGAATATGCACTTGTCATTTTGTTTAGGGTAGACACCAAAATTTTGAATAATTTCAATATTTTGGTTATAACCTTTAAATTAAAGCACAAAAGGGTTATTCAATTTTTTATTATGAGAAATAAAAATTGCCATTCTTAAAATGAAATAAAACAGTCTGGCAGCATTGGACTCCGATGAAAATAAAAAAACGAATCAAAGAATATATAAATTTCCAATTATAGGTTTACAACAATCAAAAAGGAATATTTTCTAATTAAATTGTAATTTTTCAATTTAAAATTATTAGTTGCTATTTTCAGAGAATAAAAATTAACCGCTGTACCATAAAAAATAATAAAAAAAACCAATTCAAAATATCATTCTCAAACCAGTTGTTACACAAGACGTGCCAGGAACAACAGAATGTACCTACTTCGATATACATACATATACGGAGATGTATCATTCCGCTTGTCTGTAAACGAAGAAAATCAACATCTTAAATTTTTTATTTTTATTTTTTTTGTAAGGGTCGTATCATTCTTATTTTTTAGGGCAATTGAGATAATATTATATTATATTTTTTTTTGTATAGCTAGCTAGTTGTTGTTATTTTTATTATTATGATTTTTGTTTTCTTATACATTATAAGCACCATTATCATCATCACAGATTTTGAGAAATTGTTGAATTTGAAGCAATAACAAAAACATCTATTTTATTTTCGAAAGAAAAATCCCGGAAATTAAAACCTTGTCTTCAGTCAAAAAAAGCAAAATTTTCACCGGAAAAAAAACAGAAAACGTAAGATGAAAAAATTTATATTAAGTTAAAATGAATTTGTTAAATTGAATGAAAAATTTTGTTTATAATTTTAATAACACGTTAGAGGGTGATAAAGAAAGGAAGTTGCCAAAAAATTGATAATGAAATATTTTATATTACAAATTTCTATATAGGTAAACGGTTAATTTATAATTTTATGCAGACAGGAGAGAAGCTAAATGAAATTTATAAATTCCCACAAACCATACATACATCATGGAATTTTAATTAAATTCCATTAATTAAGTTCTATATTTTCAAAAACTGTTAATAATTGTGGTATCGAATTTTATGTGCTGATAAAATATATTTGCAAATTAGAACTTTGTACCAATAGAACGTAAAATATTTAACCAATGTGGTTTTTTTGGTTTTAAATTGATTGTAGTTTTTAAAAAAAAAATTGTTCGTTAACGGATGTTTTAGTATCTTTTGAGACAGGAAAAATGTTGTTTTTTGTTGTAAGTGGTGCACAGTATTTTTTAAGCTATTCGGTATTCTCATTAAACAATATTTTAAATCAAGGGCTCCACCTATATTAACGCTTCAATTTAGGAGGTAGCACGCCAGCCCGTAGCTATCTCGATTTTTAATATCTTACTGTTAAACTAGCTGAAAACTGTTTGTCACATTTTATTTCTGAATATTATCCTTGCTTATCAATACGCTTGGGATTCTAAGACCTAAGACTTAGGAATTCCCAAGTATAATTGAATAAATTCTTGAGTAAGAACTTAAATTGGATTTAAAAATTTAAAAATTGAATTAGAATTACAAACTATATTTGAACAACTTCTTGTGTTAAATATGAATCAAAGTCCAATAGTAGTTTTCAGCAGAAATGTAACTATAAATAGACTTTAAATTCCAATCTTTGAATAAAAATTCCAATCTAGGCTTGACTAAATATTGAGTGGATTTAAAAAAACATCCATACAATTTTTATTGAGTTACAATTCGAACCCCGACACCTTTAAACATTTTGAGTGAAATTTAAAATAGAAATTAAGAAAATGTTTCTGGGTTAAACTAGTTTTACTTGAGTTAAAAATTGATTTGGAAATTTAGATTAGAAATTTAATAGGACATTCTACTTGGTTTTGAGCAAAAACTTGAGTGTAAATTTAGTGTTCTAAACTAGATTTAAACATAACTTTAATTGCAATTAGTTAAGAATTGAGTTGAAATACGAGACTTGATCTCAAACAATCAACAAAATTTTCTTAGAATTTAGTTTAGAAATTTGTATCGGAAATTTGGTGTGAAATTTGAATTAGTAATTTTAATTAAAAAAATTGATTTTGGCATTCCAAACTAAATAAAATATTTGGCGAAATTATTCCATTTCACAAAATTTTTGGAGAAATATTAGTTCATATTGCACAATAGTTTTACTGAGTGCATTTTCACTCAACATTTTCACTTTTCACTCAACTTTGAGTTAAGCTCATTGAATTAAATTGAAATGAAAACTTGAGTGAAATTTAAAGTTTTAACAAAGTTTTAACAAATATTTAAATTTAACAAATTTTTTTCAATTATGTGAATGGTATTCACTCTATAGTAACTTAGTTTAAAATCAAAATGAATTAGAAAAAAATTAAGATTTTTAGTCAGAAATTTAGTTCCAAAAAGTTTTCGAATTATAAATTGACCAACTGCATGCGACAGAGAGATAGATATAAAGAATTTCACTCAAAATTTTAAGTAGAAATTGTCTTCTTTATTTGGCATTTGGGAAACACATTTTGAAAACAATTTTAGAAAAATATTTAATGCACTTTATGTGACTGAGGTTAAACCCTAAACACGATTTCAACAAATCTTTTAGTTCAACTAGAACATCAGGAATCCAGCAACAAATCGGAATGAATCTTGTTTTATAATAGAACCATTTCAATTTTAAACCGTAATTGAAAAAAAATTTAAGTATGAACATACATTAGAAATAGAGTTTAACTGACTGCTTTTAATAACAGTTTAAGTGAATTTTAAAAAATTAGTTAATTATTCAAGCAAAATTTTTATTAAGAACGGCGTCAAACAAGATTTGCACAAAGCTTGGGCTAAAAATTCAATTTCAATCCAATCGAAAGTTTGAGCAATAATTTGGATGCAATTTAATTAAAAAATATTTCAAAAATGAGGTTGAATTTCACATTTAATTAACGCAAAATTATGGTTGCAATTGAGCTAAAAATTTTGTGATATTTTGTTTACAAAACTCCAACCTTAAGAAATTTATTGAGAATTTATTTGGGTGTTATTAGAAATGCTGAGTTAAAGTCGAATTAAAAAAATAATAGTTTAGATCAAAAGTTGAATATGTACCAGCATTTTGAGCAGAAATCTGAGTAAGTTTCGAAGTATTTGAATTTTAAGCCGGAATTAAAAAAATGTTGAGTTGAAATTTAATTTGAATAGTAATTTGGTTAGTTAAGTTACAATTATAGAATATATTAAAAAAGTTACAATTATAGAATATATTTGAACAAAATTGTATGTTAGTGAGGGCAAAATTCTGAGAAAAAGTTGTTTTTGAATTCCAAAAATTTTGGTTGCAATTAGATAGAAATTTTGTGATATTTTGAATACAAGTAGCTTAAGTTTCAAACTCGATTTGAAAAAAAAACTTGAGTGAAATTTAAAATACAAAATTTACAAATTCAGCTTTCATTTTAAAATTTTTCGAGAAGTGTAAGTTTTATATTCCAAACTGAATTTTAATTGCAATTAGTGAAAAATTGCGATACGAAACATGATTGCAATAAAACAATAAAATTATTTAGTATCAGCACGATGTATAAAAGAATAAGAATTCTAAATTGTAATTGTATATAGTCTTGGTGGCAACTTCAATTAAAAATTGAGGTTGAATTACAATTTGATTTGAGCAAACATATGAGCGTAATCTAGTTTTTCTTAGTTTAAAACTTGTTTTAATGGCGTGAATCGTTTAGTCTCACCTATTACGGTGTTCTTTTGAAGTAAGTATTGCTTACCAGTCAAACTTTTTAAGTGTATATGTGGAACCATTTTTGGACTACTTTTCCAGCACATTGTAGGCCAGGAGAGCTAGTTTATCAAACTTTATAGCCAAAAACTTGATACTTTTTTGTTAATGAGTGAATTGAAATTCTCTTAATAAACGGTCTAGTTTGGTTTTAATACCACCACATATTTTTCATTTTAATCACACATTTTACCACATATTTTGCAATGTTAGTTATGCTTAGTTACATCTTAAGCTTACTTATCAATGAAGTCGTTTTCATGAACCACATAATTTAGAGGACAAATTTGTTTTCTGGGTTTTAAGACAAATATTTATTTTGGCCTAAGTTAAAATTCGACGATGGGAAAAAAATGTTTTGTTTATTATTATGGGTTTTGAAATATTTCTAAATTGGTACAAGTATTCTTCAGCCCTCAACCGGAATGCAGAAATAGAAATTTAGCGCCCAATCATTTCCCAGAAGCGCTCTGTTGGGCTATTGGCGGGAAATGTGTATCTATAAAATATAAGGAAGTGTTTGTCTGTGTCTGTTTATATGTATGTATATATTTTTGCAAAACAACGCTAAATCTATGGGACTCAGAGTTTGGAAACAATTAACATAAGCGGTGGATAGATAGGTGGACAATACCTCGAAGCTGGATTTTAATGTGTTTAATTTGACTTTTTTTTTTTTAAATTCAATAGTAAGTTTAAGTATTTTAACTTGTGGCTCTACGCGCCAAATATTTTGGAAATTTCGAATTTAGCACTAACATATATGTTATGTATATGTATATGTTATGTATATATATTTAAAAGCTTACACGAAGCATACTGAAACGTACCGGTAAAATAAAGGTAAAGATAAAGGTACATTTAAACGTAACGTAAAAGTAAATGTAAAGGAAAGGTAAACGGTTATGTAACGGTAATGTTAGCAGTAAAGGTAAAGGTAATCATAAAGGCAAAGGTAAGGTAATGATAATATTAAAAAATGTAAAAATAAAGGTAAATGTAAAGGTTTTGGGAAAATAAGGTTAGAGTAGAGGTAAAGGTAAAGGTAAAGATGAAGATAAAGCTAAAATTATAACTAAAAGTAAAGATAAATGTAAAGATAAAATTGGGAATAAACGAAAATTTAAGGGACAAGGCTTTCTTTTTTCAAATGCCACGTCAACTGAAGAAGAAGAAATGCAGAAAACTAAAATTTGGAAACATAATTATGAAAGTGCAGCCCAAGTTAAAACTTAAATTTATAAAATGTCTAAAAAATTTGAGTTTTCTCGAAAAATTCTTGATACATTTGATAATGGAAATTGTTTCGTCAACCTTTCAGACATAGATCAAAGGAATTGTATCGCTCATATCGCTTCTACTGATTGTTCTACCACAAATGATTTTAGTTGTGAAAAAGTCAAAAAATGCCTGTAAAATTAAATTTTTTTCATTTATTTGGTAATTTCGGGATTTTTTTTTCAGGCAAATGTATTGGTCGGTTTAGTATCGTTATCTAAAATAAAATAATCCCAAAAAAACAAGGATTAAAAAATTAGGTTTTTGAAATATAATAAAGGAGGGTGTGGCTCCCGCTACTAAATCCTCCGTTTGACGATTTTATGAAATCCTAACATTCTTAGAAATTGGAACATTTTTAAGAAATTTGTGTTTTTGGATAATTAGTCACATACTAAAATAGAGAACTCCAAAAAGCCGTTTATCATTGGACCTTTGCGCAAGGATGACAGGAAAACGTCAGAAATTAGACATACTAAATACACACATACTAAAGTAAAAAAACTTCCCAAAATCGCTTAGCTTGGGCCTTTTCCTTCTTTACCATTTTGTTTTCATACTGTAGTTGACAAAAACTTAATCGGGTCTTCCTTTTTAATGGTGAAACAGCATTTTTGAAAAAACTATCATGTTTTCCTGTCATCCTTACGCTAAAATCTTCCAATGCTAACCGACTTTGGGCAATTCTCCATCTTAATATGTAAATAAATAGGGATAAATAGAAAATAATTATCACCTAAGTTTTCACGAAATGTCGTATACACATTGCTTCACAATTTAGAGCTTAATTAATAAAATTAAAAAAAACCTGCTACAATTTCCAAATTGTTTTTAGCTTCGCTATTTGCCGGATTATGCTATAAAAACGTGTCCGAATTCGGGAAGAAATAATTCTTCTGTAATAAATGTGAGATTTGCCGAAAAATTTTCACTTCCATATTTTAAGCAAGTTCATTGACTGTCCGAATACTGAAAGAATTTTGGCGTAAAGATCAAATTTGTTTTGGTTAGAAGCTAGATTGAATTTTTGTGTTGAAGATTTTGTTTTGAGAAGATAATTGTAAAAAAACTGTGTTTTTGTGTTATGAATGTCAATTTATAACACAAAAACACAGAAGACAAGTAACATAATCATGGAAGAGGAGGAGTTTGATCCAAATATGACTTTTTCAATCTTAATGCCGGCATATAGTAATTGCATTTAATTCGGCGGAATTTGGGGACCATGTCAATATTATTGGAAATGCTAGATTCACAGGTGAAATAGTTAAAAATATCTTCAAAAAATCATGGCTGGGGACCAGCAATAGAGCTTATGATCTTTTTATTATGGCTGGCAAGCGGCATCAGCTATCGGATAACTGGAGCTACAATAGACATTCCGACGTCCACAATATGCGACATTATCCATAAATTATTGGATTTCTCCGTAAATGATATAATGCCACGCAAAGTTTCGCGGTGTTGGTCTTAAATTCAATATTAGAGCCAGAACAACTATTTTCGAAAATACTGCTGGTGCCATTGATCGTACCTACAGATGTAGAAAAAGAGGATGAATACTTCAACGTTCAATTGCTGATATTGATTTTTAAGTGCGGCAGCAACGAAAGACTCACTTTTCATCTCAATTGTCTAAGTTTTGTGTCCCCAAGTCCCTTCATCAACATTCGACCATTTGTTCTCCGGAGCCCTAGCTTCTGAGCGCATTCCTCGGTAATGAAGGATTCTTGAGGCGAAGAATCCAACAGAGCTCTACAATTTGTTTGTATGTACGATGGCTGTTGGCAATATGACTTGAGACGTCATTATAATCTGGTAATTATTTAAGGAAGTGGATGGATTTGGCTCAATGGGTGAGTTTTCTACTTGTTGCTGCATTTTGCTTATCTTTTATCCATAACGATATTCTTAGTGCATTGCGTGCCAATAAGACAGCCGTAATGTGTGTTTATTCCAGATTCGTCTAATTTCAAGATATCTTTTGCAATGAAAGAAAAGATATTTATAATTCCTCTGAGTCGCGCCACACTGGTTTCTTAGCAACCTGCGTATTTAGGTTTGAATTTAAATAAATCCTCATTTTCAAAGAGCTTATTTCCCAAATATGAGCCATCTAGTGCTAGTGAATCAATGGAACATTTTTTATTTTAAGCCTGCTGTTCAGTGTGGTTCTTTTAATATAATATTTTAAAGAAGCATTTGTCGGTGTTTCGATTTTTTCAAAACAACTGAAATCGGTTTTTTAAATTTTCTTTCTTTCTCTCTCGGTTTTTTTTGTAATTACGCACCATTTTCCACCTATAGAATATCAAAATTTAACACACTTTTATTTAATTTTTTAAATGTCGTACGCTCGACATTATTAAGGGGCACATTTGTCAAAGACGAAACTGCTTCGTAACAACTTGGCGAATGTGCCAAGTAGCAAAAAAAAAATACTAAATATATAAATTTTTTTAATTATTTTTGTTTGATTAATTCATACACTTACACTTTGAAGATAATTAATTTACCCAACTATATTCACTGAGACACTTAACAAAACTAAAAAAAATGCTTAATAAAAAATAACGTTCACAATTCTGGAGAAAAACACGACATACGTATATTTTACAAAGAAACATTTGAAATAATAACGGCATGATTCAGTACTTTTTTCAGATTTTTTAAATGCTTTGAAGGTAGCTAAACACAGCTTGACGAAAGTTTCGCGATGACGAAACTGCTCCACTTTTACTAATATTCAAGCTTAAGATTTTAGATTTGTTGTACGATTTGTTTTCAGGTTCACTGTCAGTCCGCCTATATCCTCTCTACAGCCCAGATCGGTTTATCCAATCAATCTAAAATTTCATATTTAAGGTTTTTTCATATATGTATTTGGAGGTACCTGTAAATTTTTGTGCCAATCGGCCAACCGGAAGTGTAGATTCCCTTGGGCCAGAAAATTTATTTGGAAATATCTCAAAAAGTATAAGGTTTAAAGGAAAACTATTTCCAAAAAAAAAAAAAAAAATACAAAAGAAAATAAATTTGTAAGAAATTTGCCTAATAAGTCGTGTGTTGACTACACCACCATTTTTAGGCATCTCAACTCAAGCAAAGCGCTAGAGCGAGAGAGATGCCTTATATCCTCGCTGTTGATATCTGTTAATAAATAGTAATTCGAAAAGTACTCATCTAATTTTCATGAAACAAAGACAGACTAATAGCAAAGCCTTCTAGAGTTTAGAGCCATAATCTTAATGACGTATTTTTTAGAAGCTTTTTAGTGGTATAACTTTTCACTGATTTCCATAGGAATCCATACTAAAACTGGTGTTTTTTAGCTTCAAGTTTTTCAACCAATAAAGGTTGATAATATTCATCCATTTCTTACTTTCGGCTGGAAACTTTTTTGAATTTTCCGTGATTTCCCATGGGAATCTTGTACTGATTTTTTTTTCTGCGATAGCTATTGATAAATCACATCAATGCATTTCATCTCCAGACATAACACTCTAGAGGCTGATTTTATACAAATTTTCTAATAATTTTTGGAAAATCGAATTTTCCGAGATTTCCCACGGGAAACTTGAACTGAATTTTTTTCCTGCGATAGCTATTGACAAGTCACATCAATCCAATCTATCTCTAGACATAACACTCTAGAGGCTGATTTATAATGGGAATGGCAATAACATAATCTGCAAGGAATGTCAATAACATAATCTGCATTATCGACTTTTCACTTTCGGCTGGAAACTTTCGGCTAACTTTAACAGGGTTACAAGAAGGTCATATTGGTATTAAGTAAATATTAATTGCAAAAATATTCAAATTAAATTATTTCTAAAATATATTTTTTCGAACTTTCATTTTGAAAAATACATCAAAGTTGGCTCTGACAAATTAAAATAATACTTGCTAAATTTATCTTTAGTTTTACTTGTGTACGTAAGATGTCTAAAATGGTTACAGAAAAATACGAAAAAAAATTATTTAATCCCAAAATTATCACACGTTCCTATATTTTGTGAATTTGTTTTGCTTTTCCTACAACTTTTGAGCTTGAAATTTCCCCAGGTGGTAACTTTTGGTACGAGTTTTCCCAATTTTTACTGCCATCACTGCCATCTTTGTAATGTATATTAACTTAATTACCAAACGAATCGTAGTAAGCTTTTATTTCAATTTGACCAGAATGCTGTTGTTAAGAATTTTTTTTAATATTTTGGTTTAAATAAATCAATTATTACAAGAAAATGAAAACCTTAAACGATATTCATATATGTTGAAATTCAATCATTTATGAAATTATTTCAGAAATCATAATTAAGAATTTGTAACGTTTTCATTTA
Source organism: Tipula vernalis (assembly GCA_958295665.1). Taxonomy (NCBI): domain Eukaryota; kingdom Metazoa; phylum Arthropoda; class Insecta; order Diptera; family Tipulidae; genus Tipula; species Tipula vernalis. Next base: position 431,234,758 of record OY282558.1, read on the forward strand.
AAAATTTGTCTTAGGAAAAAAAGTGATTTCCCATATGTTTTGTATGTTTTACTATGAAAAGTTTTGTTTTTTCCTCGTTTCTAATTCCCTTATAAAAGCTCAGATTTTTTGATTATGGCTCTATGAAATACAGGGTGCTCTGCTAATAGACCTTGATCAAATAATAAAACAAGGTATGGTTAAGACCTCTAGGTGGTCGGATTCTAAAGTTATAGATGCGTAAAGATTTCCTTCATAACATATTCACGTAAAAAATTAAAACAGTAGAAGTCATAGAATACTAGATACTTTCAAAATTTTATTTTGCTTATGAATGATGAATGAAAATGTTTTTTTTTTTTGTTTTATGGTGGTAGTTGTAAATAAACTATGACCACAGAATATATTTAACCTTCACTCTGTGTATAGGGGTCAATCTGACCCCATGGATATCTTCATGTATTTCATAGGGAAAGTAAATAAAAATACTTTATTTTATACAATTCAAGATTCAAAATATATAAAAAAAAGGAACAGTTGAATTAGCTGAAAATCACATTTTAATTAGTCAAATTTATGTTCCGTTTTTTTATGCATTCTATCCATATGATTTCGGACAAAATGGCTCATTACAAAAATGACATCTTGTTATGGTTTTCATATCAGATGATTTATGGCTCTGGTAATATCTTCGTCGTTTGCTAACTGTCTTAACCGTCAATTCTTCCCCTGTTGATTCCCGCTTTATTGGTAATGCTTTATAACCTATTAAGTCGATTCCTCTCTTTATTTTTATTTAACTTTCGAGTGTTATAAAGCCGCTCCAATACGTTGGCCTGCACTAGTTGCATAGCCAATTCTTTTAGAAATGATTTTCTTTCGGATGCTTTCCGAGTTTCATAAAAATTGGCGGTTGGCGCTTTTATACAAAACGTAAAGGCTACAACATCAGCGAGGTCAAAAAGGTTAAAAAAATAACACTATCGGCCATCGTTGAGTTTTCCTTTTGCATGTACAGGTTCTCACTAATTTATAGAAGGTGTCCCCCTTTTGTTGCGTTATAATCCAAAATTTAATTCGTTATATTAGACTCACGATCTACTTCGTTATTGTTGTGTAAAGCTGATAGTAGCAAAACGTTTTTATTTGGTTTAGGAATAAAACGCAAAAGTGTTTGGTTGATATCATAACAGAATTTTGAAGGTTTTAGTTCTGATGTTTTTAATTCCACCTTACTATACTAAACTCTTTGGGAAGATCGGTTTTATTTCATCTAATTCTACCAATTATTGTATTTATTTTTTCTGCAAAAGTTATTCGGCTAGAATTGTTTGTGTTGCATAGCCAGAATACTTTAATTCTAATATTTTAATTCTAAACTTCTCTCGCTTCGAAGGTACCAATATACGTCGGAAAGAATATCTCCCTTGACCTAGAGCCAATTTTTGATCAATGAATAAATTTCATGATGGTTTATGAGGTCCTTGAATGTTTGCCAAGGATATATTCCATATATATTGGAATGCTGCCAATCTATCGATTTTTAGCCGCTCCTGTCTTAGACAGCTGTAGTAACTGAGTGGTTTGATTTAATTCTGTTTAAACCGTCAAGCCTTCTCTTTCTCGCAGTAGGAGGAAGTTGCGTGTTTTGGTTACAATCGGAGGTTTCAAGCTCCACTTTCCGATAGTTTTTTTATTTTGGGCATAGTACCACATACCAGTGTTTATTTCTTTATCCTCAACAGTCGCATTTTCAACATTTTGTTATTCATTTCCTCGACCGTCAGCGGCAAGTTGAAAATGTTAATCGTTATCAAAATTTATCGGTTCAGCATGCTCATCCTCATCGTAGTTACAAATGTTTATCGGCGCGATCGGAAACTCCACATCAACAGTGTCGTTTGCTATTTCCGCTTCATCTGATACCTTAGGAGTAGAAACTCTATCGAGAAGTCCAAGGGGCTCTGGGCTGCTCTGTCTTTTCCGCACCATAATAACAATATCTTTAACTAGGATAAGCTATTTTTACTACTAAGCACCTTGAATTACAAACAAAAACTAAACCAGAAATATCGGTAACATTCATCGGTAACGATCATTCGAAATATCGGTAACGGTAAAATAATACAAAAGTAAAATGAGGAAAAATATCAGGAATAGTTATGTACATATACAACCAATGACGGATAGTGTCGAAGCATAGTATTCGTGGCACAGTTTGTGACACGTTTTGACACGAGTTCTTGACAGTCTTTCAAAACCTTTGTTTTCGAAATTTTTTTACAGAACTTTTTGACAACGAAAAAAACTGAAAAATGTACAATTTTTTTAGCTTCATTAACGTTCAGAACTGTTTCAACCAGTTAGAACAGTTTCTAAATTAACCGGTATATTTCAATAATGTACTCACGAAACAATAAGAATATTTTATTTCCTCTATTTTTCCAATATCACACGCACAGTTTTTGACACTTTCCGATAGTTTTTGACAGTTGTTGACATTTTTCGACAGTTTTTGGTCATAATTTAAGGTTCTTCACCCATTTTTGATAAAATTTTCGAAAACTCAGATTTTTTAGCATTTTTATGTATAATACACATACAAAAAGTGAATAACAAAGCAGTTTCTCTCTCAGTCTCTCTTACTAATTAGCTAAAAAATTGCACAAACATCACAGACATACATATACAATATATTCATAGATATAAAAAGTAAATAATTTTTTGATTTATATAGAAAATAGTGCATGGAAGTAACTTGGGTCATTTTGACCCCAGTACACAGAAATGCGCTTGGTTTATTTCAGACTATGGTAATTACAAAATGTATAAGTAATTTGGGCCGGATTTTCATTGTATTGCGTGTATGATATATTAGTTGAGGCTATCTTATAGGGCATGGGCCATTTAAATAATAAGAAACGTATTTTTTTTAATTTTAAAATCGACTGGGGTCAATTTGACCCCAATACACAGAGAGAAGGTTAAACAGAGCAATATCTTCTATTGCGCTTTAGTCCTAAGTTTGTGAACAGATATTTAAATTAAAATTTAGAAAAGATAGAAAAACAATTTTGTATGGAATCAATGAAACAAAACAAAAATACAAAAATGTTTGTAGCCACCTCTTTGTTTTGATCAATAAAAATCAGTACAATTTTAAAAGAAAAGGGAAATCTTTATACTTTGTAATGTGTTTAAAAGAGATAGACGTTCATAAATAATTTTTGATTTTGGTCTAGTTAGCTTTGCGAAACTTTAAAATCAAATCAAAAAATAAACAAAGGACCACTTATTGTTTTTGTCTTTATTATTTGTTTGATATGACTTGGTATCCCGTTATCGAAAACAATAAGAAGTCCTTTGTTTATTTTTTGATTTAATTTTAAAGTTTCGCAAAGCTAACTAGACCAAAATCAAAAATTATTTATGAACGTCTATCTCTTTTAAACACATTACAAAGTATAAAGAATTCCTTTTTCTTTTAAAATTGTACTGATTTTTATTGATCAAAACAAAGTGGTGGATACAAACATTTTTGTATTTTTGTTTTGTTTCATTGATTCCATACAAAATTGTTTTTCTATCTTTTCTAAATCTTAATTTAAATATTTGTTCACAAACTTAGGACTAGAAGATATTGTTCTGTTTATACATATATATTCTGTGCTATGACCTTAAATTAACTTATGTATTTTAAAAATTGTAAGGGAGTTTTTTACCTTTTAATATTTTCATTTTAAAAATGGGTTTTAGATGGTGCACATGCATCCTTGGCTGTGAATACGCCCTTGTCCGAATTTAGCTATATCATTGTTATAACTTTTTACAATATATTTATTCACATTTTTTTTATATTTAATTGAATAAACTTTTTTTTTTCTATTTTTAGGTAAGTGATGTTCAAGATAAAATTACGTGTCTACTGAGTTCTACATTATTTATCTCAGGTAAATCTTTAAATTGTACAAACGTTATAGGGAACATTTGTTGCCATAATATAAACAGCGTAATTGCGTTAAATCCTTAATTTGAAAAATTACCACCGAATGCAGAATCTCAGCTTTTGTGATTTTTTTTGCAAGATAAATTCCTTAGTGTATGAATAATTAATTTTTATTTTATTTTTTCTTTACATCGTTCTTATGCCGTTGTTATCTACTTTCAAATTTCTTCTAAAAAAAAAAACTTAAATTACACAAGAAACAACAAAAAAAAAACATTGCAAATAAATGATGTGTATGATTTACATTAAAAGAAAACATACAATACGAAAAATAAAAAAACAAACAAACATAATGGCGTTATAGTGGAAAAGCGTAAAAATTATCAGGGTGTTTTTAATTTTATTGCAAGAAAAACAAAAGGAACAAGTATTTTAATTAGTTTCATGCTGGTTTGTTTGTTTGTAAAGAGAGGGGCTTTAAAAATATGTTCACATTATCTCTTCATTTATCTAATTAAATCCTTCCAAGAAATGTTTAGGTGTTACTTAAATAAATCAATGTAGGTGGAAATATTTAAAATTACAATTTTGGTTAAGAGAATTGGAAAATTCGTGCCATCTCTTTTTAAATTTGTGTGTGTGCAGATGTGTGTATACTTTAATGAATTTTGGATTGAATGTTTGTTTTTTTTTTTGTTTTCAGACAAAAAATTAATATAAAATATTTCTCTATATTTCATATTTTTTTTGCCCCCTTATACAAACGATAAAATTGCTGACATTGCTGCTGCTTGTGAATAAAATATTTAATGTGTGTAGATAGTATATGTATATATAGGTATGCATGAGGAAATAACCAACAAAAATTTAAAATTTTTCGAATTCCAATATAGAGGTAATAAAAAATTCAAGTTCTGCACAGAGGTATTGTATCTTTGATGATTTTCATAAAATATTTAAAAAAAAAAAAAAAAAAGTAAAAATCATCAACTTTATGGTACTCTGCTTTTTCTATTGAATATTTTTTTTAATACACATCATTTGTACATACATACATATGTATCCTATACGTAAAACATACGTATTTATGTCTTGCATTTTCAACAACATCGTTTAGTATTTAATCAAAAAAATATCAATATATATTGTACAACATTGAAAAATAAATTGCCAACAGGAGCAGTCAACAGCACAAAAAAAAAAAAGAAAGTTAAATGTTTTAATTGATTAGAAAATGACAATCGATTTTCATTTAAACTCTTGGTAACAATTTAAACCCTTATTTGTTCGCATAAATGAAATTGTTTGAATTTTTATTTTTAATTATCTCATTAAAGTTTTCATTTCCTTTTGGTTATTTTATTTAAATTGTCTCTTACAAAACAGGCGAATCAAGTATATAGGGAAAATGGTTTACCCTTATTTTGTTCCTGGAACTATTTTACACCGTTTAACTTGAATAAGGTTTGACAATAAAACAATTTTTGAAAACGGTTCACTTCTCTGGTGTTTAAAACTAATTTTTTCCGATTTATAAATATTTCTGTTCAAATTCCGGAACAAAAAACCCAATAAATCAATCAAATATATTGGAAAACATTATTATTTCTCAATTCAAAATCACAAAATGTTTTTTTTTTGTCCCTGTGTACACTCTAACTACCATTGTTTTGTATTGTCTGTGTGTATTTATCGTACGTTTTATATTTTGTGTAGCTGGAGACGGATAGCATACACACAAAAAAATATGTCAAACAATAAATTAAAAATAAAATAAAAAAAAAGGAAAAAAGAAGGGAAATTGGAAATTTTTTTTTTTTTTTTTGAAGGGATTTTTATTTTTCTCATCACTTTTACACATACAACAACGTATATTTATAACAACACAATTCGAAAACGTACAAGAAAAATTGTTCCTTGTATCGTACACATTTTATCGTTAATCAATTATTTTGTGTCTGTCTGTCGGGAAATATTTATTGATTGTACAACAATGCTATACCGATTTATTTAGATTTATCTCGTTAGAAAATGGAAAATTTTGAAAAAAAAAAAAAAATTGAATTAGCAGCTTAAATATTTATTGTAAGTTGTAGTCAATATATATGATGAAGAAATTGACTTGATAAAATTAGCTTTCGTATATACTTGTAGAAAATACAGGGTTTGAAATAATTTTTGTGTTCTGAATAATTTATCATTATTCCTTGATTAGGATATCGTCGTTAGATGATGTTAAAAATTATACTTGTTGTACTATATATGTATAATGTGTTGTATGTATTTTGTCATATTATGACAGGCAAACTGATTGATTGGGATTGGGTTTGCGTCATTGGGAAATTGTTAGTGCTGTATGATGTTAGATTATTTATGATTCTTCCGCATGTTGACAGTCGAAGATATTTACAAAAAAATAAAATAAAATTTGGCAAAATTGCATAATTTATTGAATAAAATAATTTGAAGGTGCCTATAGCAAATATTTTGCAGTATAGTATTTTATGTGAATTCATTTCTAATTTTATTTATTTGGCTAATTTCGACCGTAATTATTTTATTCGTTGAATACATACGAGAAAACCGATATTTCGAGATTTTCACCGATCGACAAACATGTCACTATAATATTTCCGTAGGCCTTTGTGTGTGCTTTAATCGTGCCAACCCGTTTAAAAAGTTAGTGGGGTTTACCTATTGAATCTTAGATTATTCGAAAATGTGAAAAATTTTGTCTTAAGCTTGTCTAAGAAAATCAATATCTCGAAATTTGCACCGATCGGAAATCATCTTACCATGATATTTCTGTAGACCTATGTGTATGCTTTAATCGTGGCAACCCATTTAAAAAGTTATCAGGGTTTACCTAGTTAATCCTTTTTTAATTTTGCATGATCCAAGCACACATATAGGCCTACTGAACGATCGGTGAAAATTTCAAAATATCGATCGAAAATATTTTAATTAATTTTCCCGAATGTATACTTTTTAAAACACACATACATATAAGCCATTTTGTTGTTGTTGTTTATTCTAGTTTTATTTTAGGATAAAGTTTAGTCGTATGATTATTTACAGTTAAACATTAATTTTAACAATTTAAGCTCAACAATCGTTCAAAACGGCCATGTTTTTTTGATGTACCCTCAAAAATATTATACATTTGTTTTAATTTTTTATTTATTTTCGAATATTTTAACGTTACTTGCGAAATTGTTATAAATAAATCTGTCAGCGGTGACATGTTGTAACATCACTTTCGATTCGTTTTCGATACAGTTTATGTCTCTTGCATCACTAGTAAAATTGTAGTCTATTACAGTACTTGCTTAAGAACTACATTTGACCTTATTATTTGGTGAGTAGGAATATAAAGTCTTTGGGTTCTCACTCTAAAGCAAGCTCTGACCGTGAGAAATGCATGTTTCTTTTTATTTAATATCACAATAACTTTAAACAGTTTATCCTTTATCTGTTCCGACATCGGTACAAGTCTCGGTTAATCTTTTCAGATATTTGTAAAAAAAAATGGGAAATTGTAACCACTTCTATCATCCTCTTAAAAATACTGACACACGCAGCACTAAGAATTGTGTTTATTTTGACAACGCTACAAAGGAGATTGCCTTCTTTATATACAGAACATCCATCTTCTCCTGTTTGTGTCTGGTCTTGGAAATCTCTTTGTGCTCTTGACTTCACTCATACCTACATAGTGAATTCATATTGTTACGTTTTTGCCTTGTCAATTAAGGTTCGTATCACTGGATTGTGAATAATACAAAATCAATTTAATTTATCACCAACGAATTTATTTAGTTAATACAAGAATTATTACAACACAGTTTATTAATAAAAATTCACAAAATCACTTTATATAAATTATTCCCAAATATTACGTACACTTATAAGTTTTATTTCCACTAAAACACTTTTTAAATAACTTTTTAATTCCTTTTAAATCTTCTCACTATCGCCTACCAAATACTACTAATAATCTTACATGTTTACTCTATCGCGTTCCAAATACTAATAATCCAATTCGATCTTGTTCGCCTTTTTATATATACAAACCAAACTTCTCGAAAGTTCATGACTTTTCTAGTTAAAATAGTGTAGAAACCTTTAAAACTGTTTTATCATAGAAAATTCCATTTAGTACAGTAAAACATTGAGCTATTAGTTTAACTTATTCTATTACACGCTAGATGTCACCGTCACAATCTTATAAATTTTGAGCAACTTTTACGAAAAATTCGATTTCGATAAATAGTATTAAATAACACATGTTGAATCGGTCGCTTCATAATGCAACGAAATCATAAAAAATGCATCCTTTTATCGTACATCTTCTGTCTTTTGAAATATAGCAAATGATTAAATGTAAATCAGTTACTACGTTCCTCTTGTACTAAATGGAATTGGCAGATGTACTAAAAATTATCTTTGTTGTGTTTCCTTGCTAAAATATAAATTTTTAGAATCTATTATATATGATCCTTAAGTTGTACTAAACTTTTATTAATATCTAATATTGTTATGGAAAATTACTTCCCAATGTCCTAGAGCGTCATGCTATAGCTCTAAAAATCACAAAAACAATCTAGGCGGCCCCATTCTTCTTTGATTTTGAAATTGTGACCTCCTTCAAAGTTAAAGGTCATAAAAACACTTTTTAGTGCTTTTCTTATATTTCCAATTTACATCTTCATATTTTATACCTCAGTAGCCTAAGTGATATAGGTGTTGACGATTTGAACGATTTGACAATGACATAGTAACAAAAAACTTCGTTTTCTTACTGAAAACGTTGCGGATCCGAAGTCCGTATTAATTTTAATTATATTTCTTTTCATACCGGCATTTTATTGTTTTAATACGAATTGAAAAACATAAAATTTTGTATTGTAAAACAATAAGTATGTAATAAATTTTGTAAAACTAGTAATCAACATTTAGGCTGATACAGCCGAGGTGGCTCGAAAAAAAGATGCGATGCATCTGCACGAGATTCACCCAAAGTAGTCTTCTTGGTGAACAAATTTCTAACAATTCTCACAAGGAGGCAGAAAGTTCAAGACAGGCAGCAATGACAACTAATGAAAGCTGTGAGGCAAGAACTCGCCGCCTTAAGAGAGTGTCTCAATATAAATAAAACAGATTGAGACGTGGGGCATTGACTGCCCAATAAATTTCCATCAATTGTTTTGATGATGAGTTATTAGTCCCTGAGCACTGGATGGGGGGCCCATGGATGCTGTTTGTGAGTTTTGTAACTCCAAGCATTTTCGTGGAGAATGCCCAACAGATAAAAAGTTTAACTGTTGCGCTAAATGCAAAGTAGTACTGCCACCTCTGAGAGAGTACCCTGTACGCTTTCCAGAGCTTTTAACTAGAACTATAGGAAATTCTGATGAATTTAAAAACTTTATGGCAAATATACGCCCTTTCAACAGTGCGCTTAGATTTGTGTCAACGGGAGCTTCAGTTTCTCCTCCTCCTCCTGGACATGACCCTTTCTGCTTTCGCATACAGGGGCAAATTTACCATAAAGCCCGAACGTTGCACCCTGCTATAGGTGAACAACGACAGTATGCTCAGCTCTATGTTTTAGATGCTCAGGAAGCTACCAGGACTAGGATGGAAAATCTTGGAAACACTAATTGTTCAAAAGTTTTAATGTTGGAACTTGGTGCTTGGTTGAAAGACAACAACCAGTATGCAATAGCCCACAAAATGCTTTATGAAGTTGAACAAGAGCAAGATGAGAAGCTTGTGGTCGGGGGTTTTCCCAACATAATGATGGATATTCGTCAAGATCCAACATCAGATCAGAGACGATATAATAACCCAGTAGCTGCAAACGAAGTTGCTGTGGATTTAGAAATTATGATGGTGACCCTCCAATGGAAAGGGATCTGTTGATCTATTTAATACCAGATGCCAACAATCCAAATGCAAGAAGATCTTCAATTCTTGCATTTGATCATGTTGGCCTGGATTCAATGACCTATCCATTGCTATTTCCGTATGGTGGGGTAAGATGGCATCCAAACATTCCACCAGGTGAGTCCCATTTTCGGATATCCCAGATCCAGTACTTCTCCTACCGACCGCAGGTTCGAGATGACACACTCAATCCACTATTAATGGCCGGGAAATTAACCCAACAATATATAGTGGACTAGAGGTAAGCGCGTGTTACGCACGTGAGATATCAGTCGATAAGCGCTTATCTATTACCTCACAGGTCAGTAATATCGGACGATTAACCTGCTAGCACTCAGTAAACATCTCTTTAGGGTGTTTACTGAGTGCTAGCATATTAATCATCAGATATTACTGACCTGTGAGGTAGTAGATAAGCCCTTATCGACTGATATCTCACGTGCGTAGCACGCGCTTACCTCTAGTATCTGTATAAAATGCATGATTTTCATGTACATTTAATAAGTCGTGTAATTCAAGGAAATAAATTAAAAACGATAAAATGTTGCGTAAAATGTCCTACGGATGAAATTAAACTGAATAGAAAGTCTCAAGGTAATTTATAGAGATCGATACAGCTATTATTTGATAACTGTTTCACGGTCATTCTTGTTCCGTTACATAATCCTGGCGAATCTAAAGTTTCCAACAAAGTAATTGGTGATCCTATTTGTAATCTTAAATAATTTAAGGGCATTCCTGGCACTGGCATTGAAATCAAAAATTCGGTGGCAAAATTAGCACTTTCATTTGCATCAACCCTTGAATCGATTCTTTTTTATATTCTTTCCTCACCAGGAACCTTGTTGTGAATTTAAGTTAATATCGTCAACTAATTTAATTCTCACTCTAAAATGGCTATTTCAAATAACCAATTTGAATTTGTATAATTTTGAACAATGTTCGGATTAGGGCTTGCGTCCCTGGAATGTTGTGAATATTTCCCGGGAATGCAAAATCCAATTCAAGACGCTTTTATGTAATTTTTTAACTCCATCGAATTAATTAGAAAGTTATGCCATGGAATTAATTAGAAAGCTAAGCCCTATCCCCTTGAGTGCTTTAAATTTAGAACGTAGGTTGGAACAGTTCCTTAGTAAAAATAGCACTTCCGGGACTGAAAATTTATGAAATGTGGGATGAACGAATATTAAGCATTGTCGTTCAGCTGCAAAACATTCTTAAACTGCCGAAGATACAGTGCCTAAAGAACATGCATTATTAACCTTCCTTGTTAACCTTGTCAAAGAAAAAATAGCTTTTGAAGAAATAAAGATAGGTACTCGTTAATAAAATTCGTCCCAGATCCAGAGTTGCGGACAAAGGAAATTATGGATGATGCATTTGGGATGAGCTCAAAATCCGAAATTACATGTAATATGTGGTAGGACCATTTAGAAGGAAGAGCTGGACGTACATAGTTTATCCACAGAATTAAACTAAATTATGACACTGTGATTGTAATAAAACACCTGGCACAAGAGAAAGTAAGGTGCTAAGTTTAAGCCAAAAATGGAAAAAGAACCAAATTTAAAAATGGCCCACTCAATCGGACATCCACGGAAAATGAGACAAATTTTCCTTTAGCGGGTGGGTTTAAATCGTCGTTGGGTTTATTCAGCTCCACCAACTGTGGCAATACAGTTGAGTAAAATCAACACTGATTATTTAAATTTCATTTGTTCTGCCGGTAGATTTGTTATGATGGGAGAAAGAAATCCGCCGATTAAGTGATTAAACCAATACATCTAATTTGTTTTCCTTTGCTGGAATAAATGGAAGCGTTTCCATCCCTTAGTGGCGCTTCCTGTTCGAGTTCAACCAATCTTGATATATCTTATTGATAATTATGTGTCTTCAAAACGTATAAGTGCTTGATTAAATATCTCTTCATTAAACTCGATATTTAATTAGGGATTATCATTTCGAAACAGCAGCTGTATTCTAAAAAAAAGGAAAAAAAACGTGATGGGTAACGTGATATTCCTTAACGTGAACGTTTCTTTTTAGTCAAATTCCTATTCCGATAAAAAAAACGTTTACGAACATCGAAAAAAACATAGAATACTGGAAAACAGAAAAATGATCTGTTAAAGTATGCCATTTGACAACGATTTTAATAGTACACAAGTCTGTTTGCGAATATAATAGCAATAAAATGTATGTTTTGGTGAACAGGCGACAACAAGGAAGCCACCGAACTGAAACGTTCATAAATTTTAAATTATACACATATGTACATGGTATATTATATAACTATATAATATAGTAATGCTTTCAGTGGATTCGTAATATATAACATCAATATATTCATAATAGTTAATAACATTGTTGGATTGGCCAAACCGTGTCCGAATTTCTTTTGAATCTTTTAAATGAAATATAACAGATGGTTAATTAACAAAAATTTAAATAAAAATATTTGGTAATAAGATATGACTGTTAGTTTTTTTTACATCAAGTCATCTTAGCATATCCTCTATTCCGCTGTTTGCTTGTCACTGGAGTGCTCCACTTATTATCTTGCATGTCCTGTGTACTGAATTATTATTATTGTTAAGCTCCAACACTTAACGCTAACCAAATTATTTTAGTTTTAAAATACAAAAAACGAAAAACGTTTCAAAAACCCTACCAAAAAATGTGGGTTTTCTTAACGTCGGAAACGTGCATGTTTTTCTTCAATCAAAATAGGAAATAACGCTAATTTTGCTATTTACGTTTTTAACTGTCGAAAAAAAACACAAATCAGTTAGTTACGTTTTTTTTCATAATATAGCTGCTGATGTAATACATCATGGCTCATACTTTCTTTGAAATTCTCTTACTGGTTCTACGGTTGCTTTCAAATCAGCTTCTAGGAGTGCCACCTCCCTATGATTACTGTACGTTTTACAAACATATTCATCGACTTTCTTTTAAATCTGTGAACCGTGTTGGTCCACGAATTGCCTGTAGTAGCATTCGGAGATAGAAGCAGTCAGCATTTTTTGGATGTACCGTATATAATACTTAAAGATTTCCTTGCTTTCTTCGTTGAAAGATTCGTCTTGTTGCATTTCACGTATAATACGATGGTACATCGGCATACCATCGGCATACGATGGTACATCGGCATACCATACATTGGTATAGCAGCGTTCTTGCAAATATATCACTTTGACAAAGATGGAAAAATGAAATTAATGTCATATACATGGATGGTTCACTGCCCCCTCTCTTTGCAGTTTCTCTTATAAAATATACTCGTTCACCATTTTCTTAATGTACTGCCAATTGGACAACTGCTGGTTCTTGATCATGTATTGGAAACCCAATATCCGCCAAGCCGCTTGTTTATTCTTTATATATCTGCCCATTTGATACTGAAGTATTTCATCTTTCGGATGTTGTTCTCTGTTTTCTCTGGTAATATTCTCTCTGGTTAATTCCACATATATTATTTTTCACATTTTTGAGAGAAGCGGATACGATGGTACCACACCCATTGAATATCTACTTCTATCTCTTCGTTATCTCGTTCTTGTATTTCACCACTGAAACCACCATTTTCTGGAGATTGCCTTCTTAATATACAGGACATCCATCTTCTCCTGTTTGTGTCTGGTCTTGGAAATCTCGTTGTGCTCTTGACTTCACTCATACCTACATAGTGAATTCATATTGTTATGTTTTTCCTTTTCAATTAAGGTTCGTATCACTGGATTGTGAATAATACAAAATGAATTTAATTTATCACCAACGAATTTATTTAGTTAACACAAGAATTATTACAACACAGTTTGTTAATAAAAATTCACAAAATCACTTTATATAAATTATTCTCAAATTTTACTGTACCCTTATAATTGTTATTTCCGCTAAATCAATTTTTAATTTCTTTTAATCTTCACACTATCGCTTACCAAATACTACTAATAATCTTACAAGTTTACACTATCGCGTTCCAAATTCGAATAATCCAATTCAATCTTATTCGCCTTTTTATATACACAAACCAAACTTTCTTCATGACTTTTCTAGTACTAATAGTGTAGAAACATTTAGAACAATTTTATCATGGAAAATTCCATTTTAGTACAGTTAAACATTGAGCTATTAGTTTAACTCATTCTATTACACGCTAGGTGTCACCGTCACAATATTTAATTTTCCACAAGGACACATTGTATAATTCTGGATCCTCTTCTAGATGGTTTCAAAAATATTATACTTTTCAATGACACAAAAAACTCGAGCTAATTTGTCCATAAATCATATCTTCTTTAGTCTTCGGCCATGACAAATTGCATGTGAATGGTATGAATAAATCAGAGCGACCACGTTTTCTTACAAAGGTCATAGTCATTTCTAACATATTGTGACGGTGACACCTAGGTTGTGATAGATTAAGTTAAATTAATAGCTCAATGTTTTACTGTACTAAAATGGAATTTTCCATGATAAAACATTTCTAAATGTTTCTACACTATTAGTACTAGAAAAGTCATGAGCTTACTAGAAGTTTGGTTTGTGTATATAAAAAGGCGAATGAAATCGAATTGGATTATTAGAATTTGGAACGCGACAGTGTAAACTTGTAAGATTATTAGTAGTATTTGGTAAGCGACAGTGTGAAGTGCACAGTAAAATTTGAGAATAATTTATATAAAATGATTTTGTGAATTTTTATTAATAAATTGTATTGAAATTGTGTTGTAATAATTCTTGTGCTAAATAAATAAATTTGTTGGTGATAAATTTAATTGATTTTGTAATATTCAAAAACCAGTGATACGAACCTTTGATTGACAAGGCAAAAACGTAACAATATTGTATGTACTCATGCAGGTCTCATGTACTTCCTGTAGATAGGTAAAGTCACCAGTCTTCCAATGTCGTGAACTTTGACTCATGCATGATTGCGTCTCTCTAATGACTGTACGCAATTTGTCGGCTCGAATTACAACTTTATACTCATCGGATACCAATCGATCCAGTGCCGTTTTGAATACGAGAATGAATTGATTGTACTTACGTAAATTTATCTATAGATGTTCGATGATTTCCCGTCTCAATCCATGTTCGATCAACTTCCGTTTGCTTGTCATCAATAAAATACACTTGGACAAATTTATGACATTCCTTTGGCATTGGTAACAATGACCCCACTTTATGATAGATCTTTAATCGAAAACACAAGATTGAATTGATCTTTTTTACTGCTCATGGAAGTAGCATCAAATGTTGTTATTTTAAACCAAGCATTGTACGCCGAGTTTCTCTGTTCATGTAATAAAATAATTTTGGTGGAGCTACAATGGTCCTAATCGAATTTTTCTCCTCATGCAACGCATTCCCGGTGTTTCTCTACTAAATTTCTAGGCATCGCAGAACTTACAACTAATATCTATACCAAATTGTATCCTCTACTTCTTCTGCTTCGCACTTCTCTTAAACTGATGTTTTGTTCATGCGCTTGCGATCGTTGTCTTTCATGAATTTTACTCATTATATAACTCTAATTAGTTCATTTCGTAATCTTGTTTCTCCAGCAGTTTCTCAATGTCTGCTTACTGAGGGTGTTAGCCGATCCTCTTCTCTAATTTCCCCTCGTTGTTCATCTGTTAAGTTTTCTCTTAATCTTTTCATTCTCTTCGGTTGTGAAGCAAAACGTGCTTCTTAACGTGCTTTATTCTGTTTCATTAAATTTCAATCAGCACTGACAAGATCTTATCCTTTTTTACGGTTCGTTATCCTGTTAAATGTTAATATTACTTAACACACTAAAATTTCACCTAAATCACTGTTGACTATCAAAAGTAATTTTCTTTCAATTATTACGTTTATAGAAAATAAAAAATATTCACTGAAATTTATTTTACTTTGTGTCACTTTCACTTTTCCGTTTCCTTCTAGTCGATTTATAAAAAGACACTGACGCATTTCTCTCCACACCAGGACAGGATCACAACAGGATAATGGAACTTTCGAGAATGTTACAGAAGATTCTGAACTTCCGTTCTTGTTCTTCTGGAAAATTCTATAACATTCTGGAACATTCTCTAACATTTAGAACATACTAGTTACATTCTGGAACCTTCTAGATCAGTGCTGGCCAAGAAAGCAAAAAAGTAAACTGGACAACGCTATATTTATTTATGGATCCAGAGGCACAGAATATATCACTTGGAAATCGATGTTAGGACCACCGCAATAGTTATTCCATATGACGGCATGCGGCCCGCGGCCGCATTTTTCAAGATGGAATAAATATTGCGTTCTTTTCTTTGTGATAAATTCTGTGCCTCTTAACTTTTTTTTCTAATCGGAGTGTTATTGCTCTATTTATTATCAAAATTTGTCAAATATATGCATTTGGCTTGGCCACCACTGTTCCAAATCATTCAGGAACATTCTTCCTAATCTCATCATTTCGGCACTAATTCAATGTTGCTTCACGTACTTCCCATAACAAGTCCAATTTGAATGGAACAAGAGTTGGGTTCTGGAAAATGGCCAATTTTATTGGAACTAAGCAACATCTTAACCAATTGAGATGAAACTCGGTTGTATAATAAAAAGGGAAGGGTTTCAAAAATGAGTTCCACTTATGATTCTGAAATGACCGAGTGAAAATGGCCAATTTAAATAGAACTAAGCCATTTCTCAACCGATTGGGATGAAACTCGGATTGAATATCGAAATTGATTTACTATTGTCTTGATTGAACCGGTCATGACTACTCTCAGCAAACGCCGTAAAATTGTATGTTTGTTAATATGTTTGCTTGTTTGTGAAGTCCTGAAACAGCCAATTGAATGGAACTGAACCAATTCTCAATTGATTACGGTGGAGCTGGGTTTGTATTTTGAAAATGGGATTCTACTTTAAGTTTCGAATGTAGTTTTGGACACAACCCAATTTGAAGAGAACTAAGCAATTTCTCAACCGACTAGAATGAAACGCTGGATACGCAGGAACAAGGATTGGCGTTTTGAAATATCACGTTTTGAGTTATGGCGTTTTGTACTACATCGCGTTTTTACCATGTCACGTTTTGAAATATCGCGCTTTGAAATATCGCATTTCAAATGGGATGTGGTTCTTAAATTGGCCAATTTGAATGGGGCTCAGCCAATTGCTCATAGTTCAATGCAATGAAAAAATTATTTGAAAATGGCAGTTAAACAATAATTCGAAAAAACATACCAAGAGATTGTCTTTTATGATTAAACAATATCAAAAAATTATATTGTGTCATAAAGGAGGATACCAACAGTATAATCGCTGTACTAACTATATAATTCTTTTCTGTTGAGAGTGCGGAATCCATGGGCCGACCCACCTTTCATGTCAACACTATAGATTGGCATGAAGCAATGCAATGTGTAGGTGGTTAAACGAAAACGGGTCTATAGCCGTACGTCCTCGATTTGGCTAAAAAAGCGTAAGGTAGGACGTAAAAAGCGAACTGCGAAAGAGTTGGGAGTGCCTCGAGCCCCAGAACAGATTGCAGAGATAAAAACAAACAAACAAACAAACAAACTAAATAATTAATTGTTATGCATCAAATGATTATAATTATTTTGAAGATAATTGCAATCCGACTGTTTATTGATACTATTGGTATCCATCTTTATGTGTATCATTTCCAAAACTCGTCTAGTGGTATGATGCACTTCTTTTTCAAGAATTTTAACATTTTCCAAATAAATTTCGTGGTTAGTTTCGTGTAAATGTGTTGACAAAGCACTAGTAAGCTCAGAACTCACTTTATTTAGATTCAATCGTTTTGCGTCTCTTTTATGTTGACAAAACCTATGGTGTTTAAAAGTTGTTTTGTTTGGCCAATATATGACTTATTACACTCATACACAACTTTGTTTACAACATTCTTGTTGTTCCCTAAAGATGTTGGGTCTTTAAGAGATGAGAAAAGTGAATTACCAAAACTACTCCATGCCTTTCCAACTGTTTTGAAATTATATTTACCCAAACAGAACCTTATTTTTTCAAAAAGTGATTTCACGTAAGGAATTGATACATATCTGGCAAGATTGTCTTCTAATGGTGGCACAATCTCTACGGATTGGCTATTTTCTGTGGAATTTTTATGAATCGTTGAATTTATGACAGGGTTTATGAACGAATTTGGATAGCCATTATTAATGAGAGTACTTTTGAGGAGCCGAAAATTAATTTTGTGAAATATTGGGTCAGAAAGTTCAAGAATTTTATTCGATAATAAGCTGACAGTATTTCTTTTATATGCTAATGGAAGATGAGAATGGAAATTTAGATATTTACCAGACCAAATTGTTTTATGAAACCAATCCGTAGACAATAAACCATTTTCGTTACATACAATAACAAGATCTAAAAAAGTCAACCTGTTGTTATTCTCTAACTCTGCTGTAAATTTTATATTGATTTTAAAATTGTTGAAGGCTGCAAATAAAATATCTATTTTATCTGTAGGAATGGCTGTGACTATATCATCAACGTAACGGTAATAAAAAACTGGTTTAAGGTTGAGAGAATTCAGTAAACTTTTTTCAACAAACTCCATAACAAACTCCGCAATAGCTGGACTGGTCGGTGAGCCCATGGGGGAACCAAATAGTTGTTTATATATCTTCTTGTTGAATGTAAATTCACAGTTTTGGAGAATTAACTCCATTGCTTCAATAAATTGAAATTTTTTCAGCTTAGTCTTCGAATTCCTTTTAATTTCGGACCATCTCTCATTAATTAATGCTATTGCTAGTTTGCTATCTATGTTAGTAAAAATGGATACCACATCCAACGAGAGAAATGTGTGATTTTGAGGTAAAACAATATTTTTAATTTTGTCCTTAAAGTCAACTGAATTTTTTGCCGCTGTGGAAGATTTTCCAACAGTGTAGTTTAAAATTCGTGACACGAAGGCAGAAAGATGATATATGGGAGTTCCGATCGAGCTTACTATGGGTCGGTACGGAGCATTCACTTTGTGGATTTTTGGTAACCCATAAAGTCTTCAAACGACACCATGAAGACTTTTTATTGATTTCGTTTCAGAATCCGTTATTCTGTCTTCATTATGCCAAGTGGTTACCATAGAATTTAATTTTCTCTGTATGGACGCTGTATTATCCTTACTAATTTCTTTATAGACATCCCTATCTTCTAACATGGACTGTATTTTGTTGACATAGTCACACCGATTTACAACTACAGTAGTATTGCCCTTGTCAGCTCTTGTAACCAAAATTTCAGGATGGCCACGCACAAATTTTTTGAATTTGCAACTACTTTTTTGAAACTTATGTCATCTATCATTACATTCTGTCTAAGTCCACTCCGATTTTTAAAATTAGTTAAAATATTCACTAGTTCATTCCGTAAAACTGGCTTATCTAATTGTTCGTCGCTATTGTTTATTAACGCGCCTTCAATGTTCGCAATAATCTGGACGTAAGGTACATACTTTGCAGAAATTGGCGGACAAAACTTCTCTCCGAGCTTGAGAATGTTTGATACTTTCTCGGGAATTGCAATGTCAGGTAAATTAACTAACTAATCATTGTTAGTGTTAAAATTATTGAAAATTGAATTATTGTTACCTGTTTCTGCAACATCTTCATTTTCTTGCCGACTAGGTACATTTACCATATTGTTATATTTTCTGATTTGAATTTTCTTGATGTGATCATAAATATTCTTGAAATAAATTTCTGATGTAATTTAGAATTTTCTAAAATTATAAGGAGAAATTTTATTTTTAATAGATTGTAGTTTTTGAGAATTTAATTTGTTTATTTTGTTAATGAGGACGAAGTTTTCAGCAATTTCTTGGGTGATTATCGCAAAAATAAATCGATCTTCCAGTCGGTTGAAGACGGTCGGATTTATGTTGCTCGAATTTTTTCAACAATCTGTTTTTGGGGTAAATTCGTTCTTTGCGACACCTTAATAAGAACAATTTCTTATTTAATGCTTTCCGTTTACATATGTATGTAATACATATTTTTAAATAATTTTTAACTTTTTAATATTGTTAACAGAAAAAAAAGATTGCTATTATTAAACAAAACTTGCTATATTTAATAATTTTTACCCCTTGATTTTCAGCTAATCAAGCCCCTTGATTAAATGGAAAAATGGGTCGAATAATATAATAAATTTTCGTTTTTCTTCTTTTAAGAAACTCATTTTAAATTCAATGGAAGATATCATTTCTTAAATCTAGAATTATTTTGCTAAATTTATCATTTATTTTTAAATGGTTATTATTTATGCCAAGATTGTGGCTCTTGCTTATGCGAAGTACAATTTCGATTAAATTTAATACGCCCTCATCTAAAATAAAAATTTAATTTTACTGGAATTAAGAAATAATTTGCTTTTTATAAGAATTTTCTATTAAATTTACATCGGAATACTTGCTTTATTTGAGAAAGGGTAAGATTAATTCAATATCATTCTTGCTTGAATATAGAATATGGGTTATCTATATTCAAGCAAAAATGATATTAAATTAATCTTGCCCTTTCTCAAATAAAACAAGTATTTTGATTTAAATTTAATAGGAATCCTTATCAAAAGCAAATTATTTCTTAATTCAAGTAAAATTAAAATTAGATTTTAGATGAAGGTGTGTTAAATTAATCTTACACTTTCTCAAATAAAGCATATATTCCGATTTAAATTTAATAGCAAATTATTATCAAAAGCAAACTTTTTCTTAATTCAATTATAATTGAATTAAGAAATATCATAATTAGCTTTTGATACAAATTTTTAATTATTGCATAGAAATTAGGATGTGAACTAAGACGCTTTAAATTTTACCAAAATTAATTTTAACTGCAGCTTGATATGTCAAATGTGTACTAAGAAAATATTTATTTTTGGGAAATGAGTATTTTGTAGTATGAGAATTATGTAGTAATAAAAATGCATAATATAATTTTTAAAACAGTATATTTCGTTTTTAATTCAAATTCAATTTATATAAAATAACAATTAATATAAAATCAATAGACATAACTATAATATTAATAATAATAAAATATTTGGTAATATAATGTTATAATAATAAAAATATAAAATTAATCTAATTGTAATAATAGTTATAGTAATATTATATTATAGTAATAAAGCCTCAATTATAATAAAGTTTTTTTTTAAATGAGCGCTGGTTGTTTACACTTTGTGCCATCCAGTAAATATCACTTTAAAGACGTCTTTTGTCAGATGGTTTAGTATAGTTTCAAGTTGCGTATTTGTAAAATTACTATTACTAGACATTTTTGTAACAAAAGCCAACACTGAGTCTTTTACTTTTTTTTAAATTGCTCTATGTTAATATTATTTTCTTGTAAAACTTTTTGGAATTATTAAGGTTGTGTACCTCAGTAAGCTCACAATTATTTTTGGATTCAGACATCGATGGTACTGTCGAATTTGTCGGAAAGGTATTATTTTCATTCTCGTGGTTCTTGATTGTCACTTGAATGATGATATATTTTTATACACTGATGGACAACTAGATTGACATTTATATTCATCAGAAGTCTTTATAAAATGCGTATATTTTAAATGTCATACATAAATATTGGTTGTTTGAAATGATTGAAAACATGAAACAATTCAACATGATTACAATGTTGCTGAATTGTGTATTACGGTTTCCAAATATTGAATTTGTTAGTTATTTTTATAACAGGCTTTAATTTTGAAGTAGTCTAAAAATAGAAAGAGAAAATATGTTAATTAGATAATAGGAACTCAATGTATATATATATATATATATATATATATATATATATATATATATATATATATAAATATATATATATATATATATATATATATATATATATATATATATATATATATATATATATATATATATATATATATTATATATATATATATATATATATATATATATATATATATATATATATATATATATATATATATGTATATATATATATATATATATATATATATATATATATATATATATATATATATATATAATATATATATAATATATATATATATATATATATATATATATATATATATATATATATATATATTTATATATATATATATATATTTATATATATATATATATATATATATATATATATATATATATATATATATATATATATATATATATATATAATATATCATGTACAATGTTAGTCTAGTAAAGACATAAAGGCAATAATACTTATAATATAATGGCATTATAATAAAGACTATAAATAATTTCAAAATTCACCAAATTGAAAATCTTAAATGAATTTATTAAAACTAATACAGAAATTTGATTACCGTTAGCAATAATCACGAATAAAAGCTGTAAGGTGGGGCATTAAGTTAAAAAATGATGTTTTCTTGCTGGTTATTCTTCTACCAGGCTTTCAAATGTAGTGGTTAAATGTAGTAAGTTTGATATTTTTGTAGTCTGGAAATAGGGAGAGAATTAATGTTAATTAATAAGATTAATTAGGAGCTTAAAATATAGTTTGACTTAGGAAGCATAGAGAAATATAATATAAAATATTAATTTATTTAAGTAAACTACTTCAAACACTCCCTTATTTTACTTTTTTAAGTAAGATTAGGGGAATTTTTCACTTAAATTTTTCCATTTTTGAAAAAGCAAAAATTTTGGGTCCGGTTACAAAATTTGAAAACCAATATCGATCTGAAAATTTATAATAAATGTGTTTAAGTAATAAATAAATTTCAAAAGATGTCAGCTGTTAATCATCTCGTTTGCTTTTAATGTATTTTTTGATGAATCTTTAAATTATTTAAGGCGTCCTTTTGCAGTGTTGTTCCATTTTATTTCAACGGTGTCCAACGGAGACTGAAAGGGAGAGACTTCAGCTCTTCAAACACTCCCTTAAATTTAATTTTCTTAGGTAAGAGTAAGGGATGCTTTTTTACTAAAATTTTCCCATTTTTTAAATAGGAAAAAATTTGAGCCCGGATACAAAATTTGGAAATCAATATCGATCTGAAAATATGTAATAATTGTAATTATTGTAATAAATAAATTTCGTTTTAGTTTTAAATGACTTACTAATCTACTGCCATTCGCTGATTTCAAAAGAGGTCACCTATTAATTATCTCGTTTGCCTTTAACGGATTTGATGAATCTTTGAATTCTTTGAGGAGCCCTTTTGCAGTGTTTTTCAGTGTTAGCTAAATGTTAATATATTAAAAATAGTTATGCTTTTAGTGTCACTAGTTTATTACCAAATTTTTGCAATTTTAAGTACAAATTTATGTTATTCAAAATGACGAAGCTGTTCCAAATTAATCAAATATAAAACATCACACTTTAAACTACGTATTGAAATAATTAAATATTTATATTTGAATCATTACAATTTTAACAAATAAAACTATAAATTAAATAGATACTGGATGCGTCCGAAATGCAAAATGCACATTTAGCGAAGTGACATTTGAAAAGCTGCATGCGACGTAGTTCTTGCGTGCATTTTTAATACGTATTGTTTGAATGGTCCGAATTTAAATATTTTTATGATTTTAATGAAACGTAATTTATCACAAAAATTCGTATTCTACAAAATGTGCATTTCTAATCGCATTTCGGAAACCCCGACTATTTCCACTTATACACAACAAAAAAATTACGCACTACTCAACAAAAAGATGGACACAAAGATGGTGATGCACACGGCGTTTTTCTACAACATAATTGATGTTGCAGATTTACGTTAAAAATAATACGGTTGGATAAAAAAACAGAAACGCCGAGAATTCTAAAGAGATTTTAGACACACAATTTATTACACAATTAATACTTACATAAATGTATTCTCACTTTTTCCACAATAAGAAACTTTATAAATGTATTAAAACACAAAAAACTAGCACTTAGGACGTTCTCAACTCAACAGAACAAGAAGGTCTGAAATCATAAATATTTTCGGTTTTAAAACCGTTTTAAAATATTGATGCGCATGCGTAAGTTTAGCAAGACTTGCTTATTAAAAGCATTACGTTATAGAACTAAGCGAGTGTGTGTTTATTGCAAAAAATGGTTGCTGTAATTTAGAAATATTGCTAAATTAATAAATAATTTTAAATAGAGCTTGCTAAATATTAGCAACTGTATTTAAAATATGTTATTAGTTAGAAAGTTTTGCTAGAATTTACTAGGCCCTTCTCGTTTATTAAAATATGTTTTTATATTTTATTATGTTTTCTTTTAATTTAACTAAGCAATGCTTGTTTGAAGCAACTTAAGGACATACATATCACAGCAAGCGGCTGCGGTCTTGAATGTAAACGATAGTTTGAGCATAAATATAAGGATTTTTTTACAAAACCAATTTTATAATTTTACTAGAAAAATTTTCATTTTAAAAAATTAAAATTTTTTTTTAATGGAAATTTTTCTAATGAACTATCAAATATCTTTTTTTTTTTTTTTTTTTTTTTAAATAATTTTATTGATGATAACAATAAAATTTTTTTACAAAGTAACTAGTCATTTTTGACTAACAGCGTTTGACTCTGACAATATAATAATAAAGCACTCATATGTGTTCTTTACATAAAGTGTTGTTTTGGTTGATGATCAAATATCTGATTATACTTATGACAATTACTGATAAGCTCAACCTTGCATTTTTATTTATTACATTTATGCAATTATTATAGTAGTCTCATACAGTGAAATAGAAAAACGCGAGCAACAAAGGATGAAATTTTGGATAAACAACATACGTTAAATTATCTAAAACCGGCTAGTGCTACCACCAGCATGTTAATCAAGTAGGTTTATACTAGAATGACAGATTTTTGGATATAACGAATTAACAAATCTAATATTAAATTAAATAGTTTGAGCGGTTTCTGAGTTCATTAATATCAACTATCTGTCTTTTAAAGTCGAACGAAATTAAAGTTAAAAAAATTATCATAACCGTCTAAATGAAATAAGTGGCTAATTTAATTTAATTATTCATTGCTGAAATTTCTATTTCCGTTTACCGCACATAATCGATACGTCGTAAAACACGTATAATCGTTACGCCGTAATTTCACAATAAGTATATGTAACATTGAACCACGAGCCACATAACCAGAAAAAACTTAAATTAAGAGGAATCACAGTACAGTAGTTGTAGTAACATACACAAACAAACAGATGAAAAAAAAAATTTCAATTTGGCTAAATTTGGTCCAAAACCAACAAAAATGTTTATACAAGCCAAACAGTACAAACACTTAAGGTATAAAAAAGTACATTAAGGCGTAGTATTAGTGATGCATACAAATAAATCAGAAAGTATATATACACAAAACAGATAAGTATAGGTTATACATTCATAATAAATATAGTGTACATTTTTTGTGATAGAATCTGTGTAGGGCGCGAACGATACGGCTTGTATAAACATTTTTGTTGGTTTTGTTTGGTCTCTCTTTTCAAGGATAACATTGTATACAATGAAGCAATAAAGTAATCATCAAAAATGCAATGGTGTACATTTTTATTCTTGAAAAGTGAGACTTGAACACTATCGAACATCGAAAATAGTGATCGTTTACAATCATGTTTACAAAAAGAAATTTTACATCACAAAATTTCGACTAGATACACAGATTTATGATTCAAACTTTTATATAATTTTTAACAATGTTGAGGTAATTAGCTTGTAGTCTAAGTAGAATAAAGGAAGGGAAGTTGAAGTGGTGCTTAAAAATTGCAAAAAATTGATTCTTACAAAATTATGTTCAAATTTTTTTTAAAAAAATGTATTATTTGGTATATATATTTCGATTTGTCAGTCATCATCAGTGGAATGAAACACCACAATGTAATACCCTATTCGATCCAACACTCCATTTAATAAAGGGGCTTGATTAGCTGAAAATCAAAGGGTATAAACTGGTAAATATGGGATTTGTTTTATAGAATAGATAACGAAATCAATTTTTTTCTATATGCATGAATTATGTACAAATTTTGCATGTAACTGAATAATTATGTTGAATTTAAGTTTTGCTTCATTATTTAAAAAAAAAAGTCTAAAAAAAATACAAGTTATATTAATTTTAACCACTATTTTGTTTAATATTGTAATGCCAATTAAGTCGCTTTCTTGTATTAAGCAAGGTTAATTTAATGATAATCAATTATTACATTTCTTAACTTAAATTGTAAACTTGATTAAACCGCTTTCTTATATTAAGTCAGGTTTTGTTAATGATAATCAATTATTACATTTCTTAATTTAAATATTAAATTCTTGATTCTATAATTATTTTAGATTCTTATTTTAAGATAAATATAGTTAAATCAAATATTTTTAGTTTATATTAAGCAAAAACTATTTTATTTTTAAATTTTATAAATTTCTTGAATTAAAAAATGGGATTTTCTATTCTAAGTAAGTTCATTTCTTTCTGTGAATAATTTTATTTAAAAATAACAATTTGTAAGTAGTTTTTGAGTTGAGTTTATACCATGTTTTATATCAAAAAAATTTTTAGAAGCTCTGAAGATGAAGAGGAATTCTGTTTGAAACGTTAGCTTAATAAACGTTTTTGGAAAAAAATAGGCTAAAATACCAGTTTTTTAATTATTAATAAATAAAAGCCTAATAATCTTCGTTAACATAAGTAAATTGTTTTCGTGTTTCACGTAATGCTTTCTACATTGGAATTATTCCAGAAATGAACTATCTCCATTACAACAGAACACCTAATATATACATATTTTCGGTCTCTTTTTGTATTTCAGGCTCTTGAGTTAATATCATAGGAATGTAACTAGAAATATAAAATAAAATTTTAAAAATTAACTATACCGTCAAATTGGTTTAATACAAAGCGCCGTTCGATGCCATTTGGGCTTCCTGTATCATCAGGAGGGAACCTAAAGATCCTATTAATTGTTACTTCTACCTAACACGAGAGAAACAAGAGCAAAGAGTTTTTCTATTTGTGGTTTCTGAGAAGTGGGTAGTTTTATTCCAGAAACAAATTCAAAGCGACAATTTTTTGACCAGTGTTGTTTGTTGTATGGAAAATAATTTATGGTTGAATATGGTATTTGAGAGAACCAGTTCTTTAATAAAAAATCAACCAACCACAATTGGGGCATTTTCCAGAACAAAATTGGATATGGAGATAAAAACGAGAAGGAAAACCACTACCGCTGCACTACCGCAAACCCACCTATTAAAAAATACTTCAAGTTAAATACTTTTAATGTACATATATAAAACAAATGCACCATCACCCACAATCGCATATACAGTTTAAAACCTTTGCACATTTCTCATATATACATATGTAGGTATTGTTTTATCTCGTGGTACCGTGATTTATTTTTAATGCAACATAAACTTTAATTTATCACAATATTTTATGACACACAATGGAATAAAGGAGAAAATGAAGAAACTTTTCTAAAAAAAAAACAAAAAAACAAAAAAAAAATATATGGAAATGAAACAAAAAAAGTGCATCATCCTTTTGGTGAATTTTCAGGAAAAAAAAAAAAAAAAAAAAATGTATTACACTTTTGTATAAAGCATAAAGCTTTATTTATACATTTTTGTTTTGTTGCTTTTGTTGTAAAAAGTTATTTATGAGGTTTTGTTTTATTCTTCTCAGTTCTCACATTGCTTATGTTCTTTGGTTTATTATTATTATTACTACGATTTTTTTGTATTTATTTTTTACTTAAAACAAAAACATAATAGAAAAAATAACAAAGCTTTTAACAGTGAGACAAAAAAAAAAAAATGAAAAATTGAAACTTTTCTGTGCATAACTATTTGCTGTGTGGAACGTAAATTAAAAATGGAGAAACTTTTTGTTGTTTTGTAAGTTTTTAATTTTGGGTTTTGGGTTTTTTTTTGTCGCAGAATCTTTTCCAGGGTGAAAATGAAATTACAACAAAAATAAAACATTAAGTGCAAATTTTTATTTTTTTAAATTAAAGTAGATTTTTTGATATAACTGTTGTTGGACAATGTTTAAAGAATGTTGCACTTTAATAAGTGCTAACAAATTGCTTTCGCGATTTAAATGCTAAGCGGCAACAGACACACGTTTCTAATGATTAAAACCGATTGTAAAATTTTAATGCTATAATCGTTTAGTTTTTATTTTTTTATTTTTGCTAGACTACCGCTATTATAATTATATAATAAGCAAAAATAAAGGTAATTACAATTAAAATGTCAAAAACAGAAACAACCATATTATTTTATAAAAACATTTTAGTTTGTTGTTATGTTTATAATCAGATTTTTGTTATTGTTTTTACATAATTTAACTTTTGCTTGCTCTATTGCTGAATAAAAATAATAAAATTATTTAAATTTAACCTAGAATTATGCATAAATTATTCTGAATAAAAAATAACAAAATGAGCAAGTTAATAAAATACCAAAATAAAAATTAAATTGCCCTTACTTTTAATTATATTTACTCTGCCGACCTTTTATTGTTAAAACAAAAAGATTATGGGTGCTATATGCTAATGTTAACTTCTTTTACTTTTTTTCTAAATAATCCTTGTTTACAAACAGCTTTTTATTTGATTCTTGTTACAACCTAGCTTATTCATAGTAATTAAAAGGCATTTTTTTTTAAAGGTTTCTAAGTTATGAATATTAATTATGATTTATAAGAAATTTAAATATTTTTTGCCTATGGTTCAATAGACACATTTTGGGGTTTAAAGTAGAAGATTTTTCTGAACGTTTATGGTGAAATTTTATAGTGTCGAAAATCTAAGCTTCGTATTGATGGATAAAAGGCTTTCAAGCTGGTGAAGAAACGTATAGGTTTTCGCCCCACGGCTAAAACCATTATAACATAATGAGTATGTCAAAAATTTTAAGTTTTATTTCTAATGGTTGTCACCTTGATGTAAAATGATGTTTCGATGGCGTGTAACAAGGCATTTTCTTTTTATACTTTCTATGAATTTTAATTTTCTTTTAATATTTAATATCATTGTTAATTCGTTAATGTTTTAGCCTGAAATACAAAAAATACGTTGGTAGTTTGTTTCCTTGAAATACAGCTTTTATGATAGATTAGAAATGAAGAATAAGTTTGGTGCAAAATTTTGAAATATTCAAAGAAATATCTACTTTCATTGATTTAACAACAGCCAAAGTAAATGGAAAATACTTATTTGAGTACATTTAACGTTGAATTTGAATTCGCCATTCTGGATTTAATATTTTTCACTTTACAACAATACTTTTCTATGTGGTTTAAAAATTTATTGGAAATTTATGAAACAGTTCTTACTAAAAGGATAAATCGTAATTTTATATTAACTATTGGACGAATTGCTGCCATTTTTTTACAATAAAGACAGTAATTTATTAATAGCCTTTTAGTTTTTATTTATTTTATTTTAGTATTACCATCAACAGGATAAATCCTTCTTTTAATTACAATGATTAAAAACAATTTTTATTTTAATTCTTAATTTGTTGTTTTAAAGACATTTAGACAAATGAAAATCAATTACATCAAAAGTAACATTAATTGTCGACAAATAGCCGGGATAGAATTATTACATACCTAATCCGCACAGGTTAACAGGGCACATGAATATCTAAGTTAGAAAGTAGTTCCGGAAAATCGATGGTAGCATTTGGAACATTAGCGATGAACATTGAAGCAGCAATTTTGCGTCTATCCAGTAATGATTACAAATTAGCAAATTTACGTTGGTCGATATATGTTGGCAAATTCTTTTTATTCAATCCCATAGGAATGTTAGGATCAAAAGGCCAACTCAGTTTATGAAGATATTAAATAATAAATTGCTTCTGTATTTTTTCAATTCGATCAATATAATTGTTTCGCATATTAAATGGCCACTATTAAATTAACATGGTTCCGGAAATTTAATTGATGTTCGAAGACAATTCCTAAATCGTTAAATGTCATTACTCGTTCAAGCTAATGATCGCCAATATGATATGGATGAACAATAACATCCTTTTTCCCGAAGAAACTCATAGTCTTACACTTGCCAATATTGAATGGTAATTTATTTAAACTCGACCATTTCTATAGCAAATCAAAATAACTCAGGTTAGAAGTTACACCGGCTATTTGAACTACCTGATCACGATTACGCAGATACGATTCAATCCAGAAATAATGTATTCAGTCAAATCTGTCCAATTTTGCATGGATGAGCTAAAACTGCAAGAGTCAAGTGGCTTCAAAAAATTCGTGAAAACAACATCAAGCGGACTTTTGGAGAAAATCCCTTAATTATAAACTTAAGAGGTTTATAGTGTTGGAACGGTGTCCAAAAAATCTACTTTAATCATTGTTCAGACGTTTTCCGCAGATTTATTTATTTATTTATTATAACAGCACTAACAAATAGCATAGGTTACAATACCAATAATTTTGTATATAAAAAAGTGTTACAAATTATTATTTTGAATACGACTCTTAAAAAGATCCCTTGAAATGTTAAAATTGAAAAGTTCTAAATATTGGTTAAACTATTTTGACGTATGCGCTCTTAACTGTCGTGGACGAAGAATTCTCTTAGGAACCTAAAATCAGTATAAGCCAAGCAATACCGGGTAATCAATTTAAGCATAAATTACATCCCGAGCAAATACTACATATGCTAGAGACTACGAATGTTCAAAAGTGTACAACGACCAAGGCTGGGCAAATTACATTACACTGAGTAATTAAAATACTTTTCTGAGTTACAGCAAACTCAGTAATTAAAATACAAATTACAATTACTTTCAAGTGGAGTAATTAAAATACAAGTTACAATTACTTTGAATTGTCATTTGTAATTAAAATACAAATTACAATTACTTTACATTTGTAAATTGATAAATTTGATTTGACAAAATTCATTTAGTGAAAAAAAGTATCATTAGAAAATGATTATTATGATAAGTTTTATGCTGATGACTCTGGAACCAAATTTTAATAAGCCTTGTAAAAATTTAAATAAGAAATTTCAAAAACTGGGGTAGTTCAAATACAAATTACAATTACCTAGAATTTAAGTAATTAAAATACAAGATACTATTACTTGAAGAATGAGTAATTAAAATACATGTAATTCGTTACTGCCCAGCCTTGCCTAATTAAAAAATCCTAATCCATACGAATCGTTCGTTTAGTAAAAGTTCTACAAAATTATATTTTTGAAATCGCATTCAACTCTCAAGGAGCAATATCATCCATTGCCTACAATGATGCTAAAGGTTTGGCTAGCACATGGAATAGGACCCTTAATTACCTAATTAAAAAAACCTAATTTCTACGAATCGTTCGTTTAGTTAAAGTTCTACAAAATTATATTTTTGAAATCGCACTCAACACTTAGGGGCTAATATCGGCCATTGCCAACAATGATGACAAAGGTTTGGCTACCACATGGAACGGGCCCTTCAATTACCCAGTCAAAATCCTAAATCCATACGAATTCTACATACGAATTCTACAATATTGATTATTTATTTTTATTTTTGAAATCGCACTCAACCCTTAAGGGCCAATATCGGCCATTGCCAACAATGATGACAAAGGTTTGGCTAGCACCTGGAACAGGACCCTAAATTACCTAATCAAAAAATCCTAATCCATACGAATCGTTCGTTTAGTAAAAGTTCTACAAAATTATATTTATGAAATCGCACTCAACCCTTAAGGGCCAATATCGGCCATTGCCAACAATGATGACAAAGGTTTGGCTAGCACATGGAATAGGACCTTTAATTACCTAATTAAAAAACGAAATGAATCGTTCGTTTATTAAAAGTTCTACAAAATTATATTTTTGAAATCGCTCTCAATTCTCAAGGGCTAATACCGGCCATTGCCAATAATGATGACAAAGGTTTTGCACTTGGAATAGGCCCTTTAATTACCACAAGTCAAAGCACTTGGAATGGGCAAATTACATTACACTGAGTAATTAAAATACTTTTCCGAGTTACAGCAAACTCAGTAATTAAAATACAAATTACAATTACTTTCAAGTGGAGTAATTAAAATACAAGTTACAATTACTTTGAATTGTCATTTGTAATTAAAATACAAATTACAATTACTTTACATTTGTAAATTGATAAATTTGATTTGACAAAATTCATTTAGTGAAAAAAAGTATCATTAGAAAATGATTATTATGATAAGTTTTATGCTGATGACTCTGGAACCAAATTTTAATAAGCCTTGTAAAAATTTAAATAAGAAATTTCAAAAACTGGGGTAGTTCAAATACAAATTACAATTACCTAGAATTTAAGTAATTAAAATACAAGATACTATTACTTGAAGAATGAGTAATTAAAATACATGTAATTCGTTACTGCCCAGCCTTGCCTAATTAAAAAATCCTAATCCATACGAATCGTTCGTTTAGTAAAAGTTCTACAAAATTATATTTTTGAAATCGCATTCAACTCTCAAGGAGCAATATCATCCATTGCCAACAATGATGACAAAGGTTTGGCTAGCACATGGAACGGGCCCTTCAATTACCCAGTCAAAATCCCTAATCCATACGGATCGTTCGTTTAATAAAACTTGTACAAAATTATATTTTTGAAATCGCACTCAACTTCTAAGGGCCAATATCGCCCATTGCCAACAATGATGACAAAGGTGTGGCTGGCTCAGGGAATAGGACCCTTAATTACCTAATTAAAAAATCCTAATCCATACGAATCGTTCGTTTAGTAAAAGTTCTTAGCACATGGAATAGGACCCTTAATTACCTAATTACAATGCTGAGCAAATTACATTACACTGAGTAATTAAAATACTTTTCCGAGTTACAGCAAACTCAGTAATTAAAATACAAATTACAATTACTTTACATTTGAAAATTGATAAATTTGATTTGACAAAATTCATTTAGTGAAAAAACGTATCATTAGACAAAGATTATTAAGATTAGGTTTTATGCTGATGACTCTGGAACCAAATTTTAATAAGCCTTGAAAAATTTAAATAAGAAATTTCAAAAACTGGGGTAATTAAAATACAAATTACAATTACTTAGAATTTAAGTAATTAAAATACAAGATACTGTTACTTGGAGAATGAGTAATTAAAATACAAATTACAAATTGTAATTTGTATTTTAATTACGTAATTCAAATGCATGTAATTCGTTACTGCCCAGCCTTGACAACGACCGGCATAAGAAGGTAAACTAAATCCTGAAGTTGAACTTGGAAGTCTTCGGAGGGCAAATATTAAGAACTTTTTTTGAATCCGCTCAATACGATCACTAAAGATTTTATAACCAGAACTCCAGATAACTACAGCGTATTTCAAAATAGGCCTAGGAGGGCATAGGAGCATGTCTCTTTATGAAACCAAGCATCGAGCCGGCTCTAGCTTCAATCATTTCTATATGTTTAGTAAAACTTAGGTTACCTGTAAACAAAACACCTAAATCAATAAACTGAGTAACTCTATTTATTTCCACGTTTTGTAAACTGTACGGAGCTACAATTAATATCTTAATTCGTACAAATGACCTAGTTTTACATTTGGAGATATTGAGAGCTTAACGATTTTCGGTAGTCCAATCACTAAACCGATTAAGGTCCTGTTGTATACCAATAAAACGTCTGCACCATTTCATTTCAGGTCAAGCATATAATGTAATATTAAAAAATAGAATAAATAATAATGGACCTAAATGACTGCCCTGAGGAATTCCAGATGAGACTGTAAACTTCTCAGAATAAGTTTGACCAATACGTACTAGTTGAGACCTTTGCGACAAATACGATGATAACCATTTTATAGGAATAAAATTAGAATTCACTTTAATCATTTTATCAATTAATAATTTGTGATTAATTTTGTCCAAGGCCTTACTGAAATCTGTATAGATAGTGTCAATTTGGGCACCTTTTTCTAAACAGCATATCGCATCATTAACAAATACCGCAAGATTGGTTGTCGTTGATCTACCAGAAAAAAAACCGTGCTATTGGGGAACAATTAAGTTTTTAATATTAAGATAAATACAATCTTTTACCAGTTTTTCAAAAAGTTTAGGGATAACATATAATATAGCTATTCCTGTATAATTCTCAACTGAATTTTTAGGTCCCGATTTAAATACTGGAATTACATACGAGGGTTTCCCAGCACTGGGGGAAAATACCTTGCCTAAGGCTGTAATTAAATAAATATGCTAAATGGCCACTTAAGGCTTCGGCGCAATTATTTAAGAGTAGTGAGGGAATACCATCAGGGCCCATAGACATTTTACTATTAATTCCAACTACAGCCATTTTGATTTGTTCCCCCGTAAAAGAAGAAATATCGTGAATATTATTATTGACCAAGACTTGGTCACCGGGAGATGTTAAAACATTTTCGACTGAATAAACGGATTTGAAAATCGTTGCAAATAATTCACAAACAGCATTTTGATCATGAGCTTGCCTATCATTATAACTCATGGGTAAAGGATAACCAACAGATTTTCTTTTAGAGTTAATATAATGCCAGAAACACGATGTATTGGACTTGATACCAGATTCAATTTCTAACAAATATTTACCATACATAAATTGATTCAAAACCTTAAACTCATACCGAAGGAGAGAATACAATGCATAACCAGCTGATATGTGTTCGTCTTTTGTTGAATTTTTGGAATGAATAGATTCATCCCCACATATAAAATTTCGTCTAATTACAAAGGAAATCCCAGGAAATACTTTCAAGAAATCCATTTAGAGAGTCATAATCACGATTTCTAAAATCAAAAATTAAAATATTATCATTTGTAACATAATCGTCGAAACATTGAAAACTTAACTTAATTAACAACGGTGTATGATTAATACTTGATGAGCGAGCCAGGTCTTCACAAGATTGCACTGATGGATGCAAATTATCGTCAGTGAAAACAAGATCCAATAGTGAGCCGTTCTGATTGTGCACTATGTTATGTTGTCTTAGACCCATTTCAAAAAATGAATCTATCACGAAAGAAGTATTGGCAGTGTTACCAAACGGTGTAAGTATTCCGTCAATTCGTTTCCAATTTAAGTTTGAAAAGTTAAAATCACCCACGATGTACAAACAAACTATCATTTTCTTCTATTTTGGGTTGAATCTTATTTCCAATTATATCGATAAATTTATTAAGGAATTCACTTGTAGATTTCCCGGGAACATACGTAGCACAAACGAAAAGATTTCTTTTGACCATTTTAACCTTTACTAAAAGGATTTCAATGTAGACATTTATACTGTTTTATTACAGCTATTAGTAGACCACCACCAACATCCAGACACGCTCCAGTTTCGTGCCGATCTCTGCGGAAAACTATATAGAATGCAGGAAAGAACTCCTCATGCTTTATAGCATGAACCAGCCATGTCTTAGTTATGACTATGATGTCATAATCTTCTTCCATAATCGATGTAAAAAATGTATCCACTTTTGTGCACATTCCACCCGTGTTATGGTAATACATATTAAACCAATATTTATCGTTAGTCATATAATTACCACTTCCCCGTCACCATTATTACTATCAATATTATCCGTTGAAAAAATTGGTGATAAATATCCGAATTCACAAATTCTTTAACCAGTACACCCACTGGCCACATATTTCCATCCAAAAATCTTTCCACCATGTTTGCTGAAGTATTCACTTTAAATGAAGCATACTCCATTTCAAACCGATGCTTTAGTTTAAGGCAACGAAAATCGTAATTATCAAATTTACCCTTGATATACTCCATAATTTCAGCTTCCGTTGTTGAATTCCGAAGGCGGGGAATAAAGAACCATTTTCTTGCATCAGCTGCACAAATGACATTATCAACTGCAACTGATGATCCAATAATAACATAATTTCCAATAATATTATTATTATTGTTTCTGTGATTGTTGCATTTTGACTGAGACGATATATCAGCTACTGACTTACTGGTACTATTATTTGCATCAATGGTAACGGTATCATCGGTCTGATGGCCCAGTTCCATACAGGTAATCTTTCTTTGTTAATACTAGTACCCCTGCTTTTTGTCTATTTTTGAATCGAATTCCGGTTGGATGACGATAAAGATGAAGGAAATGTTAATAAAGGTGATGATGATGCTGGCTTGGGTATGCTTGTGCCCGTTACAACATTACGGTTACCTTGAGATGGAGGCTATATCCACAGTTTTAATTTATCCAGATCAGCAATAATTGTAGCAATTTTTGCACTATGAAAGTCCGAACGATTTTCACATACATTGCATGTCCATAAAAAATTTGATATACTAGCAATAACGTCAAATACTAGATCTGAATCAACCCCGGCACATTTGCTGTGTATAATGCATTTACACGCATTAGCACAAACAAAAATTTTCTCCGTCACTACAGCATCACACACACAGCAATTATTTATTGCAAAATCTTTCTGTTGTGTCTGTATAATCCACAATACTTAATTACACTTAGTTTATACTTTACATTCACAACGACTATTAATTTACACAACAGGAATAATTAATGACCTATTAAGGTGCTTAAGTACATTTGCAGGTATACTATCAAACACATATCCCAATTTCATTTTAGATATACCGTAGCCGTCTTCCTATTAAATTACGGTGATACTCGATATAAGAATCCACCGAAACATCATAATCATTGTATTATTTGTAGACTGACTGGAAAAATTCCGCAAATAATTTACATATTTCCTTAGCATTATAAGCGGTACCATTACTCAGCGAAATCATTTGGGTATACCCGGAATATTTTCTTTTAGCATCAATAAATGCCAAAACAGCTTAGGATGCTTTTAGGCACATGTTTGTCAATAGCTTAACTATAGTATTAACGTCATTCACATTTTCGACAGTGGCGTAACTATAAATTTGGTCCTCGCCCCTCCCCCCAACATTTTTTTTGGGCCCCTGAAAATGCTTCTTGTCATGAACAAGTAAAGCTTTTAGTGAAAAACTTATTTCTTTCTATTGTCTAGTCTCGCAATAATTAGAAGTATTTGATTTCGAAAGTAGATGACATGAAATATCTGGCAACTCAATGCTTCGACCATTTCTAAATATATCGATAAAGCATCACTAATTTCGAAATAATCTCAAAAATGTCAAATTTTCAAAGTACCTTGAATATTTTTGAAATTTCTCAAATATCGAATTATCTGTAAGTTTTGTTATAAAATTGTAA
Source organism: Tipula vernalis (assembly GCA_958295665.1). Lineage (NCBI taxonomy): Eukaryota > Metazoa > Arthropoda > Insecta > Diptera > Tipulidae > Tipula > Tipula vernalis. Next base: position 431,271,913 of record OY282558.1, read on the forward strand.
ATTAGTTTTAAGTTTGATAAATAATTTAAACAGGTTTGGGTTTAAACTTAGCCTCTTTCATACTTTTAGGTTTTTCTAAAATGTTTTATGTATTTGTACAAAATCAAGAAGTTTTTTTAATCAAACCGCATTTTACTCAGAAATGTGATTTTACAAAGGGTGACGGAGTTTTGGCCAAAATTTAGAATATTTGTACTCAAAGTTAATCATCAATCATCAATCCATCAAAAGCTTTCAGTTTTAAGAGCTTTTCAAACCAAGAAGTGGTATTTTCAGATAAATTTAAAATATTTATTTTCGAAGAGCTTTTAACTTGATAATTAATTTATACTATCTACATGAGTTTAAACTTAATAGTTCTGAGCCTTATAACAGTTTCAGGTTTACAATGCTTTATGAGCAAAAAATATATATCTGCAAAAAGTTTTAAGAGCTTTAAATTTTAAGAACTTTCACTGATCGAAACTTTTTAAACAATTTACCCCAGAATTTTGTAACGCTATGTAACAGAATTTTGGGATAAATTTAGAATATTTGTTTCCAATGAGCTTTACGATTGATGGTTAATTTATACTTTTTGGGTTTGAACTCAACATTTCAGGTTTTTGTTAAAATGTCGAACTTTTAGTTTTAGGAACTTTTTAACCCAAATCATTCACTTTCCATTCTGAAATTTAATAATTTAAAGGACGGTGAGATTTTGGAATAAATTTGGATTATTTGTGTTCAACAAGCTTTAAGCTTGACAATTGATTCATAGTTTTTTGCTTTGAACTTAATATTTTTGAGCATTTTAAGAAAAATCGGTAAACCATCACTAATTTCGAAATAATCTTAAACATGTCGAATTTTCAAGGTGCGTACATGTTCCATTTCTGGTGAAAAAATGTACACTACGAAGTTAGCAAAATATTAAAATTTTTAGTTAAAATTGGTTACCCTGGTGAACTTTTTGTTCTATTTGGAAATAATTCAACTCATACAGCTAACTTCGTGGTGTACATTTTTTCACCAGAAAATTATAGCATGTACTCAGCTTCAAAGTACCTTGAATATTCTTGAAAGTTCTGAAATATCGAATTATCGGTAAATTTTGTTATAAAATTGAATAAGCATAAAATATGAATATATTTGAAAAAATTGTAAATTAGGAGTTTGGGTCTTAACCTAACTTTTAACGTTGAGCCTTTTTCATACTTTTAGGTTTTTCTTAAAATGTTTTATGTATTTGTACAAAATCAAGAAGCTTTTTTAACCACACCGCATTTTACTCAGCAATGTGATTTTACAAATGGTGATGGAAATTAGCTAAAATTTAGAATATTTGTTCTCAAAGTTAATCATCAATCATCAAAAGCTTTTAGTTTTAAGAGGTTTTCAAATTAAACCATTTTACTATGAAACTTGATATTATAAAGGAAAGTGTTATTTTCAGATAAATTTAGAATATTTCTTTTCAAAGAGCTTTAAGCCTTTAGGAGCTTTTAGTTTTAAGAGCTTTCACTGATCGAAACTTTTTAAACAATTCATCCCAGAATTTTGTAACCCTTTGTAACAGAATTTTGGGGTAAATTTTGTAGCTGGTAATTGGGAGGAATTTTATATATAAAAATGATCGTTGAATCACTGTTTGTAAATTGTATATTTTATTTAATTAAATAAAAATTTAATTGAAACACCACAGTAACAAGATGTCCTTAATTTTATTTATAATTATTATTTAAGTAAGATTTGGTTTTATTAATTTTTGATGTTTGTTGATCGCCAGTTGAAACTTAAGTGTTAAAAATGATTTACAAAAAATATAAGTCATTAGCTTAGTACTAAATTACATAAATTAGTACACAAGTGGTACTGTTCTTAATGACATTAATTATAATTAATCTATTACAATTTTAACTTCATACATGTCAAGTGGTAGTTTGTTTACAAACAAAATGTAAGTATAAATTTATATGTATATAAATTCAGTAATTCGAGTACAATAAATAATTCTAATTTTAGGGATATACGGTAATATGCATTAAGATAATTGGTAAGTATATAAATAATAAAATTGTGTATTGAATCGTTTGTGCTTGTTATGGTTTGAGTATAAATATAAGCAATCGGTGTGATACGCAAACCTTGTGATATTATCATTCTAATGCATGCCAATGATTTTGCTTTGTTTTGTGTGTTGCGTAAATTTCTTTAACTCTAAATTATACAAATTTAGAATACTTGTTTCCAATGAGCTTTAAGATTGATGGTTAATTTATACTTTTTGGGTTTGAACTTAACATTTCAGGTTTTTGTTAAAATGTCGAACTTTTAGTTTTAGGAACTTTTTAACCCTAATCATTTACTTTCCATTCTGAAATTTAATAATTTAAAGGACGATGAGATTTTGGAATAAATTTGGAATATTTGTTTTCAACAAGCTTTACGCTTGGGAATTGATTCATACTTTTTTGCTTTGAACTTAATATTTTTGAGCATTTTATTAATTTCAGGTTTTTAATAGAATGTTTTATTAGCATAAGTTAGGTATTTGAAAAAATGGTCCACAGCTTTAGTTTTAAGAACTTTCACTTATCAAAACTTTTTAAACAAACTATTTCACTTCGAACTTTAATATTCCAAGGGATGATGGAATTTTTGGCGGGATTTAGAATATTTGTGCTTAATGTACATTATTAAGAGCTTTTCAGAAATTTGATATTATAAAGGGTATTTTTTGGAAAAAATTCAGAATATTTGTTCTCAATGTAAACATCCTTCATCCAAAATGTGTTTTCATTTTCAAGGGTTCCATGTGTAAGAAAACCAGTTGGTTTTCTTAGTTATAATTTTGTAGAGATATTCCGGCCATCATCCTAGTAGATGAAACAGAACATGATTCATTTGAACGGCATCATTCGTTCTAAACATATCGATAAAGCATGACAAATATCGAATATAATTTGAAAAATATCAAGATTTCGTAATAATCTCAAAACTGTAAAATTTTCAAGGTATCTCGAATATTCTTGAAAGTTCTCAAATATCAAGTTATCAGACAAATTAGAAAAAATCTCTATATTTCTCTTATTAATTATTTGTCAAGTAACTTAATGTCACTTATTCTACTGAGCAAGTTAAGGCTAAGCTCAACAAAACGATAAGCAGTAAGAATAGAATCCCCGGTTCTTATCGAGTAATTTTTTAAATATCGAACAATCGTATTTTTCGAACAGGTTCTAAAATTCCCAAATAACATCGAACTATCAATTACACCCTACTACAATCCGAAACCAACTCGAACTCGAAATCTCGAATAACCTAACTGTTTCGTAACACCGAATCACCAATTATGTCTCAAACATCACATAAACTACAAAGAGCTCGAGAAATTTTAAAAAGATATTAAAAGATGAAACCTGAGACAAGCGGAAATGAAATCTGGACGTCGATTTTGGTCGCAAAACGAGGATTGAGGATTGAGAATTTTGTATATGTACACGGCGTATAATATACATTTTGTTATTGTGTGCCGTCAAATATTTTTATTGTATTAGTGTGTTTTCTCATGATGGTAAGTATCAAAAATAAGCTAAGCGGGTGAAATCGGTTCAACTTTTTTGTTGCTTCCGCTCGCCTTGAGTTATTTTTCCCTACCTTTTAACATGAGGAATTCATGTTTTTCTATATATTGTTGTTGTAAACGAGACATTCATTTTACTTCGTTACCAAAAATCCAAAACAATATACGCAATCAATTGCTCGTGGTGATCTTCAATATAAAAAACAAAAAGCAGCATAAATAAATGGTTTTTAATTTTTACATTCTTCGTCGACCACATTCATAATATTTTTAACTTTTTTTTTTTTTTTTGAGTTATGTGAGATGTGAGAATAAACATATGAAAAATCAAAAAAAAACAATTCAGTGTTATCTCATGCGCACGAAAGAAATGTTGTACATATTTTTATTTCCAGTAATTTTCTGCAAAATTTAAAACTAATAAAATTGTTAATTAAATAATGATTTAAAGATAAATAAATATTAACTAAAAATGGAAAATAAGTCAGATAAATAATGATAAACTATAATTTTATTAATAATTTAAAATGATGAAAAATCACACGACGTACATCCACCCTTTCCTGTGCTTGAATTAACACTAAGCCAAAATAACTAATTTACTTCTTATTTTTTCCACATTATATTTTATATCCCTCTTTTTCGTGTCATTTTATCTCTCTAATTTGCATCATGTTAAACAAAAAACTTAAAAAAACGCCCATTAGACAATGTCAAATGTACGTATTTTTTAGTTTTTTGTTTAATATAACAAGGCATAAGGTTTCTTTGTTTAACATCGGATAAGAGGGATAATGTGAAAAATATAAGTAAAGCATTGACCAGCGAGTCTTTAAGCATCCGTAACAAAACCTTACAGAATTTAACGAAAATATATTTTTAAGGAAATCCTGACAGATCGCCCAGCGAATCCGTAACACGATTTTACAACAAAGAACAAGGAATCTTCGTAATTGTATTTTGCAATAATTGTTTTGTCACATTACACTACATAATATATTATGTACATATTTGAAATATGTATAAAACATTATTTTAATTAATAAAACATAAATAGGCGATGTTTCACTGTTTGACGTTTCTTCCTTCAGTTTGGGCGGTAATTTTCGCTCTTGTTAAAGAATGTTAAATGACAATTCAAATTTAACGAAACTGAACGAAAAGTTCTTAAAGTTTCGCTGGTCAGTAATATGCTTGTTCCTATGGTCGCATTCTTACTTAAATTTCTTAAAGACTCGCTGGTCAATGCTTAAATTAGTGATTTTAACTTTTAGTGTTGATCCAAGCACAGGAAAGGGAGTATGTACGTCGTGTAATTTTTCTAACTTAAAATTATTAATAAAATTATAGTTTGTAAATATTTTTGTGACTTATTTGCCTGTTTTAATTAATATTTATTTATCTTTAAATCGTTATTCAAGTAACAATTTTATTAGTTTTAAATTTTGCAGAAAATTACTGGTAATAAAAATATGTACAACCTTTCGTACGCATGAGATGACACTGAATTGTTTTTTTTTTATATCTCAAATGTTTATTATGAGTTTTTCTCTATTTTTCGGACACCAATACAATTTACCAATACCATTGCCTTCCGGTAATTCTCAACTCAATCCTCAAATTGCGACCAAAATCGCTACCCTGGAAGCGAGAATTTCCAAAATCAGGAGAACCCACCAAAAATAACTTCACTAGTTATGCAAAATTAAGTTTTTTTTTCCTTATACATATTTAAAATAGTCTTTCAAAATACACATATGCCCGTAAATTTCGTTTTTATTTACCGTTTACTGGTAATCAAAAGATCCGCTAAATGAGAAACTATAAGTTGAATAAACTTTAATTTATTATAGAGACTGACTGGTTTGGCTCAAGTGAGGGAAACAATAATCTATTTTCAGTCGCGGTTATGTATTTTTCAAGTTTCTTCTTGATTTTTATGACATCACAATGATACATCGCAAGCTACTAATACCAGCAGATTACTATACCCTCCCTTCTAATCCAAACTTGATTTATAAAAGTTGAATTTTAGATGCCAAAGGTGTAAACTTGATGTTACACAAATAAATCAACCCAGCAAATACTAAAATCGTTGTCGTTTGATGCCGAAAGCTTTTATTTGAAACGAGTTTTTCTAATTTGCTACTACATCTAAATATCGGCCAGAAAGTTTAAGCCTGTTTAAAAGCAACAGAAAAGATTTCTTGTTTTTCTTAAAAATTTCTTAGAAATGTACTGTTCTGCAAATGTACACTTTAATCTTAATCTGAGCAATTTAATCTTAAATTTGAACTTAAAAAGGAAGGCTGCCACTTATTTTCGAAGAAACTGTGAAGTCCAGTAATATTAGCCTTATTGAAATGGAAGCTTTACTTCGGTTGTATAGTGTTGTTAAATTTACAAAATAGCTACTGGCAATCAAAGTTGGTGTATGGCTATAAGAACTCCACCACCATCAGATTTAGCACATTAGACTGGATCGATCACGTCTATACGTTACATAATTGTCACCGAAAAATTCATAACTTGAAACCTTTGGATGAAACTTCTGGTCTCACAAAAAACATATAAAACATTGTGAAAAGTGCGAAGATTTAGAATGCTTTGTACCACCAATATTTTAACAGTAGATAGTATCAAAACAATATAAACGTGTACTTATATCATTAGAGCTGAGCGAGGGACTAAACAATTATTCGAAGATTGTCGACGATAATATAAAAATATAACTATAAAGAATAAAATATAACCAACCACCATTCAATTCGAGGCTGAAACGGGAAGAAGTTAAATTTGTACAGGCCCAAATTCAATAATAGTTATACATATATAAAGGTTTTGTAGATCAAATGCTTTTATATAACTGACCAATATACCTCAAATTTGTAAATCTAGAAACTAAAATTTCAAATAATTTAACGCTCCTCTTATTTAGATATTCTGACGTATCATTACTTTAAAAGCATTGTTTCGGTTAAGGTCGCTTTTTATGAATTAAAAACATTTTTTGACCATTTTCGAGAAGAAGTTACAACTAAGTAAATGACAAATCGTATGAGGACCTTTTTTCATCAATTAATATCGTTCCATTTACGTATCTGTTTGCAGAATTAAAATTAATTTTTTGGAATATATCTTTCTTTGAGAAATTCACATCTATTTGCAAAATTGCAGGCCTGGTCGGCCCGGTTTCTGTCATTCGATATAAAATAAAAAGTAAACGGATGCCAAAAATTTAAATGACATTTTTTCGGAAGTCATGTTTTAATTTTATGATTTTTATGTTTTGAACGTGTAGCACTAATTAAAAAAAATCTTTTTTAGAGTACAGCGTCCAATATTAAAAAGTTTCATGCATTTGGCATTTTATTGATATCTATAGAAGATAAACTATTTATCCGAAAATTATAAAATTGGGCTCATTTTGCCGATTAATAAATAGGGATATAAAAATAATTATAATACTTGTACTATCTTTTAATATCAAATTTTTCAAATGGCTGAAACGTTCTTCTAAATTTTTTCAAGACAGTGCGACATCTAGTTTCGTTTTTTTGAAAAATAAAATCAAATTTTAATGATGTGTTTTCTTCATTTGTCTAAAAAGTTTTTTACGGCTATCCTAATAAAGTAAGCCTTTAAACAAAACAAAAAACATTGGATACAACAATTTGCAAAATAAGAATTGCTTAAATTGTTTGTTTTACTCAGTGGCTACACATTCAAAACAAAAAAATCATGAAATTAAAACATGATTTTCATTCCCATATAAAGAATTTGTGGTTTCACATACTTTTCCCTAATCCATTCCATGTCACGTATTTAAGAACGCTTTTTTTAAATTATTAAATTGAAAGAGGGCTGAGTAATTTTACAAAATAATAGTCACATTTCCTGAGTTTAGAAGTATAAGCTCGGATTTAAGCGTTTCCTTCTAAATTGATTTACTTTCCGTAGGTATAGTTGCACAAACATAAAGAATTAATCAATAAGGGCCCGTTGACGTATTACATAACGCTTCATTGGGGAGTGGCCAGATTTATGATTTGTTACGATTTATTAGTTTCGTTTGCTTCAAATAGGTGCATTTATGTCGATTCTGTAAAGCGAAACAAGTTCAAAATATCGTTTTTACTCAAAATTTATCCAAGTTGAAGAAAAGTTCATCGTCATTTCGGCATTTCTGAAGAGTCTCGTAATAAGTGGTTTTCAGAGAATAGATAATATCTCATAACAGAATTTTATTTATTTATTTATTTATTAATTTATTTATTTACAAATTAATTTATATAGCTTTTGACAAACTCTATTTTGAGCAGGAGCTCATTCATAATAGGGTATGCCAAAAGAAATAAACAAGAAAACATAATACAAAATCGTGAATTATCTAATATGATTCCGTTCAAGCGGAAGTCTTCCTTTCAGTACCAGTAACTTTTCCATCGAAATGGTAGGGTCATGTGAGGGATATAGTAACATCATATTTTGGAAGTTTTTACCCTATTTGCAGCCAATATGAAAGCATAATCCTCCAACTCCGGTAGTCCTTAACTTGGGTTAAATAGCCCGCTATTCCAGCCTCTGGATATACGTTAATATAAGCAGACATATTTTAGCTTTATGACCGTTTTGCGCAATAACAAAAAAATGCAATTTTATTAAAATAATTATTTTTAAAGCAAAATAAAAAAAATAAACACGACCAGCTGACTTAAAAGTCAGAGCCCAACTATCTTTGATAGTAGGTTTTGTTAATTGAAAAATTCAATTTTGTGTGAATTGATTAATTATATTACGTTACCGCTCGGAGGGGGGAGGTGTTCTGGAATACGTTACGATATGTTACGAAGAGAAGGGAGGTTGTGTTTTTGGCTTCTTTGGACGTTAACAAATAAAAAATTTTAAATATTATTCTCTTCTTGGTCAAATCAACATTATCATTCTATTCGTTATTCACACAAAGGGAAGAGTGAGATAAAAAATGATCATTCTACACCTAATTTTTCGTCCGAATTCGATTCGCGATATTGCCGCAAAAATATAACAAAACAATTGTGCAACTACAATAAAACATCGCTCATTACATGTTTGTTAACTATTCATGACTGAAAAAGACAAAGAGAATTGAAAAAAATCAGTTCGTTTTAATTTTATTTCAAGACGTTTAGATTTTAGTACTGTTTCGTGAAACATTAATGTATATGTTTAAGTTCATTTCAAGACGTTTCGTTCATTTCACTTTCGACGCAAATATTTATATTTCAGCCTTTTAATTATTGTGGCGGAATAAATTCTTACTTATCGGCAGAGTTAATCGATCAATTTGAATTTATGCTGCACCAATTAAATTCTTTTTCAATATAAATTAAATCAGAGACATTTATATTTTATTATATTAGCAAATCCAGTTGTTGAGTTGTTCGACAAATTAGATCACCGTTAACAATATTCTCTGTTTTGTGGCGTTCTGCATACTTTACATTACAGACGAATAAGATCTTGTTTTCACATGATACGGTAGTGCTTACATTGTTCCACTGTCCAGAAAGATGTCCATTGTTCCACTGTCCACTAATGACAAAAAATCAAAATACTTATGAAATGCTGCTCGGTTTAAATTAATTCTACATCCTAAGGATAATCATAAATTGGTTCTAATCGGAGCTTGCCATTTTCCCCACAAATATTTCCGCACGCCATTTTCCGCACGCTAATTTTGTAAAATTTGAAAGGAACATAATAAGGCATGTAACAGGAAAGAACAGCAGGTATATACAGAGGGGCATATTAGAACAGAGGGAGTACTTGAAGTAAAAGATGGAGTAGCCAACCACTCGAATGTTTATGTGGAGTGGTAACGAGCGAAAAAAATGCATGTACCTAGAAGAAATAACATAAATCGATAGAGTCGGTATGGCCGGATGAGTGGCTTTTTCATTATCATAGGCACTAATATTACAGTACCAACCGGCATTGGACTCGTGCTATTTGTGCTTAAACCAAAATAAAAGAATTGTCTTTGTTTGATGTTTTCGATTAAAATTAAGTTTACCGTTTTTTCCATTTCACATAAAACTCTGGTTTATTTACAATAATCCAATAAAAAAAAAGGATTTTTATTTGAAAACGAGAAAGTTGCTAAATTATGCTACACAAAACATGAAACTTATTTCATGTAAAGTTTTTTTTTTTTTTTTTATCAAAAATAGGTAAACTTTAAAGCTTTTTCTGTTTCTTTAATACAAAATACAACTTGTTTGTTGTAAATGAAGCATCTAAAACTATCTATTCAGTTTCTTTAAATAGTTTTGTGTATACTATACAGTCGAGTAGCAGGAGTGTTTTTTTTTTTTTGTTTATAGCACTTGAATATTTTCCGGTTTGAAAAATAGCTGAAAATAAAAAGTTTGTTTCATTTGTTTTTTATTAACTTTTTATAACTCTTAAAAAAAATATTTTTTATGCCAAATTGTATATCTGTACATAAAACGTTTAAGATAACGTTTAATCCATAAATTTTGCAGTACCCCATATACAATAATTTTTTTTAGTAATTTATGCAAATTATTTTATTTTACCCAACGAATTATCATTTAATTTAATGAATAATAAATTAATATTTAATGGATAAGAATTGTAAAATAATTTGGTTTTATGATCTTAAATTTTTTTCTATTTCTCGGGTATACAAAAGAAATTGGGAATAGGTATACGTGAATATAGGTACGAGTATTAATAAAATAAAATGAATTGATGTTTAAGGCAATTCAATCAAAACATAATTCATTCATATAAGGTTTCTATGCTGTTGATTAAATTTGGGAAATTAAAAAAAAATTAAAAGTTAATTATTTTCGGTCACAGTTCTGCTTGAACCAACAACAACAAACAAACAGTGATATCCGAAATCATTTCACAAAGTTGTTCTTTTCAGTTTTAATTGTTCAGTTTTTTTTTTTTAGAAGCAAGAAGAAAAGTTTTTGTCAAAAGATCCAGTTTTTGTTTAATGCTGTGTTTGTATTCCTTTATCATTAAAAGTGACGTTTAAAAGGAAAAATGAGAACAAAAGAAAAACGGAAAAATTAACAAAGGACAATATCGTTATAGCTTATAAAAAAAACAAAATATTTTGTGTAAATTTTAATTTAATTTAGCCGAAACGAAAAGTTTAGAAAAAGTAATTTTCTTTTAAAATTGAAAAAGATTATTCTAATTGTTGATGAGGATTCTCACAGAAACATGAATAGAAAACAAAATCAAACATTATACAATAATTTATATTTTAACAATCAATAAATTCAGAGGATAATCTTCATAAATGTTATTTATATATGGAAGCCAGTGTGATAAATTAAGATTATAAATACATATGTACATAGATCAAAAAATATTTGACATATTTTTGTACGGTTGTTGTAGTTAAGTTTCATAGTTATTCTTGAACTCTTGACAATTGTTACAATTCGTGTTTTTTGATTGAAACCGTTGAAAGTTTTAAGTACTTCCGTATCTGTCACCTAAATTGGAAAATTCATATCGCTAAGGTTAAAAAGTCTGTCAATAATGTGTTAAGAATGTTATATTTGCTTAGAAGAATAGGCCGGTTCGTGGTCAAAATTCAAAAATACTTTTGAAGAAGTTATTTAGTTAGAAAAGTTAGATTATTAAAAAGTTACAAGGTTTCGAAATCACATGGAAATCATTACTGTCATGTTATGATAATGCTCGTACCATTTTGGAGAAACATATTAGTTGTTTGTTTAATATTATGCCGTATGTAAAGTTCTAGATGATTTTCACATTCAGTTAAATGCGATTCAAAATCTTGGCCAAACCAACCGACTCAATTTATTGATAAGTGTTGTAGAATTTTGGAGCAATCGAGCATACCAAGTTATCTGATTCTATTCGAACACCAGTCACGTCATTTCATTAATAATTTTTCGGTGTTTTTAAAACTTTGATCTACTAAACGTTATCACAAAACAAAAGAATTGTCTGCTCCCAAATCATTGCGTTGTCGATTGCTAGTAGGTCTGCTAGTTGTAAAATTGTAATAAAAAACATAATTCTCTAGTTCACATGGACACGTCCAATAATAAAAATCAAAACTTGAGAAATTGTAACACATCGTTTGCAAATATGAATACTTACCATGATTATATTCAGACTGGCTCAAAGGGTGTTAGCTCAGATCAAGTTAATAGGAATTGTATTGTGGTCGAACTGAACAAAGAGCAGTTTACCTAAACGGCAGTAATTTTCTTCTGTACGAATAAGGGAAAATTTATTTCGTGTAAAACATTGCTAGACACTTGTTCCGAATCTAATTTCATTTCGTCAAATTTGGTAAACACACTCAACATTAAAAGGGAATATATTGATTCAACTTCGGTTTAAGGTTTGAATCATAGTTAAACTGTGATTGCCCAAAAACTCACTACAACAATTAAGTCTAGATTAAATAATTATGCAGTCAAGGAATTTGCGAATCGTTATCCTGCTCAACAGATCAATGTATCTCGATGGCAGATACCTGAGGGAATCAAATAGGCGAATCAGACATTTATTATTCCACGATCAGTAGATTTATTGATACAAGCAGAATTATTTTTCGAAATTATGAAAAATAATAGATTTAAATTAGCAGAAGATATGCCAGCCCTGAGATTCCATTTTGGATAGTTAGAGGAAAAGCGCAAAAAATCATTATTCGGAAAATGAAAATCTTGAAAATTATACTGATAGCCAAATAAAAAAAACTATGGGAAACAGATACGTACGATAATGACAAACCGTTAACGATGGTCGTTTCATGGTGGGATAACCTTTCAAAGACACGGTCAAGAGGAGAGAGAGATTTAGGAAAATCTAAAAACTTAGCACTAAAACGGTTCCAATATTTAGAAAATAGATTTAGTCATGATAAACAATTGGAAACCTAATACATTAAATTCATGACTAAATATCAAGATTTGGGGCATATGGTTTAAACCTAGCAGCACAACAACCAAACTTTGTGCAAACTGATTCTCAAGTGTCGCTCGATGATATTCTAATGGTTGAACCCATTGTCCAATATGAATTTAGGTCAATAATGCTTTGTTTTCGTTAGTATGTATTCGTGTTTTTGAATTAAAAACTGTTACATATTGACATAGGCAGCAACGATTTAGATCAGGCTAGAGTTACAAAAACAATTGATAGACATTTTAAAATCAAGCGGAATGCATCTACGCTAATGGGCTTCAAAATATTCTGAAATTATGGAATCAATTCCTCTAGAAGATAGTAAACAATCGTTAAACGTTTATAAAAACTTTGGGTTTGCTATGGTCCCTTGACACTGACAATTTTTTGTTTCAATTCAAGAAAATAGTTCCGTTCCCAAATATATCAAAGACGAAAATTTCCAAAATTTTCGATCCAATGGACCTCATCATTGTTACATCAAAATTTATGATGCAAAACATTTGATTATTGAAATTTGGTTTTGGTATGGATTAAATTTTCTCCTTTAAAGACATTAACCGTCCAAAGGTTGCAATTAAATGAAGCTTTGTTGCTTGCCAAACTAGCGGATAAGGTCAAAAAATGTATGGCTACATAATTCGATAAAATTTATTTGTGGTGTGATTCTATACCTAACTCTTGCTTGAATACAACTGCCCCCATATCAGTTGAAAATATATGTCGGAAACACAGTTTCAAAATGACATGTAGATACCAAGGCTATTCCAGCAGATTTTGTCCCTCGTGGTTTGCTTTATCGGAAGTATGGTGGTTTGGGTCGTTGTTTTTGAAAAGTAATGAACAGACTGACAAATTTATTAAGGTAGACAAAAGTAAAGTTCCTGAAATGAAAATTTGTCGTCGAAAAAACTAATAGATTTTGTGGAAATTTTGTTTCGTAGCGTATGTTTTCCGGTTTATCAACAATCACATTACAGATCGCCATTACGTAAATAAGCACTTTGGTCAGTTATCGACTGATGAGCTACACCGGTTCGAAAAATGCATCATTCGGCTTTTCCAACACAAATAATTTCGTGACGAAATAAATCATTTAAAATCCCAAAGAGAACTACCAAGAAATCCAATAATATAAAGTATTTCGCCATGAGGAGGTGGTCGTTTGAGGAATCTGTGATCTATCCTTTATACTATAAACATCAATACTTGTTACCAAGACACCACTTTATTTTGCTCTTTATTAAGGACAAACCCATAAAAAATCTCCATGGAGGAGTTCAAACTGCACTTGCCGCAATTCGCCAAAAATATTGGGCAATAAATGGTAAAAATTTTGTTAAATTTATGATACATCGATATATTCCAAGTTTTCGTGTCAATACCAAATGTATCGCAGTCTTAAAACGATTTTTCGCTCGAAGACGAAGGTCTGCGCATATACTGAGTGAAATGGCACCAATTTCGTTGCAGCTTTTGTGCACCATAATTATTATTATGGAAGTTTATTTCTCCACGTTCTCCCTACTTTGGTAGGTTGTGGGAGTCTACTGTTAAAAGTTTCAAAACACCTCTTAAAATGGTCATGATAGGTCATACACTAACGTTGGCTCAATTTAATACGGTTATGGTTCAGAATGAAGGGATTATTAATTCTCGCACTTTGACCACTTTTTCGTCAAATCCAAATGTTACACTTCCCCTGACTTTTCCCTCACTCATTTGCAGGCAAATAGGTTATCAAATTGGCAGAAGGTTACGGTCGGTTTTCTAAAGAATATTTTTATACCCTTGAACAAAGGAAAAAGTGGATGATTTCGTATTAATTCACAAAGATCATGTTCCCCCTATTCGAGGAATAGTGAAATTGGCCAAATTACCGACACCGAATTGATTTGTTTAACTTGAACATTTTACGATTTCCAATTTGCATAGATAGACACTCACACAAACTTCACGACTCTTTGGTATAAAGTTTCAAGAGTCTATTATCACTTTTGAGTAAATCACATACATGTTACATATCTAAATATATCCCTTATCAAGTATTTACGAGTACCTATTCGTACGTATTTATAACGCAAAAGATATAATTTTAACAATATTTCAATTTTCATTTTATTTACAACAAACGAACAGTAACACAAGAAAAATGGAAAATAATATTAAATCGTCATAATCATATACATTGAGATATCTGTAACAGAAAATGCAAATAAAAATAATAAAATAAAAAATAGAAATGTTTTACTTCTTTAAATAAAAAATAATCGAAAATTGAAATAACACAAAAAACAAAATCGAATTGAAAATACAAAGAAAATTTATAATATCCGACGATCTGGAAAATCAGTTCTTGTTTAAACAATATGGGTTGCCTGCCTTGCCTGTGTGTGCTATTGTTGTATGTTTAATACATAAATTTGAGATTCTATTCTGTCGCAATGGTTTATCGGTTTTACTATAGGAAATCAACAAAAACATTTTTTTTTTACATTGTGGCAAATATTTACTTTTCCCTTTTGTAGTTTTTTTCTTTTAAATTGAATATATCGTCAGTTTGAATCCGTTTATGAATGGCTTGGCTAGCTTAGTAAACATAATGTATGGTTGAACTATACCACCTTGTTGACAGAAGTGATATGTTTATTTTTATTTTTTTATTTGTTTAGTAAATTTAGTAGGGAATAGATTCGAAATACGAATAATAACGAATTTTACAGGTCTTCATATAGAAATTATTACAGTATTACTGAGTGCGTAAAGGCTACAAATATAGAGCATTTATTATAGTCTTAAAAAAAGGTCGTTAATTTAAAGGAAAGATTTTTTTTTTGAAGATTTACTTTTAATAGAACTGAAGATCTAGGATTGACGATAGTTATTAATATTTAAAGCAATTCAATATATCCATTTGCCGAATTGCAATATTAGATATTACGTTGTGGACTGTATTTTGCTTTTGATTTCAATTAAACCACATTTTAACTAAATTTTTTTCAAACTTATTAATTTTTGCATCCTTTCACTATGGCATACTTTTCATGACTGAGCTTTTTTATCTTCCTCGTATACACCATACATCACAAACTTACACCTATACATGTATATTTACAAACATCTTGTGGCTTAATTATTTTATACGATTATTTTGTAGATTATACATTTTAATTCATTGGGTATCTAATTAACGACTGCAATTCGATTCGTTTAGCAATTCGTATTTTTGGCGTCTATATTTGACAAATTCATTTTCAATGAAATTATTTTTAGAAATAAAAATGTTTATGATGTTATACAAACATTTTTGTTATAAATCGGTTGAATTTAATAGTTTGACGCAGAAGTGGATTTGTAGTCAAGTATAGGATAGCCAGAGAGCGTTAGCATTTAAGAATCTGGTAGTGTATATTCTCTTGGGAGAATAAGGGTATGAGGGTTCATTTACTGTGAAACCCACATAATTTTAAACACTTGTTATAAACAAACAAATATTTAAAAGATTTTAATCTTTATTGAATTTTGAATTTCTTTTTTTTTTTGATATTTTAAAACGTATAAAATGTGTTTTCGAGAATCTGAAAGTGGAATTTTTAAACAATAATATGTACTTTAAATTTACAAAGCTCAATATATCGAATTTATTTTTTACACTAGAAGTGAAGTTTGTTGGGAAGGGTGTAGTCAGAGAACCAGTTATTAATCTATAACTGAGTCGACGAGATGACGTACAGAAATTTCATCAAAGCATTTGCTTTACTAGTTACCTGTTTCAATTTAAGTTAAACAAAATAATTGGACCTCCCTCTTGTCGATCATGGTGTGATATTTTCCAGAAATGATATATTTTTAAACTAAGTGATCGTGACCAGATCAGCCAAATATTTTTTACTCACTCTAGTCGGAAATTAAGAGACTGTTCGAATGGCTCAATTAAAGAACTGATGTAGCTAAACATTTTTCGGTTTACTATAGTTTTGCGGAGTTTTTTGCGTTGTATGAGTTGTAAAATCGAAAAGTTGATTTTTTATAATTTGAAGTCCTCGAGGTCAGTGGTTTGGCATAATGACATATTAATTCATTAGTGGCCCGCTTCGTTAGATGGAGTATTTCAAATTATTAGTTGCAAACAATTTCTTATGACTCTGACTGAAAAAAATGTAATACAGAAAGTTTAATAATTAACACATGAAGTTGTCCATTTAATGCAGAAATTGTACAATCCGTGTCTTATTCCTATCCTCAAACAAAATTTCATTTTGAAAAACCAACAATAAGAAGTTTGTTTGTTTGTTTACTATACAATTCTAAGCCGTTCCATCGATTTGGACCAAATTTTGATTAGTAGCTGTCACTCGTACAGGTCGTTAAAAATTTTCACAAATTTTTTTTCTATTTCAAACCTTCTAAGATAATGTTACTTCGTTTTTTTCTTAGAGGATCGGGCCGAATCCTAGCCGGATAATTATTTTTTAGAAAGAACGAAATGAAGAATAGTGTTTCATATTGATATATTGTACATTGAACTTATAATCAGTTGAGCGGTTCCAATCGTTAGCTAATTAAAGAGTTGAGCTATCACTTAAGCTCTTTTTCAAATAACCATTTTGTACTGCAGTTTTCTCTAGCAAATGGAACATTTCTAAAATAAATCTAATTTTTTAAAATTGTAAAAAGGAATGATACCTCCTACTATCGTGAAATCATTTAAGTAAATCAGCATTTACTTAAACCATGCTTCGTCACCTTACCTTCAACCAGCCTGAATTGGTGGATCTAGACATCGAGATTGGTCGCAAAATGAGTTGAGGATTCCTCGAGGGTATGTGTGAATGTGTTTGAATGTGTGTTTTGTGTTTTTTTTTTGTTTTTCATGTAACATGATGATGAGTGATAACATAATACAGAGGGAGAATATTTTAAAATAGTCATTATGTTATTACATATATACTCACACACATAACTCATAAAGAAACACGAAATTCAAAAATAAAATAAAAGATTAAAAATATTAGGAATATGGCCGACAAAAATCGAATACATTAAAAACAATTTGATGATATTGAAACACAAATGATGTTATCGGTTACAACAACAATAGATACAAAAATATGAATTCCATATGTTAGAAGAAAAACAAAAATAATTCAAGTCAAAGCAGTAAACATTTGAACCAATTTCACTCAATCCTCATTTTGCGACCAAAACCGATGTTTTGGCGGAATTAACTAGGCTGTTGACTCTTTTATTCACAAACGAGTGTTGATTGAATTTGATAGCACGAAATTATCTAAACTGTAAATTCTTATGTATCTGACCATGATGCGAACCTTGATAAGCTGAAAAACAAAATTCTTGGTAAATCACTAATTATTTAACAAAATGAAACTAAAGCACTTGCAAATTTCGAGATATAAAAAACTCGAAAAGCTCATAAAACCTTAGACAGCACACAAACAATTTCGAATATTCCAGAAAAATTTGAATTGACTTAAAATCCTAGAATCACCTTGAAAATTGAAAAAATGACCAAGAAACTGGATTAATGTGCAAAATACCGAGCAGTCTTCGCCAAACGTCAACGTCGTTTTTATAAATGCAAAATTATGCCGGAAATTTTACGTTCGGAAAGACATTTCAATGTTTGTTATTATGACCTTGAGAAGGTGAAATTAGCGTTAAATGTTTAAAAAGTACTCAGAAGCTGTTGATTCGAATTTGAGGGATTTCCTGGGTAAAATAAACGTTTGAATTATCTTTAAAAGGTAGGTAGTGCCAATGACCTTGACTTTAGAATCAATTTTTTATGTCGTTTGATACTCAATATTACTATTGATCTATGACTGGTAATGACAATTGTGTGTATTTAGTTGTACGTCGCTATAAAATTTAGCCTCATCAGAGAAAAGCATATATGTACATAAAAAATGAGAATCATCCTGAATCATTCGTAAAGCCCATTGGTAAAAGACAATATCGATTCGAGTACGATTTGGCCTTACAATTTGCGTTAAAGTGATGTGATAGGGGTTATACCTTAGGACTATTAAAATTCTTCAAACTGTACATTGTGGTACTTGTATGAGGTTCGAGATGAATAATTGATTGAAAAGTTTTAACTTGTTTGAGTTAAACTTCGTAGTGTTTTTAGGATGTCTCCTGACGGGCTTCTAACGTCGTCTGGATTTTGCAATTAAAAACACTGTGAGCTTTTATTTCATTTGAGTTGAATTTATTTCACTCAACTTTTATACACTTTAATATTTGCTTTTACTTTACTAATTAAATTTATCCGCTTGCCACTGGTCGGGGCTATGACAACAGATTTATTTCACTTGTTTCACGATTTAAACCAAAATCTGTTCTCTGCTTACCATCGGACATATTTCGATCAGTTACTGCTCTCTCGAAATTTCCATTCTTTTGTATTCTGTTTATGACCTATAGGCCTAGGATTCATAGGTAAAAAATAATTTTTTCGAAATATTTTTAGTTTTTCTTCAAGAATAACGTAAATCGACTTTTATAACTTAAAATTTGATAAATCAAAAATATTTTATAAGACAAATTTTAAATTTAGGCCACAAATATTTTTTCTAGAAGTAAAAATGTTTCACTTTGGCCATAACTTTGCTAAGTTAGATCAATAAATTAAGAACAAAATAAACGTCAAATTAAAATATCTCAATATTTTATTGCACATTATTTGACCATCTGAAGTTCAAGCAAATTAGAGCAAATTAGGTGGATCAATTAATAGATACATATGTCAAGTAAAAACCAGAATACAGATTTTAAAACCAATTTGAATTGGATCAAAAAATTAAACTGGGACAGAAAATAGTTTAAATCGATTCGAATAAAAGCTTGGATGCATCCAGATTAAAATTAGATTACAATTCCATCTAGATTTGAATAAACTTTGAGTGACATTTTAGTCCGAAATTAAGTTAAACTTCCAAACTGTACTTGAATGTTGATTGTAATTTTGATGAATCAATCAATTTAGATTGAAATTGAAATAAAAACTTGTGTGAAATTTAAGGTTTTAACAAATATTTTTGTTTATGGAATTTTGAATACAAATCTAGTCTAAATTGGTCAACTACATTCGACAAAGAGGAAATTGATTAAGATAATGAAATTTTAAAGAGAGAAAATTAGCTTGAATTCTAAACTCGAAATAATGAGTTTGAGTGAAATTTTATGTAGAGCAATAGAGTTTAAATTATAATTTGATTTAAGCAAATATATGAGCTTAAATTAGCTTGAAACTTGAGTTTGGAATCCAGACTGCTTTTAATAACAGTTTGAGTGAATTTTAAAAATTTAGTTAAAATTATTCGAGCAAAATTTTTATTAAGCGCGGTAAAACAAGATTTGAACCAGGTTTGGAATACAAATTCAATTTTAATCCAATCGAGAGTTTGAGTAAAAATTTGGATGCAATTTAAATAGAAAATATTTAAAAATTGAATTTGAATTCCAAATTTAATTAACACAAAAATCTGGTTCCAAATAAGCTAGACATTTTATGATCTTTTGTTTACAAGTTAAGTAAAAATTCCACTGTATTTATCTAAATGTGCTTGATTAGAAATTTGAAGTATAGCTTCAATGCAAGTGCGAGTGCTTATAAGAAACAATCGAGTGTTATTAGAAATGTAATTGAGTAAAATATTGAGTAGAAATTGAATTTAGATAGATATTTGGACTTGAGCAAAAATATAACTGTAATGTAGTTTTTAGTTTAAGAGTTGAGTTTGTATTTCGAATTGGACTGGCAAGAGAAAAACTAAAGATTAAGTTACAATTATAGAATAGATTTCAGCAAAATTTTATGTTTAGTGAGAGCAAAATTCTGAGAAAAACATTGTTGTGATAGAAATTTTGTAATCTTTTAAATACAAATAGGCTAAGTTCCAAACTCAATTTGACAAAATTGAAGGGGGAATAGAGTTAAAATTGTAAGTTTGATATTCCAAACTAAATTTTAATTGAAATTAGTAAAAATTGCAATACGAAATAAGATGTAATTGAATATAATTGTGATGGCAACTTAAATTAAAAATTGAGTTTGAATCATAATTTCAGTTGAACAAAAATATGAGCTTTATTTAGTTTAAAACTTGCTTAAATAGCGTGAATATTTTAATCTCAACCGTTACGGTGTTCTTTTAAAGTAAGTATCGCTTACCAGTCCAAACTTTTAAGTGTATGGATGTGGAACCATTTTTGGCTACTTCTCCAGCACTTTGTAACCCAGGAAAGTTAATTTATCCAACTTTATAGCCAAAAACTTAATACTTTATTGTTAATGAGTGAATTGAAACCCTTTTAAGATAAGGTGTAGTTTTGGTTTTCTTTTCAAAATTTGACCACATATTTTTCATTTTAATTACATATTTTAGGAACATATTTTTGATTTTGTATAACCTAAAAATCCTAAAGCCTACCTATAATCATCTGGAAATATCATTTACGGCTTGTCATAATCATCATCATTCAAATCATCGTCGATAGGCGGTGTGTTTGTGCCGTCGTTCATTTTATTCTTCCATCACTAAACCACGCCTTTCTTTGTACGCTACATCTCGGACTTTGTTGTTTTTACTAGATCATTATGAATTTGTGCATTGGTGTATACTATATACATGTTTCGACATCCAAAATAAATAATTGTATACAAATATTGGCTATACGTCGAGCATCGAACCATCGACCTTTATGTTTATACTATGCGCCAACCGTCTGAGGTATCGCTGTTAATAAGGTGAACTTGTTGTATGATGGACATAATCGTCACAATATTATATCAATTATTTTATTAGGAGGATTGTCAGCCATAATTAAAAATGGGTTTTAAAATTAGACAAAATTTTAATTTCAATTGTTGAATTATTGAAGAATCAAGATGCTGTTTGTTTCGAAGTGATCACTGAGTCTGTTTTTCATTACACATTCGAAAACTTTGCTTACAGAACTAAGCAGGCTAATAGGTCGATATCTTTTGATATTCGAGGAATCTTTATCAGGTTTCTTTCATTGACCAGGAAAATAATTTCGCCTGAAGCAGTTACAAAATAATTTAGATAGAAATCGAAACCCAGATTCAGGAATATGTTGTAACATAACATTTAAAATTGTACCTAACCCTGGTGCTTTGAACGGATGACTGCAACGTATGATGCTTTTAACCTCATTGACTGAAACAATGAAATTAGTCGAGTTATGTTCATAATAATCATCGATGTTTTGGAGATTTCTTTTTATCTCGTCGGATTCAATCGTTTCAATTAGTTTTCTTGGAACATCTCAGCGAGAATTTTAGATTTTTCTGGAATCGAAATTATTTTGCTGTTGTCTAGCGGGTTTTTTAAAGGAGGAATTTCGAAGTCTTATCAATGACAATACTTAATCTGAAAGTATTAATTGATATGTTTAATAGCTGAAAAGAAAAGAAAATGTATAATTAATTATAGTTGTTATTAGTATAAATTTATAAATTATAACTTAGCTAATTTTGTTGATCCATCATGACAGGTCGGAATGCTGAAAATGACACCACAGTCGAATTAACTCCTGATACCTAGTAAAAAATAATTTTGTATTTACAATATATAGCTAAAAATTGTCACTCATATTCAGCTTTCTTACCTTTTATTTAGTTGATTTTCTTTAGTTATTATTAGTTTTTATTTAGTTGATTTTCTATGCTTATTATTATTTTATAAACATATTTGTAAACAAAGTTGAAATTTATTTGAAAACGTCAAAATAATGATGGATTCTCGTATTTTATTTTTATTATATAATCAATGTTACCAGATGTACATATTGAAATTTAATTATCACGCTATCTATTGCAAATTTATGAAATTAGTATTTAGTACATTAGTAATTATTGTGAATTTATATTGTACACTAGTCTTATGTCAATGTATAAATTCAATATTTTAGTACTTTTTGTGATCAGTCAGACGAAACAATTTGGAAAAAATACAAAGGGCAAAACTTTAATTGAGAAATATAATAATAAATAATTATAAATCAAATCATTCATTTAATCTATTGAAGCCAACGTTGCCAGCTGTAATATAATTCAAAACGTTTCTTATTGCGTTTTATTTACAAATCATACAGTCCACAAAACTCGGGAAATAAGTATACCAGAGCTGCAGGTTGAACCAAAACCAATTTGGCGTATCATCGAGCGGCCGTACCCCGACATTTTGGTCCTTCGAGCCGGATATTGATTCGTCCATTCACATCAGACATCAGTAACTATCGTATTTTTAACGATTCAAATCATCTGTTGCGGTACAGAAATCAGGAATTCTATTCAACACGACGGAAATCACCACATGTTCTGAGTAAGTTCGCCATTTTAAATAATTCGTGCGCGTGGAAAATACATAGTGTATACATAAACGTGATTCTAACCTCAATGAAAATTGGTGTAACTTTTTACAATGGACAAAGTGTCTGAGCTTGCTGCCCTTAAAAAACAACGAAGTGTTAATAAAGGCAAGTTAACAACTTTAACAAAATATGCAAGCGCAGACCAATCAGAAACGGGTGTAACAGAATTATCCACGCGGTTAAGGCGTGTCGAAAAATTAATGGAAGAATTCACAGATTTAGAGTTTCGTATCTTTCAACTCGATCCAGAAGAGAACAGTGACCTCACATACGAAGAAAACTATTATAATGCTGTGTCCGCGTTTAACAACTGGATACGTTCGAAGAGTCTTGATCAAGGTGTGATCAATCTAGACACTTCTAATAACGCAACGCAACATGGTGAGCACACACAAGTAAAATTGCCTAAAATAAATGTTCCCACATTTTATGGAGAGTACGCTGAGTGGCAGTCATTTTATGACTTGTTCACTTCTACCATTCATGACTCACCCAGTCTCAATTCGGTACAGAAATTTCAGTACCTAAAGGGGCTTCTCCGAGGAGAAGCGGCAGTACTATTGAGGCACATAGCCGTCACAGAAGGAAATTACATAGGAGCGTTAAATAAGCTGAAGGAACGCTATGATCGAAAAAAGCATATAATTAACTCATTCATTCGGACGTTCATGGAGCAGCCTGTCATACATAATTCAACAGCAGCCAACATAAAACGACTGATGGATACGTCAGACGAGGTTATTCGTGGACTTCAAGCTCTTGGTGAAGTAGCAACAGGCAGAGATCCCTGGCTCACTTACATTCTCATGCACAAATTAGATGAGAAAACAAAGGCGCTCTGGGCAGAACATGTGGCAAATATAATCAGTCCAGATTTTTCTGAATTTTTAAAATTCTTGGCTCGGCGAATAGATACTCTTGAATCATTAACTTCTAGTGCCAAACGATTCAATCCGAAGAATGAAGTAAAAAGTCACGTTGCTTCTAGTGCTTCAGATCATAAAACCGAAAATCGCTCTGATGGAAAAACAGGGTTTACATTCCAATGTGCAATGTGTGACGACAAAAACCATTCGATTTATTATTGCAACCAATTTCACGCTTTAAATGCAGAAGAACGAAAAGCATGGGTGAAGAAAACAAACAGATGCTTCAACTGCCTAGGCACTAATCATCCAATCTTTCGATGTCCGTCCAGACGTCGATGTCAAAAATGCAACAAAAAGCACAACACGCTGGTACATCAAGATGAGACATCAAATGACACAATAAATCAACTGCAGCCATCATCATCAGAGTCAGGAGACAAAGTCGCTTTATTAGCAAAATGCATTATATCCGCAATACTTCCAACAGCTATCATACATGTTGTTGACGTATCAGGTAAGACAACATTATGCAGAGCACTTCTAGATTCAGGTTCTCAATCCAGTTTCATAACTGAATCTTGTGCGCAGCGTTTGCAATTAAAGAGACGAAATGCTCGCATTTCAATTCGTGGTATGGGTCAAATCGGTTCTGGGACTTCAAAGGGCTTGGTTACAATAATTATTAAACCAGAAGGCTTCCCTCAATTGTCCATAGAAGCTTTGGTAATGTCGAAAATTACAAGCCAGATTCCTTCACAAAACATATCAGCTAATTTTAAAGCATGGTCTGGAATCAGATTAGCGGATCCCCAATTTAACAGGACGGGCAATATAGATATTCTGATTGGAGCAGACTACTTCTTTAGCATCCTTTTAGACGGTCAAATAAAAACTAGACCAGATGAGCCCATTCTGCAAAACACAATGTTCGGTTGGATAGTTTCGGGACAAACCAGTCAATCAAGGGACAACAAGTCAATCTCAATGCTAACCATCACCAAGCAAGAAGATATTGTCGACATCGATAGAAGCCTGCGCAAGTTTTGGGAACTTGAATCTATCAGCGAGGAGAATATCAAATTATCACCGGAAGAAGAGTTTTGCGAGCGCCATTTCATACAGAATCTAACAAAGGATCAGCAAAACCGATTCGTAGTAAAACTTCCATTCAAGAAATCGCCGGCACTCTTAGGTGAATCACTTTCCTGCGCAATTCAACGACTCAGAGGCATGGAGCGTCGTTTTGATCGAGATCCAAATTTCGCACAATAATACCATCAATTTATGCGCGAATATGAAGAACTCGGCCATATGAAAGAGATCCCTCCTCCAAAGGTAGCTGAAAATGAATTTTACTTACCTCATCATGGGGTGCTAAAAAATTCAAGTAGTACCACCAAATTACGAGTGGTATTCGATGGGTCAGTCAAGTCCAGCTCAGGAATTTCGCTGAATGAATGTTTAGCGGTCGGACCTAATGTGCAATCAAGTTTATTTGCCATTATATTGCGTTTTAGAGAGCACAAGGTAGTCTTCTCGGCTGATGTCGAGAAAATGTACCGACAGGTAAACGTTTCATCGGATGACACTAAATATCAGAAAATTGTTTGGCGATCAAATACTTCCGAACCAATTCGCCACTTCCGTTTGATGACGGTCACTTACGGTCTAGCCTCTGCTTCCTATTTGGCCACTAGGACCATTAAGCAAATATCAGAAGAGCATCACAAATCCTCACCGCATGCCGCTCATGTCATATCCAGAGATATCTACGTTGACGATTTGATGACAGGAGCTGACGACGAAGTCAAGGCATCGCAACTCAAAGAGAAAATCTCCGAAATACTTACAAATTACGGCTTTAATTTAAGAAAGTGGAAGTCCAATAATCCAAACATATTGCATAGAATTCCGCATAATCATCAAGAAGCTGCCAACAAGCCAATGCAAGACCAGGTCAATGAGTCCATGGATTTTGTCAAGGTGTTGGGAATTGAATGGAATCCCAAATCAGATAATTTCACATTTAAGTCAAACATCCAAGAAAAATCGAAGTTTACAAAAATAATCATATTATCTGAAGCAAGTCGTCTGTTTGACCCGCTGGGTTGGCTCGCCCCAGTGGTCATAACGTTCAAAATCTTCCTACAATCACTTTGGGGCGCCAATCTCGAATGGGATGAGCCGCTTTTATCAGATAAGCATTTGATATGGGTGAGATTGAGGAACAACCTAAAATCTATAAGCGCTTTTTCTATTCCCAGATCTTTAGCAACGACCAGCAGTTCAGGCGTTGAGATGCATGGATTTTGTGATGCAAGTCAACTGGCCTATGCAGCCGTGGTATTTTTCAAGATAGTCAACGACGATGGGATTACTGTAAAACTCATGACAGCGAAAACTAGAGTAGCACCAGTGAAGCAACAATCGCTACCAAGACTGGAGCTATGTGCCGCCGTATTGTTGGCCGATCTAATAAAAATCATCAAAAGAGAATCAAATTTATCCATCAAGGAAGTATATACTTGGACCGATTCTCAGATAGTATTAGACTGGTTGGCGAGTCATCCGAGACGATGGAAAACTTTTGTAGGGAATCGCACCTCAGAAGTCCTGTCCACTTTACCCCGAAAAAATTGGGGACACTTCTCTTCGGCTGAAAATCCAGCGGACTGCGCCTCTCGAGGTCTATCACCAAATGAACTTAAGTTTCATAAGTTGTGGTGGAACGGCCCACCTTGGCTACAACAATCATCGGAATTCTGGCCACCTCAAAACCAAAATTATGGGAGCGTTGAAGAAGAGGCATCACATAAGCAATTCACATTCAGTCTTACAACCACACCAGCCATCGATTGGTATGACGAAATCATCAGCAAATACTCGTCATTCGGCAGACTACTTAGAGTCATGAGCTACGTCATCAAATTCGCCAGCAACATTGCGAAACCCAAACAATCTAGGCCCAATTCCATCAGCCTACAAAGAGAAGAGCTGCTTCAAACTATCCGCATACTGTGTCAGCACGAGCAGAGAAAATACTACGAAGATGACATAAAAGCATTGCAAACGAAAGGAGAGGTCAGAAAAGGCAGCAGCCTCCATTCTTTAAACCCGTTCTTAGACGAATTCGGGCTACTTCGTGTTGGGGGAAGATTGCAGAACAGCTTAACTCCATATTCTACGAAGCATCCCCTAATAATTCATGGAAAATCCAAAATCGCTGAGTTAATTCTTCGTGACAATCATGTGAACAACAAACACGCAGGTCCAACCCTTCTTTTGGGCATCACTCGTCAAGAATACTGGATTCCGAATGGAAAAATCAAAGCAAAAGAAATAGTCCGAAGATGCGTTTTCTGCACTAAATTTAAATCGCAATGTCAACAACAACTAATGGGCAGTTTACCAAGTTCGAGAGTTGAATTAATCCGTCCATTCTTGAAGACTGGAGTGGATTACGCAGGGCCTATATCCATTCATCTGGCTAAAGGTAGAGGACAAAAAACATACAAGGCATACGTATGCTTATTTGTGTGTTTAAGCACGAAAGCAGTTCACTTAGAGTTAGTTGGTGACCTTTCCAGCGATGCATTTTTGGGGGCCCTTAAAAGATTTACGGCGCGGCGTGGAGTCTGTTCAGAATTACATAGCGACAATGGCACCAATTTTATTGGATCTGATTCCAAGTTGCAAAATGAGTTCAACAAATTGATCAAAAATTCGAGCTACATTGCCAATTACTTCGCTATAAATCGTATCGATTGGCATTTCATTCCGCCTAATTCTCCACATTTCGGGGGATTGTGGGAGGCTGCGATTAAATCCACGAAGTTCCACCTAAAGAGGGTGATTGGTAAAAATATATTGACTATCGAGGAGATGAACACACTACTCGCTGAAATCGAAGGAATTCTTAATTCCCGGCCATTGAGCACCATCAACGATTTAGAGGTCGATCCAATTACACCGTCACATTTTTTAATAGGACATCCGTTAACAAAAATACCGGAGTCCGATATTACGCATCTAAAAATTTCACATCTTACTCGATGGCAACTAGTGCAACAAATCAGCCAACATTTCTGGAAGAAGTGGTATATCGAGTACCTGACATCTCTTCAGCAACGTTCCAAATGGAAAACCAGAACTCCGTCATTGCAAATCAACGATATTGTTCTGATTAAGGACAACAATTTACCGGTGAATCATTGGTTGCTTGGTAAGGTCACAGAATTACATCCTGGCTCGGACGGTCAAGTTCGAGTGGTCACTTTAAAAACTCAGCACAATCAGATCAAACGACCAATTCAAAAACTGTGTTTGCTTCCCGTTTCCCGAGCAGAACCAGAAGAAGTACATGATTTAGCTGAACTTCCGAGGTTACATTTCAACACATCACAAAAAACAAAACCAAAACACCGATTCACATCACAAAAGTAAACATCGCTGTTACATTTTATTAGCATATAAAGTCACACATCCATATTTAAACTTTTCATCTATAACACGAAGAATCTTTTGAACATGCCAGTTCAAGGCGGGGAGTATGTTTAATAGCTGAAAAGAAAAGAAAATGTATAATTAATTATAGTTGTTATTAGTATAAATTTATAAATTATAACTTAGCTAATTTTGTTGATCCATCATGACAGGTCGGAATGCTGAAAATGACACCACAGTCGAATTAACTCCTGATACCTAGTAAAAAATAATTTTGTATTTACAATATATAGCTAAAAATTGTCACTCATATTCAGCTTTCTTACCTTTTATTTAGTTGATTTTCTTTAGTTATTATTAGTTTTTATTTAGTTGATTTTCTATGCTTATTATTATTTTATAAACATATTTGTAAACAAAGTTGAAATTTATTTGAAAACGTCAAAATAATGATGGATTCTCGTATTTTATTTTTATTATATAATCAATGTTACCAGATGTACATATTGAAATTTAATTATCACGCTATCTATTGCAAATTTATGAAATTAGTATTTAGTACATTAGTAATTATTGTGAATTTATATTGTACACTAGTCTTATGTCAATGTATAAATTCAATATTTTAGTACTTTTTGTGATCAGTCAGACGAAACAATTTGGAAAAAATACAAAGGGCAAAACTTTAATTGAGAAATATAATAATAAATAATTATAAATCAAATCATTCATTTAATCTATTGAAGCCAACGTTGCCAGCTGTAATATAATTCAAAACGTTTCTTATTGCGTTTTATTTACAAATCATACAGTCCACAAAACTCGGGAAATAAGTATACCAGAGCTGCAGGTTGAACCAAAACCAATTTGGCGTATCATCGAGCGGCCGTACCCCGACAGATATCTGGAGGAAGATCTTTTGATTGGAACTTTCAGGTGGATGGCATGATTGATAGAAGAATTAAAATAATCAATAGCTTCATGAATTAGATTATAGTCTGTCGTAGTTTCAGAGAAATTAAAAGCTAGTCTGCATGTAAATAGTGATATGACTTAGTAGAAGGATCAATATGTGAAGTAGCCTTGTTGATCCAGCATACAACAGGCAAATGGTCAGAATTTAATTGGAGGTATCTAAATAGTGTAAGATGCAGTTATTGTTCCTATTTAAAAAATCATATAAAATACGTCCCCTTGTTTGTTATGCTCCAGTTCCAAAATTAATGTTTACAGTCAAAATATACCCCCACCCCCTCCCCCTAACCCGAAGGATGAAAGCTGAATTAATGTTCGTAAGTTGGCTAAGATAGTGTCTAAAATTTGCACGGCTAGAGTATGGGATATAGCAGCAAGAAATCTTTAATATACTGGTTGATAAATATAAAAGGAAAGATATATTTTCAATGCTTTATAAGACAAGGTTCAGTTCGATCATTCCGATATACCTACCTGATACTTTGGTAAGTGAAAAGCAGTAATAGGTTTATGATACGTTTCTGTAATTACCAAACGTCTACGAGCGTTCCGAGTGCAGAGTTTTAGATTATTATGTACAGACCTATTTTATAGCTGTAGCTAAAATAATCTGAACTTGTTCTGCCTAGGTTCTACATCTCCTGAGTTCATCCATGACATTATTAAGAACTAATTCCTCTGAAGTAGATAATTTTGAACTATAAAATTGATCAGCTTATCGTGGTGTGTTAGACGATGTGTTTTTCTAAAAAATATCAGCAAAGGATAGACGTCCAGTTTGCTCTTCCGGTCTTGTTGTCGGTTCAACGTTACGGCTGTTGTTCAATTATATAGGACAATTATTTTCTAACAAACCACCGAAATTTAGTATCGATATCTTTAATTGTGCTTTCTTGTTCTTCAATATGGGAAAGGCCGCAATATTTAAACATCGATTTCATATGGTAGTTGCTCATGGTGTATCCATACATACAACAGTTCCTACTTTGTGTCAGACGTTCGTTTCTTTTATGAGGTATATACCAAGTACATGCGATTTTTAGATGGTTGTAAGTAACTGAATTCGGAAAGAAAGCAAAATGATAGCACAATCATATGATCTGCTATTTTTATGTAACACTTTGGTAGTTCTTGATGGATTGAGTCCAGCTTCTTTAATGTACTTTTCAATTTCATCGATTTGTAATGAAGGTAAGCCGAAGAGAATGTATTTTGAAGTCTTGTTTTCGTCTGAAGAAAAATTCTGCATTTAAGCCCAATGGATGTCAATTTCATTTGAAATTTTAAGATTTTTAATGTTTTCATTGTTTGTTTAATATTATTAGAATCCAGTTTTGTTACGATCGGAGGTAATTTGGGTTGTTTTTTTTATTACTATTTGATGTGCCATTGTTTTCAGCTAGAGTTTAATTGTTAACTGACCCATGCAATAAACCATCAAATGTATTGCTTGTTGGATCCTATAACTAAGCCTATGAAAACGGATATGATCCAATCCCGTTATTCGATTTTTGATTTAAACCTATATCAGGTTTGAGTTTCTACTACATGATTGTATTTTTAGCAAAGTCCAATAAATTAATCACTTTACAATCGTCACAAAATCACAAGAAAGATTATTGTAGAATAAATTTTATCTATAATTGAACACACTTTGAATTTTTTTTTATATTAATAATTTTGGTATTTTACACAATACTTCAAAAAAAACTTTACGTCTGTACTCAACGAGAAACGACGTGCAAATCAAGTTTAAATAATAAACATATTAATGATATAGGCAAAAAAGACGAATGGTAATTTTGCAACACCAAAAGCATAGAACTTATCCATAAGGCAAATTACTAAACCATAACATCAACGTAAGTATTATGGTTTTTACTTTGATTATCAAAATAAAAACATATGAAATTCGCATTAGCCTTAAATAGCGTTGATTATTGAAAAAAAGGTTGGTAAAGCATTTATATACATAGCTTTTCAACCATTAAAAGCTCAATCAAACATTCATAAGCATGTTACACTGTAATATGAAATTTCACAATGTTTTCAAACACAAACTCAACAATGGAGTTTACTTATAAAATGACACTATAAAGTCATATTTTTTACAAAAATCTTCATAACTTTAAAACGGTACGATGTAAAAATGGCAATTTGCATTGTAGCATGCTACATAACATGTCACATAACATATTTCGTTACATAACATTTTTATATAGCTTTTTATGTTATATGGTGGAAATTAGTTTCAACAAGTGTTAAATTATTTATTAACAGATCTTACTGCACGACAAAACACTTCTATAAAGCTTATACTTAATTTTTAAATCGGTCTCTACAACTCTCCAAGAAATCACAAATATTAAAAAAAAAAAATCAAAAATTCAAATTTTTTATTTTCACCTCAAATTTATATGGACAATTTATCTTAGCCCGAATGAACTTTATAATGCTAAGCTTTAGTGTTAATACTCGTAAGTTAAATTAATAGAACAATATTTTAAAACTGAGGCCGCTAAAGGGGCACCAAATTCGGAAATCGAGTCGCCTGCGAGTCGATATGTAAATATTACCTATACGAATTTCGAGATTTTTTTTGAAATTGCGAGTTTGTGAAAGAGAAGTTAAACTTGAAATACGAAATATGCATAATCGAACGGCAAAGGTAATCCTCGCAGGTGAAAATGAAATGTGGATGGATTACAATTAACTTGACAACATTCTGTACGATTGAAGTGCAGTTGGCCTGCATAAGCTTGATGTTAATTTTGATTTTTTGTGTCTTGTTCTTAACCGTTGTGTCTTTTTGTGTTTTGCTTTTGTATGGGAGCGATCCAAAGCACCCTTTCGTAAAAAAAATTTTATACTATACATACACAGTTAAAAAAATAACTTTAATTTTAAATGCAAGCCTTGCATTACGACTTATGTAATGCAAGTTTTTATTAAATTGAATATTATGATTGCGTTAAAATGAATTTTTATGCAATTATGAGGATTTCTAAAGCAGTATTTGTATTAAAAAAAATATTTTTAATGCAACTATTAAACATTTTAAAGTAACCTGGGTACTGTCTCTAAAAAATAAGACAATGGGTAAACGTGTAAACTCGTAAAAGCAAAGCTCTTAACTTTAATAAAGTTAACCCAATCCGTTGAATATATTCCGATAACGACGTTAAACATCTTTCAAAAAAAAAAAAATCGAGATGCTTTTTTCGGAGTTTGCAAATTTTTAATATTACAATTTATTTTATTTTTTATTTTAATTTTATTTCACAAAAATTGACTAGGAACCATAAGCTTATTTCGTCATATTAAAGTCATAAAAACTACTCAGTTTTTATAACATTTCGACATTGATCTGAAAGGTTCGTTACTTTCTATGGTTCTATGAGAATCTATTTTTAAGGGTGTGCGAGTTCGAAGATTTCTACATTGTATAACATCTATACTTTAAAAATGTGCCCATTACGTAAATTGGAAATAAAAATAGCCTAAGCGTGATGACGACGAATTTTAAGAAGCAAAATTTTCAAGGATTTACATCTTTCAACATATGTAGGTAGATTTCTAATATTTTCTTACCACGGTAATCGGTTATCAAACCCACCTATTTTCCATGCATTAAAGATTAGAAAAGATTTTTTGTACTGACTCAATTCTAATTATGTGATCCCTGTAACGGGAGGATCATACGTATGATGCATATTCGAGCTGTGAGCGAAAAATATTGATACAGACAAATTATTTATTCGCAATATTGTAATCGATGTTGAACGTGTAAAAGTCATCATTTTGCACTTTGTTACATTTAACTATAACAGATTTTACCAAACATTAACTAGTAATTCCTCTGCATCAGTTAGATTTCGAATATAGAGCAAAATATGTTTAGGTCGTCGGCATTTGTATATAGACAACGGGAAAATTTTATACATTTCGTGATATCATTTAAAAACAATATGAAAATAAGCGGACGGAGATGCGAGCCCTGAGGTACCCCATAATGTACCAATTAATTTTAATTTTTGAAGATGTTAAACGCCTTACCGAAGTCTGTAAAAATAACATCAAGTTGGGCATTGCCTTCAATCACCTCTGTTGCATGTTTCGTAAATTCTACTGGGTTTGATAAAGAAGAACCCCCTCGGAAAAAACCATGTTGCTAATCTACTATAAACGGCTTAAGACCGAAAAACATATAATCACAAATAATCGACCCAGACAATTTAGGAATTGCCGACAATAATGAAACACCTCTGTAGTTAGATACTTCACTTCTCTTTCCTGATTTAATTAACATTACAATATGAGACGATTTCCAGACAACCTAACTATTAAATAAAATTGACAAACCACCTGCGCAAATTGACCATCTGGACCACATCCATCCTTAAAAAGAGGCAGATATTTAATGATATCATCTGGAGATATGTGATGGGTATACAGGCGTGTTGGTACAACTGCCTTCATCACTTTCATACTTAACAATATCAGTACGTTTATAAATATTTTCAGTTATATAATTGAACGACATTGTTGACGGAAACAAAATGTTTCTTTGGGAGTCAACGAAACTCTTGTATGTAGTACAATGAAAATAATCAAACTGTTCAGTAAATGCAACTTGCTTTACAATTTAATACTTCTAAAATATTTTATTAATGCAGTCTTTGATAAATTTTAATGCAGTTGATTGTCGGTTCTTCTACAATTTGCTTTACATTCTAATGGAATGTTGCACTAAAATTTAATCTAATTACTGTATTACAAATCATTGCAAATTGTATCAAACTAATTTTCAATGCAAGCTTTGCACTGGACCTACATGTAAATCAATATGCTTTACATAAGCAATATTTTTTCAACTGTGTAATAACAACCAAGGTAGCAAAAATCTGTTTCACATTTAAAATAAGTTTTCCATTTAAAATCCAAAATAAATATATTAATTCAATTTTTTTTAATAAATACTTACCTAAATTAATATTATAATTATATAACTCCATTTACATAATTATTGTTATTTTTTTTTTTTAAACATATTTCCATTTAATTTTAAAGCAAAAACATTTTAATTTTTTTTATTTTTGTAATTATTCGTAAAAACGTAACAATATACTGTATATACGAGTATAAGCTTGCCACCTAGAGCGTGTTTATATAATAAGTATATGGTATATATATACGAATTCTTTTTTATCGCTAAGTATATAACTTTTGATAAAATAAGAACGAGAAAAATATCATAACAACATAAGAAAATACTCCTAAACATGAACACATCAAAAAAATGTTGTGCTTCTTTCTGAAAAGTTCAATGTTTTTCATTTCTACGAGTACGTATACTTTTTCAAAAAAACTGCTCGCGGGTTAAATATTTATACATATACTTGTTTATATTTTTGTGTACAGTAACAAAAAGTTTATATTAAAAACAAAGAATAGTAATAACAATAATCTTATGTTTAACAATGAGCTGCTGTTTATTTACTAAGTATACAAAAAAAAAAAATGTTGCCTTCGAACGGAGGCAAAATATATCATTTAATAAGATTTTATATGTAGGTAGGTATATGTATGTACATATATTTATACGAAGGAAGATAAAACTGATTGAAACGAATGACCCAGGTGTTTCTGTTTGCTATAAAATTCCTATAAAATGGTACACATAATTCTTATTTATGTATATATGAATATAATAACTGAGACATTTATGCGACGTGAATTTTAAATAGTTCATAAATTCAATAAAATACCAATATGCATTAAAATTGCCCATATAACCAGCATATTATGTGCTTACCAACCTTTTACCGTAAAGCAAACACATTCAGTTTTATTGTACGCGTGGTAACACATAACCAAACAACACACACACACATGTATAGCCTCAAGATTTATATACGATAGCGATTTTCGTTCATATATTTATAACAAATACTCGTTTTTTATCATATTTGACAACAACAACAACAGCAAAAATGACAAACCAAACTAAACAATAAAAAACAAGTTTTTATCCCTAATCATTTTTTTGTTGTCCTGAATATAATGGGGCTAATGTCATTTTCAACAACACATTAATACGCTAAAGTGAGCTGGGAAATTTATTCCTTTTAATTTGAACAATAATCTATTCCAAAATCTACAAATAAAACGTGACAAATCATACTCGGGTGAAAAATGTCTACATGCTTGCATATACTCGTACAGTGTACAATACACAAAAAATATAAAAAATGACTGGTGGATAGATTGTAAATCTGTTCCATTCTGGTGGTTCCAACAATTTGATTTATATTATCAAACATCATCAAATTTTATTATTAAATTTTCTCTAGTGAAATTGCGATGGAAAATAGAAAACGGGTATTTACATATATAGTGTGCGACATGATATCGGATTAGTATTTGGTTTCATATTTACGATACATTAGTAATAGGATGAATTTTATCTTGTTTCCCTATATGGTCTATTTGGTTGCGCAGTAAGCATTCGTTTTGTATATAACGAAAAATTGTGCTAACAAATCATACTGTTTTTGTGGTTTTATGACAAACAACAATTTGATTTGATAATCTTATCAAAATGTAATGTACCATTTCAAAATATTACCTTGGTCCTCGAGAAATATTAAACAACGATGGAGTTTTCATCCGGTCACTTCACATTCATATTTTCTCCGTACAAATTCATGAATCTAATTAAATTCTTCTTTCATCTGGTCTACGACGCGATGTTGTCCAAATTAAATTATCTCCAAATATGGTTATAACTGGTGTCATTCCGGTTGTGTCATTTATTGCTGATCGATGGGCCATCAGAAATATCGATATATGTCGATCCCACGCAGTTGCGTTGGTTTTTCTCCACGACCTTTGCTATATATTCCTCCAATGTGCCATTGTATCTTTCCACCATACCATCAGACTGTGGATGCAAACACGTTGTTCTAGTTTTATTTATACCGAGCATCTGGCGCATGTCTTGAAATACCACCGATTCAAATTCCCTACTAATTCTAGCCTTGACAGCGCATCTGGAACGACATGAAACTTTCATTTACGATGGACCAGTTTGCTATAATTTAAGCGACCACTTTCCAAGGCGCCCTGAAGAGTCCTTAATACTGTTAAGCCATACTAATGATGCATGATCCGTTACTACCGTAAAATTTGTGCCCTCGATATAAGGTAGCAATTTCAAAATAGCAATAACTACGGCTAAACACTTCTTTTCCAATATGGTTTTTAATTCCGAAAATGCTGAATTCGCTTCTTCGGTTCATATAAATTTGGAAGATTTTTTTAAAGCGTCCAAAATAGCCAAAGTAAGGGAGGCAAAATTAGGAATGAACCTACTGGTATTGGATAAATAAAAACAGCTTGAAGTTTTTTAGGATCTGTTCTTAACCCTTTATCAAAAATTATATATCCTAGATACTTCATACTGTGCTGTAAAAATTTAGATTTTTCCAGATTTATAGTTAATTTCGCCTTTGCTAATCTTCTTGTTGACACGATGATTTCATCAAGATAGACTAACACAAAAGTCCATCAACCGTGCCTGCGTTTGCGGGGCACTGTAGAATCCAAATGGCATCACAGTGAATTGAAAATGTCACCTTGATGAAATTGAAAACGCAGTTTTCTCACGAGATGACATCTGATTAACAAAAAATTTGTTGATTTAAACCTTCCTAAAATTCGAGCAATGTATGGTAACGGGTAAGCGTCAGGTTTGGTAACACTCTTTATTTTCCTGGAGTCCAAACAAAGTCGTACTTTTCCATAAGTCCTTAGAGCATTCCACTGGTTTATTTAGGCAAACCAGTGGAATGCTCTAAGGACTTATTCATTTTTTAATTACTCCTAGCCGACACATATGATTTAATTCACATCAGTTTTACCTATTTCCCCCTCATTCGATATCAAAAACGAATTTATAATTTTACGTAATTTAAGTTGTTACTATTCCGTTAAATTGTGTTGAGATTCAGACATTTTTATATCCACATTAAAGTGAGTCTTAAATGTTGGTGTAATATTAAACAAAACCTAAAAAATCAATTCCTAGTATTAACTGAATTTTTATTGAAGGAATTATCGAAGTTGGCAATTAGATACTTTCGACATGGCTGAAATTTCTTTTTCATTTTCCGGAATAGATGTTTTCAGTATACTTTCTGAACTGAATACTGTATTCTCAAAAGCACACAATTTTTCTGCGAATTTCCTATGACTACTACGGTAAGACAGTGAGGGTTCCAAAGTTTTAGGATACCTTAGATCCCCGATTTGCTTACAGTCTTAATCTTTTCATTTTCCCAACAGGTACACACATAAAAAAAGGGGTTACCACAACACCGAATCGGTGTTACATAGGATCTCACCCATCGGATATTCCAAAATTGCGTTCGATCGGATGTTTCATATTATATTATGTTAATCATTTTTGGGTGGAATATTTTAATCCGAATTCGACTAATTTTAGCCTCTTTCGGTGCTATCAAATTAACACCGAGTATACAGACAAATAATCACCGACTTTGTAGATATAACAACACCGTTTTTATTTTAAGATTTACGCCGTTTTAATCAGCAAGTAATACACATTTAACGTTTTAAAAAATATCCGATAAAATGTTTCCAAAAAATCAAAACGGTGTAAAATTTGTTTTTGAAGAAATCCGTTTGGACTTTTTTAAAAGTTTCCAAAGTAGGTTTTTGAAAGGAAATGGGGTGGGTTCAAATACGAAATTAGGCCAAACAAATGTAAACTTAACAATAAATTTTAAATCAATAATTCTTTTATTTTTGAATTATTTATAGTATTTATTATATTACATTTTTAAACATAACATCAATAATTTATACGAGTTCACATTTTGAAATTATGAAAGGATTAGAATATTTTTCGTTGTAACAAAACTCTAATGGGTCTTTTAATGGCAATTCAGTTAATTCAATAGCATTTTTTTGATCTGTTATTTCAATCTCATACCCATTTAAATAACGATTAAAATTTTTTGTTGTTAGTTTACGATACAAAAAATATATGATGTTATTACTTTCAATTATTTGATCAATGATTCCAAATTTTGGAAGATTTAAATTATCTTTTTTACTAGTGCAAATTATAAATTTAACTTTATATAAAAATCCATATTTAACTTCTTTTAAAATGTTAATTTTATCATTATTACATAAATTTAATTTTGACGTAAAATTTTCTACATCTATATTTAAAGATTGAAATTCCAAATTATTTTGTATTTTAAATTCAAATTTAAAGTCAAACGTTGATGTCTCATAATCAACATAATTAGTCTCCTGATGCTTACTAGCTAAAAGTAAGCAGATGTTTTTAAAGTTACGCGTTGAGTGAGCAGTTCTTTTAAATTTTTCGTGTTTACCTTCATAGCGCATTGTCCATAAGGTTGTTAATGTACCCATCATACGAATAATTCGACTATAATGCGTTAAAAAATGTTGTTTTGGAATAAAGCTATTACCTGGAAACTGATTTAAAAACTATGTATGATGTTCTTCAATGAGTATTTCTAATTCATCTACTAATTCTTCATTAAGTATGGGCGAGAAAACTATATTTGTTATTTTAATAAGCAAGAGTATAACGTTAAACTTTGCCAAATAATCACTATCAGCGTCATCAATCAAGTTACCAATTATAAACGGTAGGTATCGAAGCAGACACCAAAACTGTGAAGCCTTTTGTCTTAAGTTTTTACTTTTACTATCTAAGCTAATTAACGAGGGAATATTGGATATATTAAGATATCTGAAATTGAAATTTTTAATAGTTTTATTTAAATCTTCTATAGAAATTAGTTTCCGTTCTTTGATTATGTATAATAAAAAAAGTTTAACCTCATGTTGGCCAATACCCTCTAAAATGTCATGCATAATGTCCACGCTATGAGATTCAAAAGTGTTGAAATATTTAAGCTCGTTAAGGAAACATAAGGATTGTATACCATATTCTTTATTCTCAATGTAAAGATTATAATCTTCTCTTTTCCGGATTAAATCTAAATTTTCCTTCAAAAACTTTTGGGTATCTTTTGAGTGCATTTTGCAAAAGCGGCAGAAATAGCTGGATTTGAATGATTCACTTAAACCATACAAAGAATTTGCGGATAAATTGTCGTGGCTTAAAGAAAAAACTGATCCTTTGAGATTATGAGAAACTTCGTTATATATAACATCAATTCCGTAGGTTTCAAGTATTTTTAGATCTTTAACAATTGGTTCTAAAAATAGCTGATAACCAAGCCGCTTTATATCTGCGTAATGACACAAGGCAACTAAATGAATATTTTGCAAATGAGTATTAATATGGTCTCCTAAATTTAGAACTGTAAAATAAAATGCTAAGATTTTATGGATACCTGTTTTCGATCCCAAAGGGTTAACAACTTCGAATTCATCAAAATACAGTTGTAAATGGAAACTTGGAGTGCCTGATGAAAATAACTTATTTTGTTTAAAATATTTACATTGTGTGTAATGAAAAGAGTTATGTATAGAAGTTGAGTTATTGAAAATTTTTTTCAGAAAATTGTTATTTTGGGATAAATATGTTAATGTTTCAAGAATGGAAATGTAAGAGAAAGTATTGGTCACCGCTCGCCGACAGTCATACGTTAATTTTTTTTTATCCCATACTCGGTCACTTCTAACATCTATAGATATTTCTTTGGGAGCTGGCACTGTACAAAAAATTTGTTTTCGTCGCTTATAGGTGGTATTATTGTTTTCAAATGGTTGCTTGAGTATTTGTAATTCTTGTTGAAGTGCACTATTTATCTCAGTATTATTATCAAAATTTAAAATTTTGTTCCGAATGTTTAATTCAACGGATTGCGTAAAATTAGTAACTAGGCTTAAAATGGTATTCTGTTGACTAATATAATAACTGATAATTTAAATTTAACTTCATAAATTCGGTAAGAAATTCATCTCGAATATCTGATAAATTATTGTTAACTGAATCACAATTTAAAATTCTACCAGAACCAAAGTTACCGCTTAAGTCATTGTCGACATCATTAGTGTCTTGGGAATAATTTACAGCATTCAGATCTTTATTATTGACATTATTGCCTGCAATTTTATTTTGGTATCCTAAGGTACTATTATTTAGTTGCTTATGTTTATTAATACAATGCTTTGTTAAACCACTAAAAGTCTCATATTGAGCATTACAATTTTTGTATCCAGAATACACTATTCTATTAACTATGCTACTATCCGTTGTAAGTGGAATTTCCTTTTCATCTATTAAAATTGAATATAAATGTATTTCGGATTTAGTTGGCCCTCGTAAAATTAGATGAGGTTGATTTATGTTATCATCTTTCGTAGTTCCAGTCTAGAAATAAAATGTATAATTAATTAAATAATCGTTTCTATTATAATTTTTATTATATAAAAATAATATTTATGATTGAAGTTACCTTCTCAAATACACAAAAAGAGTACGGCTTAGGGTATGTTGTCGTTTGATTTTTTCTTTTATAGTTTCTGCAGAGCTTCTTCAAAATTAAAAGAGCAAACATATCATCGTCGAATTCTGAGAATATAAAAAAAATATATATAAATACTATAAGTTTGTTAAAATATTAAAATTTATTTTACTTTCATAATTTTGAGTGCATTCATCGTAAATTGTAATTTTTCTTTGTTTGCCTATTTCAATAATTTTTGTTCTAATTTCGGTCCAATTTGTTAGGAAAGATGGTTCTCCATAAGCAATTTCAAAGTCTTGATCAATCTAGAATGATAATTTAAAACAGTTATAATAAATTGTTCACTATATTATAAATGCAATGCTTGAACCACCCTATTAATTCTAATTTACTCTATTACGTTATACATCATAATATCATATCATATTATATCAAAAAGAAAAAAATACTATATATACATACATATAGTGCTTAAAACATAAAACTGCCAAAAATAAATATCAAAAA
This sequence comes from Tipula vernalis, assembly GCA_958295665.1. Lineage (NCBI taxonomy): Eukaryota > Metazoa > Arthropoda > Insecta > Diptera > Tipulidae > Tipula > Tipula vernalis. The sequence continues at coordinate 431,313,171 of OY282558.1, forward strand.
GTAATAATAGTAATAAGTTGCATAAAGAATTAATGTCTGATTAATGTATGTATAATAAATAAATGAAAATAATACCAGTCCAGGAGTGTCCAAAAATCTAGGAAATAAATCCAAGGTAAAAATAGTGGGCCTGCATTTAATTGTTTTTCTCATGCGCAACAAAATTTCTGGTGTGGAGTTTTTTGGACAAGCTTGTTTGAGCCATTCGATATCGTCACTATAATCTTTAACCCCTTCTTCCTCTTCTGATGATGATAAATACTCCTGAGTAATTGGGATATTTGTAGATATCCGCGATGTATTCTGTTGATGGTTTTTAATCTACAACCAAAAAATCCACCTCTATCCGCGTGGTTGTAGAATATTTCCTTTTATCGAAAAATAGTATATAGATGTAGCGGTTGTATATTTGTTTCTTAAAAATTAATACCACGTTGTAAAAGTGGTATTAGACTTACATATAGTTCTGGGTTTTTATTTTCACATAGTTTACTAAATATTAGAGCTGTTGCTTGGGCCCACAAAATTTTGTTGTCTGAACTAGGATAGGTACCGTGTACTTCAATTAGGTGAGCAACAATTATGTTGACTAATTTTATTCTTAGGTGTTTTGGTAGTGTTTCCGATGTATTATAATGTTCTAAAATTAGTTTTGCTTCCTGGTGCTCTAATAGATATCTTTCTAACTCCTGTAATTGTCCAACTGTTCCATTAATTTTGTCAATAAAAATATTAACAATATAATTTTCATATATAGAAATTCTAGCTTTAATAGAAATCTGATAACCTTTAGAATTCAGTTATTACCTCTTTCAATACATGTTTTTCTAGTTTTATTCTTTTTGGTAATGATCCGATGAAAGCGTTTTGACGAAAAACAGGAGTTGTTTCATAAAATGTTTCGACACTTTCCGTTTGTATGGCAACGTCTTTATATATTTCTAATGAGTACACGTAAATAAAATATATTACTTTCATTCATTTCACCTAGAGAATTACAGATGAACTTTACCATAATTTTGAAAAGGTTTTAAAATAAATGACTTTTCGTAGGTTAATTTCATGTCGTTAATAATTACGTCGAAAACTTCTTGATTTAATTCAATATTCTCGTCCGAAAATAAACATAGATCATAATGTTTTGCAGAAATATTAAACTTTAATGCAGCTGCAATATAAAATAATAAGCATAGCCACTTGAACAAACACACACACACACACACACACACACACACACACACACACACACACACACACACACACACACACACACACACACACACACACACACACACACACACACACACACACACACACACACACACACACACACACACACACACACACACACACACACACACACACACACACACACACACACACACACACACACACACACACACACACACACACACACACACACACACACACACACACACACACACACACACACACACATATATATATATATATATATATTCCACACAAAAAAATATCCGGTGTTAATAGGTTTTTATCCTAATTAGTATACTTTTATCCAATCGGATAATTATTTTAAAAACTATATCGCATAATATCCGATTGGATGTAATTACGAGGGCGGATTGAAAATGAAGCTACCTAGCGCTAGATGGCAGCACAAACACAAATTTTTTTTGTTTGTTAGAAATTGCGATCTGTCAAACGTCAGCTGTTAATATTTCACCCAAATTCATCGATTAGTTTATTTGTTGTAGTCGTTTGAAGTAAGCAACTTTTGTGTTTCTTGAAAAATGGAAAAAAACGAATTTCGTGCAGTGATTAAACACTATTATTTGAAAGGGAAAACGGCGAAAGAGACAAAAGAAAAGCTCGATAAACATTACGGTGAGTCTGCTCCGTCAGATTACATGGTAAAATATTGGATTGCTGAATTTAATCGCGGCCGAAGAAGCACTGCAACAATACCATTAACAGGAAGGCCAAAAGAGGTGGTTACTGAAGAAAATATCAAGAAAATCCTCGATATCGTTATGAATGATCGCCGAGTCAATTGCGTGAGATTGTTGAAATGGTAAACATATCATATGAACGTGTGTTCAACATTTTGCATGAACATTTGCATATGAAAAAGCTATCGGCAAGATGGGTGCCGCGTTTGCTCAGTGTCGAACAAAAACGAGTTCGACAGACCACTTCACAGCGGTGTTTGGACATGATAAAGCGTAATCCTGTTGATTTTTGGCGTCGATTAATTACTGTTGATGAAACGTGGGTCCACCACTACACACCTGAAACCAAAGCTGGTGGAAGTGCTCCGAAGAAGGCAAAGGCAGTGAAATCGGCTGGCAAGGTTATGGCCACTATATTTTGGGATGCACACGGAATATTGCTCATCGATTATGTTGAAAAAGGATCCACAATCACAGGAAAGTATTATCGTGCATTATTGGATCAATTGGTTGATGCAATCAAGGAAAAACGACCACATTTAAAGAAGAAAAAAGTGTTCTTTCTTCAAGACAACTCACCGGTTCACACAGCATTAGATACGATGCTAAAATTACGTGGAATAGACTTCGAATTGGTTGATCATCCACCTTATAGTCCAGATTTAGCTCCTAGTGACTTTTTCCTGTTTCCAAACTTGAAAAAATGGCTCGCAGGACAAAGATTCATCTCAAACGAAGAATTGATTATCGAAACTAATGCGTATTTTGAGGGGTTCCCGAAATCGTATTATTCAGATGGTATAAAAAAGTTGGAATATCGTCTTACCAAGTGTGTCGAATTAAATGGAGACTATGTTGAGAAATAAATGGTTTTTGGCAAAAAAAAATTTTGTTTTCCTACTTAGGTAGCTTCATTTTCAATCCGCCCTCGTATTAATATCCGATCGAATACTATGTAACACCGATTCGGTGTTGTGGTCACCTTTTATTTTTCTGTCTACACACACACAAGCAATATCAATTAAATTATCAATTATATCGTAATATAAATTGAAATTAGCTCCCGGTATTCACACAATTTGAAGAAAATAATATTAAATTTTTTAAAACTAACAATAAACTACATACACCAATTTTAACTTAATAAAACACAAATATTTAACTTTACCTTGTTGTAAAATATCAATTATCTTTGTGGATTCCACACAAATATATTTAGAGATTGAATTATATATTATATTATATACTTTTTTGCCTTTCATTTTTAATGCACAAATGTCTTTCGCTTTACACTTCACAATCACATAAAACACTACAACACCACGTTTAATATTTCACGTAATAATTTAATTTAATTAATAATTTTTTCACGTAATAATAATTTACGTTGTAATTTAATCAACATCCTGCAGACGACTGAAATTTTTCTATTTTAAATTATTAATCTAAACACCAAAAATGTATTTCATTTTATCCAAACGGAGTTTTTCTGATTGTTTTGGGGGTTTCCCATTTAATATATAATATTACCACACAATGTAAAAACGGTTAAACAACATTTAACACCAAACGAGGTAAAGTAATTTGGTTTTCAAAATGTTCGTCCCATCGGATATACTCAAATATTTATCCGATGATGCGGTGTTAATTTTTAAAAGTATTATCCGATTGGATAAAAATAAATTAGTCATTAGGATAAAAAACCTATTAACACCGCATATTTTTTTGTGTGTAGTTTCTCCAGGTACAATGGTAATATATTACGAGTGATTGTTCTGCAAGACTATTAAAATTCAAGTCGATCTTAGTAAGATATACACTAAAAGGTTGTATTGATATCTCCTTTCAATTTCTTGTAACATTCAATGATCATGGTCATCTGGAATAAAAACTTTCTTTATAGCTTCAACTAGCGAAGACCAAGTTAAGAGAGGTTTAGACAGATATTTTGCTTTACAGCAGTTTTTAGCTGGATCATCAAACAGATGATAAGCAGATGCTAACAATTCCTCTACTTCTGCTGTCCAAGAACGAGACAAAATTTTAATATCAGACAAAAATTCTTTTACTGATATTCCCTTATCCTCACCCGTAAAATCCATTTATGAACGGGAAGATACTGTTTGCTCTGAAAGGTATTCGGTATGTTTTGCATGTCTTTTAACTTGATTGGAATTTGGATAAAGTTTCGTCAAACGAAACCTGAATAAGATTTGCTTTATTTCGTCCCATGTTTTTGTGGTAAAATCGGTTATTTTTTTATCATTTACTTCGGTCCGGGTATTGAAATCCTGTCAAAAATGATCACAAAGTTGGTTGGTCCAAAACCTTTTTTTTCGACGTTTTGAATGTCCCTGAGTCTAAAAAAGCAAACAAAAAAATGTCCGTCCATCTGTCTGGGTGTCTGGATGTCTGTATATCTGTATCCATCGTATCTCTACCTGCGCGATACAAATTAACCTAAAATACCCGCTTTGAATATTGAGTTGGGTTCTGAGTTTGGGGTTGAGTTGAAGATTAAGTTAGGGGTCAATTTGCGAGTTGAGTTTAAGTTGAGATGGAGCTGGATTAAGATATAATAAGCAGCTGACCAATTTTCTATGTATGCTAGATTGAGGATTGAGGTGAAATAGAGTTTGCGGTTCAGTTGAGGGTAGAGTTGGGGACCTTTTGCGGGTTGAATTGAGGTCGAGATAATGTTGAACCACTGTTTAGTGAGCAGTTTATCAATCTATAAAATAAAGTGAGTTTTTGTATGTACCAAATCCAAGAAATCAAATTAAGACTTAATAAAGGTCAAACTGTTAATATCTCAAACCTCAAATTGAACCTTTTACATTTCAAATTAAACCTTTAGCGAATTAAATGAATGGCCAATTAGGATGGAACTTATCTATTTCTTATCTGATTTTAGTGAAGTTCGGCTTTCACATTGGAAATGGGATTCTAAAATGATTTTTTAGTCAAGTTCTGGAATACGGCCAATTATAATGGAACTTGCCTATTAGATGGAGGCACAGTGAAGTGGTACTTCCGACATCTATCGCAATGCGGCCGTTTTCAATACTGAACGATTATTCCTTCCCTTTTTTTCTATTTTTGTGAACATTTTTGGTAGCGAATGTTGATCCATTTTACTTGCTCTGGTTGTTAAATTAACATTGACCCTCAATGGCCAAAGTTATTTGAAATCCTACCAAAAATGACCAACATTTTTGTTTGTTTGTCCAAAACCACTTTTCTTGTAAATATTCTTTCGGATTTGAAACTATTTTCAAAAATAGTTGGGCTGTGAGTTTTTTGTTGAATTGAAGGTTGAGTAGGGTATTGAGTTTGGGTTAAGCGAGGGGTTCAATTGGGGATTTATTTGGCAGTTAAACCAATGAATCATTTGCAAAACATAATTAATTCTTCTGGGGATGATGAAATCGAGGAGCCTCATCCTGTCCCATCTAAAAGAAAATGGAGTACCAGCGGCCCTTCACAAGAAGTTGACCAAATACGCGATCAATACAATGGATGTATTGAAATTGTGAAAACGTGTGCACAAACTATTTCCAATGTAAATGAAGATGAAAACGATTTGTTTGGTCTAATGACAGCGGCCAAACTGAAAAAATTGCAACCCGTAACCAAGGCCATGGGAAAATTAAAAATATTTGAATACGTTACGAAATTGGAGTTCTACAAATATGGGGCCCTACCTAACTTATAACTTTGTTTTTAAGCGTTCGTTTAGAATGATAAAAAACGTCATTAAATTAATTAACTTAATTCACACATTTCATCTGTCTGGAAATGGTACCTTTATTGCTAAACTATTTTGCCAATACTTTTCTTAAATTAGAGGCATCGCGCGAACAACGGTTCCCACTTTCTGAAGATATACTGACAGCCTCCGTTTTCCAGACCCCTTGATGAATTTCGCCAGCTTCATCTTCTAAGTCCACACAATTATTAGGGCAATATAAATCTCTCTCCCTCTTTAATACTCGTACATAGTTATGGAGAGCTATGCATGCTAGAACCATTTTTCGATATCTCAGTCGTCAACAGTATTCTCCATCTCGCCTCTAGTATGCCAAATGCGTTTTCTATTACCATTCTGGCTCTTGAAATGTGGTAATTGAACACTCTTTTCTCAGGGGTCAATTGAGTACATGGAAAGGGTCGCATTAGACACTGGTTCTTTAATTGGAAAGCAGCATCTCCAATATAAAAGTGTCGAAATATGATGCTCGAATTTGGCAATAGTTTATCCTGTGGTAAAGGTACCTCGATTTTATCTAGCATGGCCCCAAATTCCGATGCCTCCAAAAATGCCTGTAATTTAGTTTAAATAAAAAAAAAACAAAAAATAAATAATATTGGAAGTTTCTTTATAACCGTAGGCCCCTACGTTAACCATAGTAAATCGATGTCGAGCATCGGATATAGCCAAAAGTACTATACTATAAAAATTTTCATAATTATAGTACAAAGAGCCAGAATTTTTAAGTTGAGAAATGGCGATGTGCTTGACATCGATGGCCCCTACGCATTGTGATAAATTCCAAAGGTTGTTGAAATTATCGGCAACATTCGAGTGTGAGTTAAACAATTTTCAGAATCCTAATTTTTTATGGTCTTGAACATAGTGGTAAAATAGCCTTTCCTAAAAATATTACACAATTTTAATACAAATATCTGCAAAATACCAATTATGCGCATACTTAGTTCTGTCCCGAAATGTTGGCCGAACCTACCATCTACGCGAATTTCGTTTAACGTTGTTTCCTTTTATATTCTTCACGATCTTTAGTATGTTCTGCATAGTAAACCGGACTAACACCATTTTATCATTACGATTATTAATAGTTGTAAAGATATTCATAATTGAATATTATTATTCAGTATCACGAGAATCTCAAACAAAATATTGTTACGTTTTTGCCTTGTCAATCAAGGTTCGTATCACTGGATTGTGAATAATACAAAATCAATTTAATTTATCACCAACGAATTTATTTATTTCACACACAAATTATTACAAGAGAATTTATTAATAAAAACTCACAAAATCACTTTATATAAATTATTCTCAAATTTTACTGTACACTTATAATTTGTATTTCCACTAAAACACTTTTAAAATCACTTTTTAATTCCTTTTTAATCTTCATATTGTCGCTTACCAAATACTACTAAATCCAATTCGACTTCGTTCGCCGTTTTATATACACAAACCAAACTTCTAGAAAGCTCATGACATTTCCAGTTAGAATAGCGCAGAAACATTTAGAACAATTTTATCATGGAAAATTCTATTTTAGTACAGTTAAACATTGAGCAATTAATTTAACTTATTATATTACACACTAGGTGTCACCGTCAAACAAATGTCAAATTAGCGCCGCTTATGTGGTTACAAAAAATTAAAAAAACGAAGAGAAGCAAAATCAGGCGTAGAGCGCCGCTTATCTGTTTGTGGGTATAAAGATAGTTACGGTTGATAATTTCCTTGTTGTACGACTAAGTGCTCTAAGAGCGATCAATGATCAATCATGGTGATGCTGTCTTATACCTCACCATGATCATCACTTTATACCCTGATTCGTAAAAAAAGAATGAAAAAAGTGCGAACACTGTAATTTACTCCAATGAAAAGCAAATTTAAAAAGCCGAAGATTTTGTTTTTTTTATGTTTTATACTTCTGTTTCATGTTTTAACGTGCCAGCTCAAACAAAATTTCTCGATTGCTCATGCAAACTACAACTGGGTTAGTTATTTGTCGGGAATACTTCTTTCATTTGTTCTATTTCCCATTTAATATATTTTTTTTTTTTGAAACTACGAAATAGGAAAACATCGACCGTTTAAAAACACGATCTTGAAAATAATCAGAGAAAGAGAAAGAGATCTACAAAATCAAATTTTTAATTTATTTAAGCATATTGATTAGAAGTTCTACTGTAAAATTACCAAACATTTTTTTCTTAAATTATTGCTGATATAAGATCAAGATGTCTATTTATAATTGATTTTTGGTAATACTTGTTTGAACTTTCCACACCTAAAATATTTAAACGTATCTTTTTAGTTAGATTTAACCGAAATTCGTTCGTTATATCAAGGTTTCTGCATACAACTGTTATTTTTGGGCGAATTCAAAGGGTATCATTAAAAATTCAAGGAAACAATTATCCACGGTTCACATCGAGTTTTGAACTGCGGCTTCTGTTTGTGTTATCAAATTTTGTATTTTTACTTTAACGTGCTTGCAACCCTATAAAATATGTAGGTATCTTCATTTTATGAAATGTTAAGATTTTTTAGACCAATATTAAGGCATCAATATTTATATGTTCCTTGATGAAAATGAACACCACACACACTTTATTTTTTTATTATTCATCGCATATTTCATTTTTAACTTGATTATAATTAATGTTTCTCGAGAAAATTTTCAATTTATATCAATTTGTTTGGGCAGCTTCAAACTAGACATTACAAATATTATATTACGTTTGCGTATCTGATAATAAAATTTTAAATATGATTTTTATTTTTATTTCGATTTTTATTTTTTTTTAAATATATTTTGCTTTCGAAAAATTCATTCATCATATTTACATAATTTATCATAATATAAATCACTACAATTTCCTATTTATTTATGTTTATATTTTTGTGTACCGTTCTTTTTTGCTTTCGGTGTCCTGTGAAGATGATTTTTATATTGGTGTGTAGGTGCTTTACTGTGGTGTGCTTTTTATGAAAAGTTGTCTACATATACAATACAAAATCTTAAAAATGTACATTTTATGTTTAGTATTATTATTATTTGTGTAATACTAACCATATTGTGGTAAACTCAGGTACTCTTAGTACGTTGCACATTTAGGTGGTTTTGCAATGTAAATATGGAAATTGAATGGATTTACATAAAATATACAACTTATTTAAAAACATTTTTTTTATTCTTTAAACTTGCAAACATAAATATTGCAAAATGAAAAATGCATCAACTATGAGTTTGTAGTTTTTATTTATAACTATCATATTTTATAATAGTTAAAAAGAAAAAAAAAATACGAAAATAGCAAACTAAATACAGTAAAAAAAAACAATCTATTAATGTAAATAAATAAATAGGATATGATAAATCATAAACAGGAGAGAGCAAAAAAAATGGAAAATTAAATCCTTGAATATTGCAATTTTGTGAAAATAATAGATAGTGATTTTTCATTTCATAAGAAGGTCAGAAATAATGATTTATGTTTCTTTTTGGTTTTTGTTTTTGTTTGCTTGCGTCTATGTTATTTATATGCTCGTTGCAGATTCTCACAAGATAAATAAAAAAAATCCAATGATTATTCTGCATAAAAATGAATATTTGCTGTATTCTATTTTGAAATATAATTAATAGAGAAATATATACTTATTATGAATTTATATAATTAACTTATCTTTTCCAGTACTTAGATTTTAATAATGAATATACATGGTGTATAAACCACACAGTTGCTTGCTGTTCCTTGATGCACTATATACATATGTCCAATTGTTGGGTTTGACAAGCGTTTCCCAAGTTTAAAAAAAAAATAATGTAAATACTCTTCCATTCACCGTTTAAAATTACTCTTCATTTTGTTTTGTCAATTTTCCAAGTCCCTTTTCCTTCGTCGATCAGAATAGTACACCAAAAATTCATGAATACTATTCAGTAACAAATGAATAATGAGCGAAGAATAGAAAAAAAAATGAGAGAATCGATTTATTGAATAGAATGGAAATATACATATGTTTCTTCTGTTTTGTTCACCACTGATTGAATAATTAGTGAATAATTTTTGAATAGGATTTTAATCTATTCACAGGTTTTATTAAAGGTGCAAAATTGTTTTAATTTATTTTAGGGGCTATTTTGGTCTAAAATTTGAATATTTTATGAAAATTACTCAACCACCATTCTTTAGTTTCACTCTTCCCTTTGTTTGAATAACAAATAGAATATTTCGTAGTATTGAATTTACTGAGTAAAGGATATGTCGATATTGGACAAATGCAATATTTAAATCTTCAAAATAACCTAAAAGGAAACAAATATTCAGAAATTTTATTACATTTATATTATTGTAAACTTATCTTTGATTTAATTAATTATCGATTAACTGCACTCACAATCACAATACAACATTTGTTTATTTAGGCTATGTTGCAAACGAATAAAAATCCACATAAAATGTTAAAAAGTTAAATTTTTAACATTTTATTCACCACAAAAATTTTAACTGGTCACGGACCAATTAAAAAATTTCTAGCTTGTAGTTTACTTTTCTCTACGCAAAACAAAAATAACATAGTAAACGTCACCATTTTAACCAGTTTCATTTGAAACACCAAAACGATTAAAAAGTGAGTTAAATTTAATTTTTTATCCGATTGAAACACAGGCAGAGCCAACATTTTCTGACAGCTCATTTAGCAATGTAAAAATAAATTAGCTCAATTTATGTACATGTAACTTTAAAAGATTTGTTTCTCTAGTATTTAATGTAAATTAATTAAAATAGATGTCTACCACAACTTGCGGAGAGTCTGATCCAAATTCATGTCAACTTGGTGATTTATAGATAATATCAATACAACGTCAGGTTCAACTTGAAAATTGTGCCATCCGTAGGGGATTTGATTTGCTTCGTTTCTAACGAGTTGAAAAAATAATCAGTCACAATTAGTATATCAATGCGATCTGATTCGTAGAAATGCGAAATTTTAAGATTTTGGCGTGGTACATTGGAAGTGATTTTTGATCTAATTAATGTTACCAGAGAAAATTCGTTATGACGATTTGGTTGGGCAGTCACCAGTTCCTAAACCAGCTATTGAAAATCTGGCATTTTTCTTCTTTAGCTCCAGTAACTAAATGCAAGCCTCCGTAATAAATGTGGCCTGAGATCCCGAACTAATAGAGCCCGGCACCAATGTGAATTTCAGAAGTGATGTAAGTATTTGCTTGATCAGTTGTTGACTCTGTGACTGGTAAGCTGTGGTGTAATGTGTGATGCTTCTTATTGCAAAGCTTGCAGCGACGTCTAGAATGCCAGTTGTTAATTTGATTTCTACTACTACGATTTCTACAGATTTAGCACAATTCATCAGAATTTTTCTACGTACCATTTTGATGCCTTGACGTTCCAAAAGTGACCAAGTCGGTGTATATTCTACATGCGCTATAAATCGAATTTGGTAATTTAGGTGACAGAACCAAAATTGTAGAATTCTTCAAGAACATTACAATGATATACCGCGGTCCACTAGGACCAGGCATAGACACAAAAATGGTCCGTAGCCGTACCACAATAATTACTTCCTCCAACTCATTAGAACCATTTTGAGCTGTAGACAAAGCGCTGGATACTCCTGACGTCCATCCTACAGAAGTCCTTCATCGGCGTTTATATTCCCTGTACTTATGAAATGTCCTGGCACCCATAAAATGTAGATGTTGAAATGATCTGCCATCTCGTTAAGAGATGAGAGACAGTTCTGGGCTACTTTCGACGTGAGGAGGTGTGATTGAAACGCTTTAATGGCAGCCTGACTGTCCGTATATATGCGAATATCACAACCTGATATTATATTATACCTCAACCAATCTACGACTTCCTTTATTGCAGTTACTTTAGCTTGAAAAATGCTACAGATGGGATCCTAGTCCGGAACTTTGTGCCAAAAGATAGTGACGGGACAGTACAGTCGGTGGTTTTCGGAATTTGTTTGTTGCACAAAATAGATGAGTGCCTTGTATTATTGCAGGTCCACATTAAGATGAATTTCAGCCGTATGGCAGTACAAGCTGCCAACTGTTACTCCAAGATATCTAGAGGAGTCAAAAATAGCAGAGTCTCTAGTGCCTGAGTGGATGTGCTCCTCAGTGAACCACTGATCCACAGAGAGATTGTTCTCTGAACTTTTGTCAACAGCTTTTAGTTGACAGTTTTGTCCAGAGCAGGCCACCAGACTATTACCCCATACAAGAGTATGGGTCTGACTACTGCGGCATAAAGCCAATGAACGATGCGGAGCTCCATCCCCTATCCTTTCCCAATGCCATTTTTGCAAGAGTATAGCGCTACCATAGCTTTCTTTACACTTTCCAGAATATTAGGTTTCCAATATAATTTGCTATGCAAAGACCCAGAAACTTCCCTTCAACTGTATAAGTCAAGCTGAACCTATTTAAAGTGGGAGGATCGATGTGAGGAAGTTTATATTTCCTAGAGAAGAGAACCAATTCAATTTTGTGTGGGTTCACATTCAACCCACAGCCATTTGCCCCATAATGAAAGAGTGCCCAGGGCATTTTGAATAAGCCCACTAAGGGTGCCAGGATATTTACCACGGACACCAATAGCAATACCATCAGCATAGGCAACCACCTTGAAGCCACCGTCCTCCAGTCTCAGCAACAGTTTTTTTTTTGACCAAGTTCCAAAGTAGGGGAGACAGTACGCCACTCTGTGGTGTACCTCTGCTTGCAAATCTGCTGACGGAGGATTCCCCAAAACTAGAATTTATGGTCCTGCCTCTTAGCATTTGATCTATTCAGTCCTTGAGTGATTCATCTCAAATATTCGTATAACGATAACAATATTTGTGAATGCTCTCAACTGCTTCTGATTTAATTTTCGAATGCGAGGTTCTGCTTTCTCTTCTTTCTCAAGTACGTCGAATTGTTTAGGAATTTTTCGAGCTCCCGATGGTTGAGGTAGACCAACTATAGCACCCTCAGCACCATGATGATGCAGCCCATTAAATTACATGTCGCTTCGCTGTCATAATTTTGCAAAAACTTAAAACCAAATCCATCTTGAATTTATCGCAAAGAACCAAAGCATTGATAGGATTCCAGAAAACATAAATGAATGTAAAAGCTTGCCTCATTTGGTATTTCTCCCACTCTTCTTCTGAGCCCAACGAATTACGATACAACGCTGCTTCTTTAACGGTTGAATATTCAAAATAATTGACAGTTCGCATATCTACTCAAATGATGTCGCCTCAGGAACGTGAAGAAGAATCAATCGCAAACAAAACCGAATCATTTGCTCTAACTGTGTACATTTTTCCAATCATTTTTTGTCGTGCTCCTCGACGGTACACGTGATAAGAAATTTTTGTTTATTGAGAATTAATTGTAAGTCTAGTGAATCCATTTCGAGCGTCGAGTAAATTTTTATTTTCCTGACCTTTTTCAAAAATTATTCTCCGCTGTTATGGAGATGATTGATGAAACTACAGTCTTATTATGCTTCTGGTGCATTCACTTATCTACAATCGATGTAACTGACAATTTCATAATGACTTTAGCGTTTTTGTTCTTCATTCAAGATATCAACGTTGGTATCAATTATAGTCAGTTCTCATGGAACCAATGATGGGCAACTACTTATGTCAACATTTCGATTTTTGTTGAATATATTTCGTCGTTGAAATTTGATGCAACATGCTGGATATATATTGCCTGTTATTTATATCGCTAACCCCTAAGATTGATTATGTGATCGACCTTGTGACATTTAGGTTACTTGATGTACATAGCCAGTAATGTAGGTAACTGCAGCAGGGAAACTTTCGAATTTTGAAATGAAACTTCCCACATCGATAGAGCCGAATTTGTGCTAATTAGTGCTCAGAGGAAAAAATTAGTGCTAGTCCAGGAACCGAGAAAACAGCAAACAAAAATTCAAGATTTCGCCTGAAAGAAGATAAATAATTCTAAAACTAAACCCGAGTTACAGCAAAAACCGATAAACATCAGTAAAAAACAGTAATATTTTCAAAAGGTAGATTAATTGAGGAAATTTATGCTTAGCCTAGGTACACTAAATTTTAATATTTTCATTCATAAAATAAAGAAAATCGAAATAACCCTAAACGATACTATATTGAAAAGAAAAGTATTTAGTTGTTCAATAATATTTTAATTGAACAATATTAAATAAGTAGATAATAAAAAATATCCAAAAAAATAATTAGAAATTATTGAAAAATTCCGTTTCTTTCACATAATCGATTCAACAACAAGACCATTCTTCATTTTCAATGGAATTGGGCCAAATCTCGATTAGCACAAATTCAGCCACCATATTTTTCGGATGGTTATGAATTTTCCCGATCGAAGAATATCATTAGAACTGCTAAGTTCGTTGGTTTGTAGAACATTTTGTGTCAGCCATTCGTTCAATGAACCATTCTTCATGTTCAATGGAATTGGGCGAAATCTGAATTAGCACAAATTCAGCCACCATATTTTTTGGATGGTTATGAATATTCCCGATCGGATTATATCATTAGAACTGCCAAGTTCGTTGGCTTGCAGAACATTTTGTGTCAGAAATTCGTTCAATCAATAATTCTTCATGTTCAATGGAATTGGGTCAAATCTGGATTAGCATAAATTCAGCCACTATATTATTGTATGGTTATGAATATTCGCGATCGGAGAATATTATTAGAACTGCCAAGTTCGTTGGTTTGTAGAATATTTTTTGTCAGCAATTCGTTCAATCAACCATTCATCTCGTTGGTTTGTAGAACATTTTGTGTCAGCAATTCGTTCAATCAACCATTCTTCTTGTTCAATGGAATTGGGCCAAATCTGGATTAGAAATTCAGCCTACTTTTTATATGTCTTATAATATGTTGAATCGATTATGTGAAAGAAAGGGAATTTTTCAATAATTTCTAAATATTATTTTGGATATTTTTTATTATCTACTTATAAGGAAATTTGATGAGTTTTTCGGAGTGATCAGTTTTCTGAAATGTCTAAAAGCATTCCTGCAGTAATGATTTGATTTTTTTTTTATTTGGCTTTTTAATTGGCATCTAATTGGGAAGAATTCGACCATAGACAGAGAAATCACAAACGGTTTGAACTATTTAGTAAATTTTGTGTAAAAAAATAATTTCTCAAAAGAATTAGAATCGATATGCAACTTGTCAGTTATTGTAATCCAAGTTATATTTCAATTTCACCTTCTCGGTTAACCTTTGAGTGTCGATTATGTATCTCTCGTTTTAATAGCTACGAGTTAAGAGAACTCAATATCCAAAGACGGAATTATAGGAAAACGAAATTATGTAAGAACGCATTACGAGAGCTAGAAATGTCTTACATAAAGTATTCGCGTTTTGTCGCAATTTTGAAAAAATTCTGTAAACTCGTTTAATACTTATACTTACATATCAGACGTCCAATTTCTGGATTTTGTTGTTTAACATTTTTTCAATAAAGTTTAATTTACAAGACTGACTTACAAGTACATCGATATTTTCGATATTTTATGTAATTCTTCAAGGTTTATTCGAGCTTTGTTTGGAGCGTTGTAATATTTATGAAATTTTTATTATTCAAGGCTATTCTAGAATTCTATTGTTTTATTTAGAGTTGATTCAGCGTATTGTAGCATTCTGATTTGTGATCTTACAAAGATGTGGCAGATTGGATTTATGTAGATTTCCAAATTGTTAGTGTTAAATAGCGTTGAGTGGCGTATGGCAGCAAAATTAAAACCATTATCTGTTTGATATTTTGCAGTTTTTTTTCAAGATTATTAAAAGATTCCAAAATTATTCGAGTTTTCTAGGAATATTCTAAATTTTTTCTAAATATCAGAGCTAGAGTATTCTAGAAAAGAACGATTATTCGACCATTTTGAGATTATTCAATCATTTCGAAATTTTGCGGGTCCCTCAATATTCCTCGATATTTACAAGCGTTTGTACTGGGTCTTGTTATTGAATAAGCGATTTTTTTCAGAAACTTTGATAGCATTGAGCTATATACTGAAAAACTTGGAGGATGTTGAGCTTATTACAAATTTTGCCAGAGTTGCTTGTTATCAGAATTATTGTTCAAAACTTGCTCGAGAGATTAACCTAGGTTCCCAAAAGAAAATAATTCAGAGCAGCAAAATTTTTATTGGAACAAAAATTTTAAAAACCAATTATTTTTGACGATGTGCGGTCATTTAAACTAATAGACTCAAAGAAAGCTTATATATGTGCTATAAACTTTGCTGCTACAGGTAATGTGATGAATGAAAATCAAATGAAAATTTAACTTGCCTAAAAATTGGTAGTTGTATTCGCTCAAAAAGTTGATGATGAAATTAAACAATTATTTTTGCTTTATGCATTTATTTTCTTTTGGAAAATTAGGATTTCATGATGCAGGCAGTGAATGCGTTGCATTCATCGGCCGTCTCTGCTTGGAGTATACAACCAAAATGCATAAAATGTTAGATACACCTTGGCATTGAATATTTATTTTATCAGTAATCTGGATCTAAACTGATTTGACATATTTGTACCCTTGCCTGATACAAAAACCATCAAGCAGATAGAAGAGATTAAAATTGTAAAAAATCAATATTTAGATGGGTCACAAATATCAGGTCCACTTAGGCAAACCATTTCCGCAATTATAATAAAATATTCTCTGAAAGATAACAAAAATAAAGTACCCAAGTACGTAAGTAGCCAAGGGTAAATTGTGGAATTCGTACAACAGTCTGCGAAAAAAGTTAAAGGATCAACATCATATTCAGTGTCAAACCAACTTTGCTTTCAGGTAATAATTGAATGTATCGGTATAGTTATATCTAGGAATATCTCTTTTATCATGAGTAAAATCTAAAATTGAATTTTATTACAAAGAATATCGTGGGCAGGGACGAGATTATATTTTAACGTTTCTCCTTTGTTTTAGTTCCAGAACATGATAATCAATTTGACCATTTAAAGTTTTTGGAAACAAACTCAATAGATTGGGAACAAATCGAGATTAGTTCGGCGAAGAGTATAGCTTCACGGCGTAAACTGCTACAAACCAATATTTCAACTTTCGATTATTTGGACAAGTATCCTGTTTTAAAAGACACAAAAGGATATTTATTAGCGGCAATTGACACAAAGTTAATATAACCAACATTTGGAAATATTACTAAGTGGCTATTGAGCTATCCGAAAATTGTTTGTTTGGCAAGAAGGCGGAAAAAGATACACGAGCCATAAATATTATCCAAAATCTTGATAATAGTTTAGAGTTATATTTAAAGCCTTTAAATTTTTTTTTTAACTTCATTTTCCCCAACTAGGCCAAAAATCAGCAAATGCTTTAATTTTATTAAATAATGTTTTACGATTCATCGAAATTTATAAAGTAAGAAAATAATTATTTTTGAATCCCGTTTATTTATGAAATAATTTTTAAAATTTATATTTATTTCAGTCCGCGTCAAAATCAGCTGATGATATCACAGTAAAAGATTTTCGCATCTCGTTCATTGCAAATGAAAATAACGAAATACAGTATGGAGAATTTCGCATTGCTGGTTTAGTTTTCAGAACAATAGATCCATTGAAAGCACTAGAACAACTGTTTCTTTATATTATGGCAATGGCTGTCAAATATCCTAAAATTATAAAACACGTTTGGCAATTTATTCAATTAGGAATATTTGAAATTCCGCTTGAAAGAGATTATTCATCTTAGGTAACCACGTTATTTATCATTATTTTGAAAATAATGATTTGAATATTTTTAATTAGAAGTTAGAAGTTTTAAATTAATTAAAATGGATTTCTTATTTTATTTTGTTTTTAAAAAGTCATGTATTTCTACCAATGATTTGATTCGGTATATTAAAAGATACCATCCATTGCGCTTTGAATAGTTGTGTTAGCACATACCTAAAGACATAATGCTCACTTGGAACTATACAGATCCCATATAAAAACACATAGCTTAAATATTATACAAAACATACCAAATCCAGCAGATTCAAGCATAGTTTAAATGAGTTGTTGGCCATTCTTTTACCTGAATACATTGATACTGATAATCTGAGTTATCCTGAATTTAACATTAGTTCAATAAAATAATTCTGATCAGAATTTTTAAAATTATTACTTGATATCTATAGCAATGAGAAGATTCCACGATGAATCGCTATTGCAAATAGCTATTGCCGTGGGACCATTTTTATTTTTTATGATTTCATGCTCCATGTATATGAGTGCTGTTTTGTCCCTCGTATGTAGTCTTTCGTAAACTTTTGTATTTGCTGTTGGACTTGAAAGAATTGAACATTAAATATAGGAAAATGTATTGGCTAATAGGTAGAAACTCTGAGCTTACAATACATAACAAATTGCTATTATATCAGCAAATACTTAAACCAATATGGACCTACGGTATTCAACTTTGGGGTTGTACCAAGAAGACAAATGTACAAATGATTCAATGTTTTCAAAACAAAGTGCTGCGTGGCATTGTAAACGCACCATGGTACATTAGAAATGATAACCTCCATAGGGACTTAAACATGGAATATGTAAGTGAAGAAATACAAAATCATGCGAAGAAACACATTCAGCGGATATCTCGGCACCAAAATGCAGACATACGAAGTTTGTTGGATACCACCAATGCAGTAAGAAGACTTCAAAGGCAGAAACCTTTGGAATTGGGCAGTTGTATTTAATTCGGATAGAGAAAAATAATTACTATGTAAACTCAAACGGGAGTAACCATTGGGCTACTGCCCGTCAAATGTGAATCTTCATTTAAGAAAGATAAATTACTAAATGATTTGTAAATCAGTTGTAATATTAAATAAAGGAAAAAAAAAAAGAAAAAAAAAAAAAATTTGCTGTTGGACTTGGAATTTGCTCTCTACTTTCGTTGTTTTTGTTTGTTCTTTTCTCTTTTTGTTTTTGCTCTTTATTTATGATTTCGGTTGTTCTAATGTTATATTCTTATTGGATAGTTTTTGCGAAATTTTCCGTGCTCAGTTTTTCTGGGATCTTTTTCATTATTAGATGTGCTCGTTGTAGTTCAATGGGTGTTATTTCGGTTACTGAATGTATTGAATTATTATATGACATTATGACTTTTGTCATTAGATCTTCGGTTTTAATTTTTCTATTTTCATCGAATTTTATCCTGATCAGTTCTGTTAACGTTTAATGTAATCTTTCAACTATTCCATTACCCGTACTTGATTTTGTAGTTGCTATATGATGCTCAAAATTATATTTTTGTGTGAATTTTCTAAAGTTTTCGGATGTAAATTCTATTGCACTATCTGATATGAGTGTTTCGGGTATTTCCTCTTGCGAGAAATGTTTTTTAAGAACGTTTATTATTTTTAGTGTTTCCTTTGATGGAAGCTCATAGGCTGATGCAAATCTGGAAAATCTATCGATTACTGTTAGGAATTGTTTCGCTCTGAGAGAGAACGTATTTATGTGGATTCTCTCGTTAGGTTTTTTGGGTGTTATTATGAGTTGTTGTTGTATTTGCAAAGGATTTCTGTCATACTTTGTTTTATTGCAAATATTGCATTTGTTTATGTAGTCGGCTATCATTTCCTTTATGTTTGCGAATTTATATTGTTTTTTTATTTACGCGTAATTTTCTGATATTCCTCGATGGTTTTTATTGTGTGTTTCCATGATTATCTCCATTTGTTGTATAGAGTTTGTTATGTTTTGTTGTTGGCTTGTTAAATTTTGTTGGTTTTCTTCCTGCGTTAGAATTGTTGGAGTGATTTCTGTCTGTTGGTCTTCTGTATTTTCTTGTAGTGGTGTCTCTATTTCTTGTGGTACGTCAATTGTTTCAGGTATGAATTCTTGAGATGGTATTATAACTGTAAAATGAAACAACATCTCATGTATTCTACAAATGTTTAGTTTTTCTCCTATTTTCGCTGTCTTTTTCCATCTTGCTATTGCTTGAGCTATTTGGTCATTGCATTGAACTGCCATGTTCCCTTTATGTTTTATCGCCAGATTTCCTAATATTGATCTGATGTTCATTTTGTCCTGTTTGCCTACTCTAAATATTACCTGTAGGTTAAAGTCATCTAACGGTGTGTTTGTCATAGGTAACGTCAGTTCTGTTTCGTTATTGTTGATTTCCAATCTAGATAATGCATCGGCATTATTGTTTGCGGTACCTTTTTGTAATTTATGTTAAATTCAAATTCTGATAATTTCAGTCTCCAACGGATGAGTTTGGACGAAGGGTCTTTAATGGTCATCAGCCATTCTAATGGCCTATGATCTGTGAATATTTCGAATGATTTCCCATACAAGTATGGCCTAAAGTGTTTACAAGCCTATACTATTGCTAGCATTTCTTTATTTGTGGCATCGTATCTGGTTTCAGTTTCACTTAAAATTCTGCTAGCATATGCTATTATGTTGTATGTGATAGGACTGATCCGATGGCTTAATCAGACGCATCTGTTGTTAGTCTGAATGTTCTTGAGAAGTCTGGGTATTCCAGTATCGGTTTTGATGTTAACATTGTTTTACACTTATCAAAACATTTTTGGTATTCAATATTTTCTGGTTCTATTGTTCATTCTTTTTTAAATATTTTGACATTGGTTTGGTGATGGCTGCAAAGTTTTTCACAAATTTTTGATAGTATCCGATGAGACCTAAAAACTGTTTTATTTGTTTTCGAATTTTCGGGATTTGTGTTTTTTGTACTGTACTAATTTTCTCCGGGTCCGGTTGAATTCCTTGCCTATTAACGATGTGTCCTAAAAATTTTATTTGTCCTTGTACAAATTTGCATTTGTCTAACTGAATTCCCATATTTGATTTCATCAGAATTTTGAATATTTCTTCTTGGTATTTCATATGATCTTCTTTCGTGCTGCTGTAGATGATAATGTCGTCCATATAGACTAGGCAGGTTTTCCCGATCTATTTGTTTAATGTCCTGTTCATGAGTCGTAGGAATGTGGATGGCGCATTTTTTAATCCGAAGGGCATTTTTTGTATTCGTAGTGATTTCCCAGGAATGAAAAGGCTGTCTTCTCAATGTCTGTGGGGTTCACTTTTATCTGATGAAAGCCGGATTTCAAATCTATTACTGAAAAGTATCGACATCCGTGTAATTGGTCCAATAGTTCTTCGATGTTTGGCACAGGAAATTTATCGTCGATTGTTTTGGCGTTTAATTTTCTATAGTCTCTGCCCATTCGAAATTTATTTTTCCCTGAGTCGTCATCCTTTTTGTTAACTATAATGATTGGTGAATTCCATGGGCTTTTACTCTCTTGTATTATGTCGTTTGCTAATAGTTCTTTGATCTGTCGTTTGATTTCTGGGATTTGAGAGTTAGGATATCTGTACTGTTTTTTATGAATTGGTTTGTCATTAATACGTTCTATGTTGTGCGTTATATCTCCAGTGTATGGTAGAGTTGATGTAATGTCAAATAATGGTTGATATTTTTGAATCAGCTCCTCCATTTGATTTGACGGTAATCCTCGGGTGAAGTGTATTGACGTGCTACCTGCTTTGAAAGGGGGTTGGTGGGGGGGAATATTAGTTCTCGTGTTTTGAAATTTATTATTAGTCCTAATTGTGTCATGACCCAGTTAGTCCGTCAAATGTATCGTGGAATTTTAATAGATGAAACGGTTATTTTTGGTTTGTTCTGAATTCTTTGAGACCATTAAATGTAATAGTTTGGTCGATTAATACAGATCTTCGTATTGTTTGGATTTTTATTGGTTGAATATGTTAAATTTTTCTATTTTTATTAATTTTGGGTCTAGATATGACTCGTCCGATCCTGTATCGATGAGTAGGTGTATTGGTTTGTTTTTTATAGGAATTGTAATGTATGTTGTTGTTTATTGATGGTGTTTATTGTTCGTCTTCTGTGGCCGAGGCCGTTTCCTGAAAAATGCGTAATTTTCTCCTTCGTTGATAGTGTATTCTTCCTCTTCTTCTTCTTCTTCCTCTTCTTTGGTTTCTGTGCAATTTATGTTCCTTTCCGGTTTAGAACTATCTCAAGTTATAAGCTAGATTGTGAAATATGTGACATGAAATGATCAGGAATTAAAGAAGCGAGCATTTGGAATGAATTAAGTAATTTTCATCTAACTGACAATTTATCTGTAGACGTAATGCATGACTTATTAAAAGGTGCTTGTCAATATGATTAAATTATTATCTTAGATGCTTTAAGATCTTAATATAAGTTTTTTACTCTGGAGCAACTGAACTATTGAATTTTGACTTTTAACTATGGTCTAAACTGTAAAAACAAGCCACCTATTCTCGATATTGATTTTGCTAACAAAACAAAATTAAAATTATCTGCTACTGAAATATGGGTTCTATCAAATTATTTGTCTCTAATTATTGGTGATATGGTTTCTGATTTTGTGGAATGGACTTTGTACCTTTGTTTAGGACCTAGGATATAATGACTGAAATACAATGAAAAATTATTTAAATTCAAAAATATTATGTTTACTGAATAATCACAATATTAATCAAAAGCAATCATAAAATATTTGGTTTTTGTAGTAACACATTATGATTAAAAAAAAGAAATCGAAAACATAATGTTGTCCCTGCAAATTGTGGTTGAATTTGTCATATTTTTTTTTCTCCGTGAAGTAAAAAATTGTTAGTAGGTGATTCTGTATCTTTAATAATAATTATTAGAATAGGTAAACCTCAATTATCATAGTATTCTAAAATTTCTAAAAAAAAAAAAAAAAACTTTCGTGATTTACAAACGTGCGGTTTATCGCCTTATATCGCCCCACCCCCACTTTAGTTTCATGATCAACAGTTATAAAATATTTTTCATCAAGAATCTGATTTCAATACCAAGATCGATATACAATAATAATAATACAAGTGGTATTGCAATTTGAAGTTTATATTTTTTATTTTTACAGCGTGATGAACGGAAATGATGAGTGTTTACCACTTGCCAGACGAGTTGCTAAAAAAATCAATTCTATCACCACTGCCACAACAACTTGAAATAAAAAAAAATGTTGCCCGTTTATTTTATAAGCATAATAATACATACATATACATATACATATAAACTAAATGGTTTATCAATCAATCGTTGTTCGAACACAAAAAAAAAGTAAAACATTTCTATCAATAAAGCTTTTATTTCATTTCCACCAGAGAAAACACACAACAAAACAGAACTTAAATTAAATTTTCCATTTTTTACCATTGTTGCTTTTGTTGTGTACGTATTGAGGCAAGTAGTTTTATGCTAAAGTTTTGTACATACCATATATAACTAAACCAAATTTATGAGTTAAAAAAATAAATAAAATTTAAATTTATTTCAAAAAGAACTTTTTATAGTTTTTGTAATTTTTTCAATTTCAAGAGGAAAAGTAATTTGAAATTCAATACGGTACTTCGTTTGAAGTACATACAACATATATATATATATATATATATATATATATATATATATATATATATTTTGTTATTCATGCTGTAGGTTTTTCTTTATGCTTTTCTCTCAATATTTTGGTTTTCAATTGGAAAGTAATAGCCTATTGAAATATAGTGTAATGATCCATCATATAATGTATATATGCTTGTGTACACCTTGAATTTACATCCATTTCAATATATAAATCGTAAACATCTTTGGGGAGATTTTTTTCACATCGATTAATCAAAACTGGGGGTATATATGCAGAGATTAGAGATACAAATGTTTTTTTATTTCCGTGTATCAAAAGCTTATAGATCGAAATACGTGTCAATGGTTTGTATCAATTTATACTCGAATAATGAAATTTAAATGATAGCGAACATCATTAAATGTCCAAATCTCGACTAACATTTTTATTATCGGTCTATCTATGTGTAATACATACCTCAGAATGAATAATGTACCCACTACTATATTTCAATCCCAAACCAAAACTCTTTTGGTATGAGCAAAAGCAGACAGTTTATATTTTCATTTTCCCAATATATATTTTATTTATTTCGTTTTTTTTTTTACACTTATCTATTGTTATTTTGACTTTTGGGGATCATTTTAACATCCGCATGACACCAATCATTGTCGATTTATGTTCGCTTTGCTGTTGCTGATGTTGGTTGGTATTTTTTATAAATGTTTATTTGGTTTTATACTATCATTATATTGTGTATATATATCTAGGAGGTTTATGTGATTTTTTGCTGCTCACATTCTGTTTTAGGAGCTGTCAAATGTAACTTTATTAAAGGTAATATATAAAAATTGACAGGATAAATTCACCAAAAACGAATATAATAAATAGTTCGAAAGTATAAAACAAATAATTGTAAATACAAGGTAAAAAAAAAAATTGTGTCTGGAAAAATCTTTCGGGATTTCGATTATTATAAGGTTATAAAAAACGGATTAAAGTCATGTAGCTTTTTTTTACTTTTTTTCTGTTTTCCTATATATACCTACCTAGTTGGCAGCTCCCGTAACAACACCAATAACAAAACTAAGTTGTTTTCCCTATTATACTTGTGTCGCTTCTCCTGAGATTCAGTTTTATTAAAGTTTCATTATTATATACATTTTTGCTACAATGTCTCGTTCCACTATCTTTTGAATATACAGTGGGTTGCCAAATTATTAGGGACACGTTGAATGGAAAATTAGTACTTATTATACCTATAATATTTAGTACATAAAAAAAAGTTTAAAGTTCTACATTTATTTATTGTATTTATATAATTTAATTTTGGATTGTCTTCTAAAAATTTTTTAATCTAAATTTATTTAGCATCCTGAGGGCTATTTATGTTATTTAGTACAACGTAATAGTTTTTTGTGCTTGTGAAGCGTCCACAATAATTTTGCAACCCACTGTACATTCATACAATTACACAAAATGTTTATGCTAATTTTATTGTTTAAAAGTAGATTTTGTTATTATGAAAATGATATAAAAATTCAAAAAAAAGTTTTTAAATTGGTTAGAAAAATTTAACAATATCCGGGATTACACATTCAATAAAATCAATAAATATTTAGAGATACACAATTTTAAAACCATTTTATGAAACGGATAAAATGGTTTTCTGTTCGTCATGTTTCACAAATGTAGCTATGTATACTAAACATTTTATTGTTATTTTGATGTTTGTTTTGTATTTTAGGATAATAGAATTTGGTGATTTTGTTTAATGTGGCGAATATTTTGTTCTCGATGTCCTATTTCATCTAGCTTATACAAATACCAATTACCACTAAATTTTAACAATAACTGTGAAGGTTTCATCAAGCGCGTTTCAACGAAAAACCAAATATGACTAAATTATGATATATTTTAGCAATACAAACTAAATTTTCCACAATAACAACAATTCCTTTTCATGTAATGTTTGTGTAAATTTGGGATTGAAATAAGATTTCAAATAATATTGGCCCAAAAAATTTGAACCGAATGTGTAGGAATGATATCAAAGAGCCGAATGTCGAAGGGCCGAATTTCAGAGGGGCGAATGTCGAAGGGCCGAATAGGTCCAAAGACCGAATGTCGAAGGGCCGAATTTCAAAGGGCCGAATGTGTCAAAGGACCGAATGTCGGAGGGCCGAATGTCGAAGGGCCGAATTTTGAAGGGCCGAATGGGTCGAAAGGCCGAATTTTTATTTTTTTTTGTTTTGGTTTTAGAAATATTATTTTTTAAATTTGCTATTTTAAGGAATATTTTGTAAATTTTTTTATCAAATATAAATTAATTTCGGGAGCGATACGAAATCCCGCATTATAAAATCTCGAATTACAAAATCTCGCATTTCTAAAATCTTGCATTACAGTTTTGTTAATGGTTTTAAAAATAATCTATTTAATTTTTTCATACAATAATTTAATTAAAAAATTTTATTTAAAATACGATTTATTAATAAAATTATTCCAATAAAATATTATGCGCAATACGATGCAAAAAATCAATTTTTTTTATTTTAAGCCTTTTCATAATAACTCTTTTTATATTTATTTATTTATTATTTATTTACCAACTTTAAAAAAAAAATCTGGTTACAATTTTAAAATATTCTACATTACATTGCAAAAAAAAAAAAAAAAATTTACCAATAATTAGAAAGAAAATCTGACATCAAAACCTTAAATGTATTTCTTGCCAAAATAAAATCAAAAATCGACCGTACTTTATTAAAAGTAACCGAGACATTATAAACAGGTTCATTCATAGCTAAATTACTCCTCGGTAATATAAGAACAAACTCCCCACTCGATCGTAACACACGTGTTGGAACGTAAATAGAAAAATTCGAGAATCTCATTACAATCAATTCGACGCAAGGCATATTTTAAGAACTGTCTTTCAACCCTTTCTATACGAGTAAGATCAGAAGAATCCTGATAAAATGGGTCCCAAATAACTACGCCATAATCTAATTGCGAGCGCATCAACGTAATATACAAGATTCTAATCACATAAGGATCCCAGAAGTCTTTGGATAATCTTTTAACAAACCCTAACATGGAAAACGCCTTAGAAACAATGCCCTGTATATGAATTCGGAAGGATAAATTGGAAGCGAATGTGATACCCAAATCTTTGAAAGTGTTCACTTTCTCAATTCTATGGTCTTTGAGAAAAAATTTGTAGTCAAAGTTCAAAATATTCCTTCTACGGGAAAATCGCATTGTTTTACACTTCTTAGTATTCAATAATAAATTTTGGTAAGTACACCAATTCGTAAAATCCGACTGTAGCTCCTCTGCATCCCGATTATTCGAAATAGTTTTAAAAATTTTAATATCGTCAGCATATATAAGAATCTCAGAATACTTAATACAGTTAATCACATCATTAATAAAAATAATGAACAAAATGGGACCCAAATGGCTTCCCTGGGGAACCCCTGACGTAACATGAATCCGTCTAGACACGTAATTCCCTATATTAACGATTTGAGATCTGCCATCTAAGTACGACTTGGTCCATCTAATAGGTAAACTATTACAATCCAAAGACTCCAATTTAATCCATCCATTCATCCCCAATTCAAAAGCCGTTGAAATATACTATAATTGGTCAGAAAAACAAACTCGAGACAGTTGATCTGCCAGGAAGGAATCCATGTTGCTTAGAAGAAATAAACCTACGAGTATAAAAAAAAATTAAATCTTTGACTAATTTTTCAAAAAGCTTCGGCAAATCGGGTAAAATACTGATGACTCGATAGTTAGTAATATCACTTGGGGAACCTAACTTAAATATTGGTTTAATTAAAGAGCATTTCCAAAAGTTCGGGAAGTATCTTTTTCGAAGGCTTTTGTTAAAAAGAACTGCGATTGGAAAAGCGACAGCATGTGCTGTCATTCTAAGAACCAAGGGAGGGATGGAATCGAACCGTGCACTTTGATTGATATCAAGCGAGAGTAGACCATTGAAATCAATACCAAGTTCCAATTGCAAGGAATAAATTACATATATTAGCCACTGAACAATAGCTCGATATCGAATCTGTCGTTAATGGTTTCTTTACATAAACACTGTCAAAAAAGTCAGCGAACAAGTTACAAATATCTTTCAAATTATGACCCAAGCGATAAAATTATATTTTTATTTTTTTTTTTCATAAGTTTTGGTTTTTTGGTATATTTTCACCACATTACCACTTTCTCGACCTGCGCCTTTGATAAAATGCTTTCCTTTCTTAAATCTTCCAATGTTTTGTATATACCGGCGTGACGTCTTCTGTCTATTACCTTGAGACGGCTGTGCCAAGCTTCTACGCTATTTTGTGTTCGCGATAGCCCAAAATTCAAGTTTATATCTGGGCCGTTGACTGCCTTCTCCAATATATTTTTTTTTAAACCAAATTCCAATGTTTTTTACGTCCTCGTTATTAAATTTCCTAGACAAGCTCTGGTAATAATTATCGAATTCGTTTTGTGGAACAAAGGCTATACTTTTAATCATCCTGATTTGAATTTAAAAAATTTCGTCATTTCCATATTTTGCCACTAGTCGTTCTTTTTGGATTTTGCGCCATATTATTTGGCCAAAGTGAAAGAGGCATCCTTTAAACGATGCGTTTGGGAAAAAAAACTTTGGCCGACGACACAATTGTTTTTTCAAAATTGCAAATAATTCGTTCCGGATTGACGTCACTGATTTCACATTCTAAGCATATTTTTCTTAAGTTAAAAAATTACTGATCGTAGACTTTTTAGATTTTTTACTCAAAAATCAATGGAACAATTTTTCCCTTGATACGTCCATGTATTGAAAAAATTTGTCGCATTATAGATGGAACTACATTGAAAGTTCCATCCATAATCCAACAACTTGATTCACCAAGGAATTTTAAGGAAGAAATAGTCCCCATCAAAATAATTTTGTCTCCGTCAAAATAATCTTCATTTAGTATAAATAATTTTATTTCAATGTAACGAATATTTTCAGGAACTATTATATTTTCAAGAGTCTCTTGTGCCATTTTTGTAAGAAGATACACACGTGAGTGGCTTGGTGTATTTATGATTGATTCTCTCAATATATGAGATGGTATTTTTTCCGAATTTCTAGCACATTGTTTGACCTCTGCGTTTGCTTGTGCGACTATCTTCTCGTGTGTTATGGGCTCATGGTAATGGTAAGAGGTACATCTTACTAATACGTGTTCTTCTCCTTCGACATGAGTTACCACGCACCATTTACATAACTGATTTTTTTGGTTGCTGCAAACCCAATTATACGTTTTTTAGGTTTTTCGTCTTAGATGGTAGCAATAGCCGTCGACAACTATCTTTTTTTCTCCTTTGTTAGACGTGGTAATGGAAATATTCGTAATAACCTATATAAAATATGTATTTTATATAAAATTACTTGTAATACATTTAATTAAATTTCAATTTATTATTTCATTTTTTAATTATTAATTAATTTTTATTTTAAATATCATTTATAATAATCACCTTATAGTTTTTAGTATATTAAAATTATATTTAATTATTGTGGAATTAATTCAAATTAAATATGTGTTAATGATCTTCTTTTCGTTTGTCAATTATGTATGTTGACATACATATGTACGTGTACATATTCATTTATTTGATATTTATCAGCCGGCTTAATTATCATACATTTTCCATATAGTTAACCTTGCTTTGAAATTTCTCATAAGTTTAATCTCGCATAACAATTTCTCGTACATTTATTGAACCGCGCGCGCGATTACATAAATGTACGGGAAATTGTTATGCGAGATTTTGTAATGCAAGATTTTGTAATGCGAGATTTTGAAATGCGAGATTTTGAAATGCGAGATTTTGAAATGCGAGATTTTGA
The DNA here is from genome assembly GCA_958295665.1 of Tipula vernalis. Lineage (NCBI taxonomy): Eukaryota > Metazoa > Arthropoda > Insecta > Diptera > Tipulidae > Tipula > Tipula vernalis. Next base: position 431,342,280 of record OY282558.1, read on the forward strand.
AATGCGAGATTTTGAAATGCGAAATATTGAAATGTGAGATTACATACCCAACCCGTTGAAACGGCAAGTTGAGCAAGTGGGTTGGATGGCACAAGTTTACACAATGGAATGGGTACGAAGGGCCGAATTTCAAATGGCCGAATGTCGAAGGGCCGAATGGGTCGAAGGGCCGAACGTCGAAGGGCCGAATGTCGAAGGGCCGAATGTATCGGAGGGCCGAAAGTGTCAAAGGGCCGAATGTCGAAGGGCCGAATGTCGAAGGGCCGAATGTCTAAGGGCCGATTTTTTTTTGTTTTTTTTTGTTTTAGAAATATAATTTTTAAAATTTGCTGCTTTAAGGAATATTTGAAAATTTATTTATGAAATATAAATTATTATGGGTTAGCCCCTTAATCTTGCCTTACAAAATCTTGCATTACAAAATCTTGCATTTCAAAATCTTGCATTACAAAATCTTGCATTACAAAATCTTCCATAACAATTTCTCGTACATTTATAGAATCGCGCGTGCGATTCTATAAATGTACGGGAAATTGTTATGCAAGATAACAAATCGCATTGGCAATATTCTACTGTATAATGATAACTGCAATCATATAGTAACAATAATAAAACGAAATTAATTTTGCCTGTTTTTACGTTATACGTAATATTTCATCAAAACAATCGTAAAATATAACAACGTTCTTTGGAAATCTGGACACAAGAAAACATTTTGTAAGCAACTTTCAATAAAAATTAATTTTAATTTTTAATTTTTATGAAATTATTTATTTTATGCATATCCGAATTATGAATATTTCAGTGGTTACCTCGAACAAAGGTAAGGATAAGTTATTCGTTGATGTGTATGCGTACCATTTAAACAGAAAAACGAAGAAACCTTTTAATTGGGTTTGCAGCAAACAAAAATCTTTGTCGTGCAAAGAACGAGTAGTCACACACAAAGTTGAATACAAACATGAAATATTAAAATATTCAATTAATCATTCGCACGAACCCTTGGCTTTCGAAAAAACCATATGCGTTTCCAATATTTCAATCAAAATCGAGACTAAAAATTTCGATACCGCACCTGCTATTATTATTAGAGATAGCATTACTAATTGCCAAATAAACTCGACTCGCGGGTATACTTACCGTCGAGAAAGGCACAAAGGATAAAAATTCAAAGAATCCGCAGAAATAAAATAAAAGAACCAGATAGTTTGCAGGCTATAAATATACCCAAAAGCTTGAAATATGTTGAAGGGGAATTATTTATCCTTTGTAATGAAGAGTTTGACGATGAAAAAATAATAATAATGGTTACGGTTTCATCGTTAGCGTTACTAGCTAATCGAGTTGCTGGATCATGGATGGAACTTTCGACGTAATTCCATCCATCATGCGGCAACTCTTTTCAATTCACTTGTGTGTTGAGGGGCAAATTGTCCTTTAATATTTTGCTTAATGAGCAAAAAATCTCTGAAGGTATATGACAGATTTTTTTTTTACTTAAGGAAAGTCACCTTGGAACTGGGTATTAATTTAAATCCAAGGAGAGTCATAACAGATTTCAGCTTTAACATTTTTCCCCGAAGCAACGTTTAAAGGTTGCCTATCCCCTTCGGCCAAATAATTTGGCGAAGGATACAAAAGCAACGGTTTGTGGCTAGATACGCCAGTTCTGAGGATTTTTCTATTCAAATTCGGATGCTGAAAAGTTTGGCTTTCGTTTTACCAAACGAAATACCTGGATATTATCAACATTTATATGAACAATTTGATGAGAACAGCGGAGTGAAACTAATTGGACGGTGGTTCCACAAAAATTATATTGGGGGCCTCAATCATACACCAAGAAATATGTTACAATTCTGGTCTATTGCCGATGCAGATATAGGATCAGAAAACTTCCCACGGACCCAAAACAGTGTCGAAGCTTGGCACCGACGCCTTAAAGTTGTGGTTGGACAACGGCATGCTGAAGTATACCGAATCATTGAAAATTTATCAAAGGAACTGATTGTGGCAAAACCTCAAATTGATAAGATGAAATCCGGAGAACGCCTTTCAAAGGAAAAAAAGACAATAATCAAAAATAGAAAAATAAAACGTATCATTAAAAAAAGGGAAAGACTCAGTAAAACTGATTTTTTAAAAAGAATCGCGCATAATATTACCCTTTTGTAATTGCTATTTCAATTTTCAATTGACTTTTATAAATACGCAATATTATGTTAGATACTAAAGACAGGTACAGATACTAAAATTGCAAAATTTTGAAATGCAAAATTTTGTACTTGCAAGATTTTGTACTTGCAAGATTTTGTAATGCAAGATTTCGTTGTGCTCCCGTTTCGAAAGCCCCCGTCTGAAAAAGCAAAAAAAAAAAAAATATCCGTTCGTCTTTCTGGACGTCTCGATATCTGGATGTTTGGATGTCTGAATGTTTGGAGAAACCCATGGTATTTCGAGAACGGGTTGTCCGATTTTGAATTTTTTTCGCCAGTCTATTTCTATGGTTAAGGCGAAGATTTGAAGAACTTTTGGAAACTGTACGTCTAGAGAGTAAGGTACCTGCCATACAAATTGAACCAAAACACCTGGTTATATATGGTAAAAATATTTACCAATATTTTATATATGCTGGTTTAATTATTGAATTGGGCATTGAATTATGGTTAATTTGAAGGTTAAGTTACGGCTCAATTTGCGGGTTAAGTTGAAGTTGAGATAGAGTTGGGTTGGGGTTGGATAGACCAATTTTTTATGTATGTGTAGAATTTGCGGTTGAGTTGAGGGTTAATTTGGGTTCCGTTCGCTTCAAAGAAAATCGGCGGGACCAAAATAGTTCTCCGTTGTAGTATAGTGAGGTGTACGTTAAACTGAGGGTTTGTGATTTTTTTTTTATAAAAACTTTATTGGGATTCTATATCTAATCCGATTTTGATGAAATCCAGCAATTCCAATGGAAATGAGATTCTCAAATGATTTTTAGCCAAAGTTCTGTAATATGGCCAAGTAGAATGGAACTTGGGTATTCCTTAATTGATTATGATGAAATTTGACATGTGTCCGAGTTCCGTCCTAATTAGCCATTTTTCAGAACTTCATCTACAAATCATTTTCGAATCCCATTTCCATCGCACATGTCAAATTTCATCAAAATCGGTTAAGAAATATCGAAGTTCCGTCCTACTTGGCCATATTCTAAAACTTTATTCAAAAATCATTTTAGAATCCCATTTCATCCACACCCAGATCAAATTTCATCAAAGCGGTTAAGAAATATCCAAGTTCCGTCCTAATTGGCCGTATTCCAGATTTTCGGAAGGATTTAGAATCCCATTTTCAACACGCATATCAAGTTTAATCATAAACTGTTGATAAATAGGCAAGTTCCTTCATACTTGGCCATATGCCAAAACTTTATTCAAAAATCATAATCGGTTAAGGAATAGCCAAGTTCCATCCTACTTGGCCATATTCCAGAACTTTATCCAAAAATCATTTCAGAATCCCATTGCCACCAAATTTCACAAGTGCGACGGAAATGGGATTCTAAAATGATTTTTGCATAAAGTTCTGGAATATGGTCAAGTATGATGAAAATTGGCTATTCCTTAACCGATTACGATGAAATTTGACATATGGGTTTGGAAATGGGATTTTAAAATGATTTGTAGGTAAAGTTCTGGAAAATGGATAATTAGGACGGAACTTGCCTATTTATCAACAGATTATGATGAATTTTGTAATGTGCGTTGGAAATTGGATTCTAAAATGATTTTTTGAATAAATTTCTGGAATATGGTCAATGAGGATGAAACTTGAATATTTCATAACCTATTATGATGAAATTTGACTTATGCGTTGGAAATGGTAGAACCCCGAGGTTTAGAAGAAATTAGTTTTAGATAAGTTGCTGCCATTTCCACAACTTCTTCCAAAAATCATTTTAGAATTCCATTTCCAACGCATATGTTAAATTTCTTTTAGTTTTTTTTTTGCCCATATTCCAGAATCAATCATGTATGTTAAATTTGACTAAAATTGGCTAAGAAATAACCAAGTTCCATTCTAATTGGCCAAACATATAATTTGCTAAATGTTAAATTTGAAATGTAAAAGGTTCAATTTTTGATGTATAAAAGGAACAAAATGAAGTGTAAAAGATTCAATTTGAAGTGTCCACGTAAAACCTGTATCATCGTAGAATTATCTATCCGTGTCTGCTCTAATAAAGTGTCAGCTTATCTAAGGGAGGTTTTCATTGAAAAACTTCAGTTACATGGGACCTAAAAGTTTGTCCGTTGAAGTGAGGATCCTGATAAATTGAGTGTTCGTCGAAATGAGGTTTCACTATATTTAAAAGTGAGTGTGATATTTAAACAAATGCACAAGCATTGAACGATTTGAACCCAATTTTACAGAAATATTGTTAAAAACTTAAGAAAAGTCACTGTAAATATCTCAAACATTCATCTCCTTCTTGAGAAATGATAATCAGATCCAAAATTACTACAGAGGAATTTCTAAAACTTCAAAAATTTTGTTGATTTTTGATGGCGGTATAATAGTATGTTGGTTTGTATATAAGAATTGTGTGATGGTGAAGGTAATGATAATGGTGGTATGATAATGATGATGTTATGCAGGTATGATGGTACGATGGTACGCACGAATAATGGTATTAGTTGAGCAGAGGGTTGAGATTTGGTTCGAGCTAAATTGAGTTGAAGTTGAGTTAGGATTTAGTTATCCTGTATTGGGGTTAAGTGAGTTGTTCTGTTAGGGAATTATTTAAGAGTTGATTTGGAGTTAGTTGCGATTGAGATGGAGGTTCATTTGTATATTGAGTTGGAGGTTGAGGTGAAGATTGACTTAAGAGATTCATTTCATTATTTTTGTTTTAGAATGGCTATTCGTAAAATTGCTGAGATATTCACAACGTGCGGTGCGACCTTTCGAGCAACCCATTCGACTGCGGATGAAATGTCGTAGTTTTTATCTTTTTTATTTTTGGAATTTGGCAAATTTGTTTAAACACTTCTCCTATTAAATTCGCTTGTTGATCCGTCAGAACAATTTCAGGAGTCGCAAATCTACAGATACATTTTTTACATACAACTTGGCGATTGTTTTTCCTTCTTGGTTTGGCATGGGCATGACTAATAAATATGTTATAAAATCGTCCTGTCATGGTTAAATATTTTTGTTATTTTGATACAAGGTTGGGAGAACCACAATGTCTAGAAAGATTTTTTCAAACGGATGAGACGTCAGTGTCATTGGCATTTTGGTTGAACGACCTTGCTTATATTTTTCTGACACGACTCGCAATTTTTAATGTATTGTAGTATTGCGATATACGTTTCAGTGTCCTAGCAATTCCCTGATGAGCACTGATTGGGCTATCGTTGTTTTAATATATGAGAATTGTTTGATGATGAATGTGAAATTTGAGATTTTGGTATTGGATCGGAAACTAAAGTTGTAATAATTGCTTGTCAAATATTAGATATACTGAAGTAATTTGTGAATTGTCAGTTTTATTTCTAGGGTATTCTGTTTTTTTTCGAAATAGTTCGAGCTACTGCGAAAATGTTGGTATATATGTGCTTAGTGCATCTGCATTATGGTGAAACCTTCCTGGTTTGTAAACCACTTCGTACTCATACTCGCCTAGAAGGATTCACCATTGAATAAGTGGGGAGGTCGGATTTAATAACTTGCATAACCACAGCAGATGCTTATGATCTGTTAAGATTTTAAAGTTATATTCATATATATATATATATATTGTTGAAAGCTCTTATCAAACCAAACGATTGCCAACAACTTCTTTTCTGTGCTTGAATAATTTATTTTGATTGGTTCAACATTCGGCTTGGTTCAACGTTTTCCTGAATTTGGGAAAATACATCGCCAATTGCCATGTTACTGGCGTCGGTTGTTAAGACAAATTGTTTAGCAAAATCAGAGTAAATTAAGACTAGAGAATTGCATAATGCATACTTCAATTTATTGAACGAGTTTTCAAAAATTAATTCCTCGAAAACTCGACTTTTGGTGGTGGTCATTTTGTTATTGTTATTTTTCGATCGCCGTTATTTTCGATGGGTCGGGTTTTCCGCCGTCTTTTGTAAAAATATGCCCTAAATAACCAATTTCTTTGCGAAAGAACAAACAGTTTGTCGGCTATAGTTTGAGATGAAATTTTTTTAATCGGCTTTTAGTTTTTTATGTCATCCAAGTATACAAAACATTTCAAACCGGTGAGACCTGACATTGCGGTATTCATAAAGCGTTGGAATTTAGCCGGTGCTCCTTCCAAACCAAACGGTAAATCCTTACAAATTCAAAATGACCATTAGGTGTATAGAAAAGGCTGTCCTGGTGGTGCCATCCACTCGCAAGATCTAATGTACTAAAATAATTGGTTTTCCCTAGTTGGTCGAGTATTTCTACAATATTTAGAAGTGGGCAGACTTCAGCGACTGCGACAAGTCATTCAACTTGCAATAATCTATGACACAACGAAACTTCTTTTCATCGGAATTTGATTTTTTCGGAACGACTAACACTGGTCAGTTCCAAAAACTTCGAATTTCCTGAATGATTCAATCGACCATCAATCAATTTCAGTTTTTGTCGCCTGAGGTAATCTGTAGGGTTGAATATGTACAGGTTTCAAATTAGGTAAAATTTGAATTTAATGAGACTCGATAATAGTACCGGATAATTTGTCCCTGGGAAGATAAAATAATTCGTTGTATTCACGACAAATCGTAGGAACTGATTGTTTTTCTTTTTCATTTAACGTATAGAGACCAGTGTTGTGCACGTAAATTACATTGCGTAATTTACACTATTATTTACGTGTAAATAATTGTATTTTTTACCTGAAATTTTTTACGTTACAAAGTAAAAAATTGTAAATAATTAGCGACATCTGTGCGAAATGTGACATGTAAATGAAAAGAGCAGAATTAAAAAATTGTATGCCGATATTACAACCATTTCACAGCTCTATCTATTGAAATTAATTTGAATGTAGATTGTACTATGTGTTTTAAATAAAATGTTTAAAATATGCTGACCAAACGCATTTTATTTAACAAAAAACGGAATAATTTATTCTGTTTTTTATGTATAAAAATTGTATCTTTTCGAAAATGTTATTAAAAAAATAATTTCTCTATTTACATACATGGTTCAAATAATTATAATTTATTCTACGCCATCTCATACGTAGGTACCATACTATTTGATTTATAAAATTTGACTGTGTATGTTTTACTTTTAACTTTCACCACCGCAATTATGTTAGATTGTCAAAAAAATTTATTTTGTAAAATATTAAAACTATCTAATCTATAGCATTCACAGTTGGTATTAATTACGGCAACTACTCCAAGTACAAGCGAGCTTGTCAGAAGTAATCGATTCCTAATGCCTATAAATATATGGCCACCATTTTGCAATTGGTATTCTAACAGCTACGTTCTCGAAAACGATAAGTAATTTAATTGGTTCACGCATCATTCTTTATTAAGGCTCAACTTTGTTACAATAATATCACGGCAGGGGCAGCGAAATGCAATCATAACTGTGGTAACCAGTTGGTTTCTGGTACTGTTCTTTGAAAGCAATCGTACAAATTAATTCGGTCACAAATAGCGTGTACCTATTTTCAATATTATAAAGTATCCCGTTCCGATTATACGGCTGGCTATATAGTCCCGTAATGTTTAGTATGAGAAAATAAACGTTTCTTCTACAACTTCCCGTGTTTCTTAACCGATTGAAGTGAAATTTAGTACGCAAGTTTATATTGGCCCACAAATAGCGTGTACCAATTTTCAATATTATAACGTATCCCGTTCCGATTATACGGCTGTCTATATATTCCCGTAGTGTTTAGTATGAGAAAATAAACGTTTCTTTTACAACTTCCCGTGTTTCTTAACCGATCGAAGTGAAATTTAGTATGCAAGTTTATATTGGCCCACAAATAGCGCTTACCGAATTTCAACATTATAATTTATACCGTTCCGATTATACGGCTGCCTTTATATTCCCGTTGTGTTTAGTATGAGAAAATAAACGTTTCTTCTACAACTTCCCGTATTTCTTAACCGATCGAAGTGAAATTTAGTATGCTAGTTTATATTGGCCCACAAATAGCGTGTACTGAATTTTAATATTATAACTTATCCCGTTCCGATTATACGGCTGTCTATATATTCCCGTAGTGTTTAGTATGAGAAAATAAACGTTTCTTCTACAACTTTTCGTGTTTCTTAACCGATTGAAGTAAAATTTAGTATGCAAGTTTATATTAGCCCACAAATAGCGTGTACCGAATTTCAATATTATAACATATCCCGTTCCGATTATACGGCTGCCTTTATATTCCCGTTGTGTTTAGTATGAGAAAATAAACGTTACTTCTACAACTTCCCGTGTTTCTTAACCGATTGAAGTGAAATTTAGTATGCAAGTTTATATTGGCCCACAAATATCGCTTACCGAATTTCAACATTATAACATATCCCGTTCCGATTATACGGCTGCCTTTATATTCCCGTTGTGTTTAGTATGAGAAAATAAACGTTACTTCTACAACTTCCCGTGTTTCTAAACCGATCGAAGAGAAATTTAGTATGCAAGTTTATATTGGCCCACAAATATCGTGTACCGAATTTCAATAGTATAACGTATCCCGTTCCGATTATACGGCTGGCTATATATTCCCGTAGTGTTTAGTATGAGAAAATAAACGTTACTATTACAACTTCCCGTGTTTCTTAACCGATTGAAGTGACATTTAGTATGCAAGTTTATATTGGCCCACAAATAGCGTGTACCGAATTTCAATATTATAACGTATCCCGTTCCGATTATACGGCTGGCTATATATTCCCGTAGTGTTTAGTATGAGAAAATAAACGTTACTTCTACAACTTCCCGTGTTTCTTAACCGATTGAAGTGAAATTTAGTATGCAAGTTTATATTGGCCCACAAATATCGTGTACTGAATTTCAATATTATAACGTTTCTTGTTCCGATTATACGACTGGCTATATATTCCCGTAGTGTTTAGTATGAGAAAATAAACGTTACTATTACAACTTCCCGTGTTTCTTAACCGATTGAAGTGACATTTAGTATGCAAGTTTATATTGGCCCACAAATAGCGTGTACCGAATTTCAATATTATAACGTATCTTGTTCCGATTATACGACTGGCTATATATTCCCGTAGTGTTTAGTATGATAAAATAAACGTTACTTCTACAACTTCCCGTGTTTGATTAACCGATTGAAGTGAAATTTAGTATTCAAGTTTATATTGGCCCACAAATAGCGTGTACCGAATTTCAATATTATAACGTATCCCGTTCCGATTATACGGCTGGCTATATATTCCCGTAGTGTTTAGTATGAGAAAATAAACGTTACTTCTACAACTTCCAGTGTTTCTTAACCGATTGAAGTGAAATTTAGTATGCAAGTTTATATTGGCCCACAAATATCGTGTACTGAATTTCAATATTATAACGTATCTTGTTCCGATTATACGACTGGCTATATATTCCCGTAGTGTTTAGTGTGAGAAAATAAACGTTACTTCTACAGCTTTTGTTCTACAACGGGATGTTATAATATTGAAATTCGGTACACGCTATTTGTGGATTCTTTTTGGGAGTATGATCCTTCCGATTTAAATTCTCTTTCGGCACAATATTTGTATTCATATACAATAGGTAATTCCAATTCCAATCACAATCACTTCCATCCATATTATCACTGCTACATCGTTTCTTATTTACTGTCACTGTCAGAGTGTCATTAATAATGATTATGTATTTTATGCAGTTTAATGATTCTAGGAAATCATGTATCCGGTTAAATCAAGCAAAAATGCACGAATCAATTGCAATCGTACAATTGCACAAGATCGTTATGTCATGCGGCCAACATAATATAATGCCCGTATTTCTCTGAAATAATTTTCATTATCCGAAATACTTTTGAGCAGAAGCGGGCGAATTTCTGTCAATATTCACAAAAATTGCGGCGGGTTTAGTAAACAGCAATTCCACTCTTAAAAATATTTTTTGATTTATTTGCTAAAACTAACCACAGATGGCATTGCGATAAATTCTAGTGTGAATATATACCTATACCTACTACAAAAATTATTATCTGGTAAAGCATAATTAACTAATCAAATCATTAATCAATGATTTTTTTTGCATATTTCTATTAAAGAAATTATAATTTTTGCAATGTTTTTCTATTTTGATTATAATTTTCGTTAAAATCGATTGAAAATTTTTAGAAAGGTTTGAGTATGTGAGTGGTACTAGTATTTCTTAATTCTTTTAGATGGCATCACTTTTAATATTTTTTACATTAATTACAATTTTTACCGTATTTTACAATTTTTTACGTAATGTATGTAAAAAATTATTTTTTACGCGTAATTGCACAACACTGATAGAGACATCTATTATAGATTTCAATGTCCGTAATCTGTTTGACGGTTCATTTTTCGTTTTTGATAAAACAAAAATTTTATAGTGTTCTATGTCTTCGATTTTAATTCCACAAATTCTAATGTCGGCTGGAGATGCGCTGGTATTTACCACACTAAAATTAGCTAAGCCACCTTCTACTCTACAAGTAGAGTAGAAGGTGGAGGAGTCATTTAATCGGATTCTAAAAACTTTTTCAGATCGGACACTTGTGTTTTCTGATCGGATTTCCAGAATATTTTTCTGATAGTCCGGTTCGAAAAGAAATCTTGACCGATAATACATTGCCTGGTGACCTTCAATGACGTTAATTTTGAAAATATGGGCAAAAAGTTTTATTTTGTTATGGATTGGCGTACTTTTAAGGCACCCTGTCGATAGCATTAAAACTTCTTAAAAGTAAGCCACCCTTTGAAAAACACCTTTTTTGCAAGTAATTTCAAAACCAAGGTCATTCAAGGTCACTAAATAAATCAATTACGATTGGGCATTTGGCAGCCGCTTAGTTTTTATTCAGTACGTCTTAATGAAACACAATAGAAATACAGAGCGTATGCTCGAAAATTTTGGCCGCATAACATTTTAGGTACTTCATGGAAGGGAGAAATTTTATTCCATACACCGATTATAAGTCACTTACATACGCTATATAAAGTAACAATTTAGACATCTTGACTTTATTAGTCAACTTACATCGGAATAATTTAAAATTGAAATTTGGAATATACCACAAGTTCCAGGTGCACTGCTTTTGAACTTATACATATAAATTCGCAAATGGTCGCCTTAGATGTCCGTTCCATTCTTTCTTTCATTAGATAAGTGTTATTTCGCCTTCAACAATAACAATTTTCTACTGACATGACGCGACTATAGTTACGTCACTTAAAATAACATGCCTATGGACATTTGGTTATATTCATGTTGCCCAGAAGATTCTTATTTATTGTGGCACTTGAAACATTTTGGGGAATATACCAATTTTAAAGACAATGTCACTTCGAATGACGATTGTCACTCCAATCGACTAAGGGAATAACAAACCTTGGTTGTCGATACACACGATAATCAGTGACTTGCTGGCCTTTTCGGTGAGGTACGGCTCCCCCTCCAATACGAAATAAAGAAAAAAATTCTCTATACCATGGGAATCCCAGCTTAGGTAATTATATTTTATTTATGAATTAGTTGTAAATTGTATACATAAATTTAATAAGTTTTATATTCACAGAAAAATTCTTGCATTAGATAAGATAAAATTGCCATGACAATTAGAATGACTCCCAATTTATGTAAATCACCATGTTGAAAATATATATCGTTATTAAATTGAATCTCATAAATCATTGCTCCAAATTTAATCTGCATTAGCCATAAACATATAGCAATTGTTCGTAAATTTTGATTAAATATTATAAACACATTGTAGAATCCATTTACGACTACCAAAAATTCTCCAATTGCCCTTACTAAATATATCCATATTATCAGTGTATTCCACATTGTGGATTTATATGGGACGACTGCTTTATTTTGCCATGTCGGAGTAGTTACTTTGTTAGTCGACAAATAAAATACCTGACCAGCTTCAAAAGTATAATTAGTGCTTAGGCTAAGACCATCTTGTGAAATGTTATATACTCCCGGTTCAAGGGTTTTACAAATACTATCATATGGTGGGGTGGAACTGAAATTATTTGAATACAAGATATATGTGTAACTTAAAAATTCTTGTTCGGCAGTCGGCAATCTAAAAATGTCAACTGCCATATTTTCGCGGTTTTTATCACATGTTTTTTCATTTTGTAACGTTACACAAACAACTGCTCCACCTTTCGTATCTCTAAAACCATAATCCACAAAAGTTTTACCTATTCCATTATCGCAACGAAGCACAACATAACTTTTACCCCTTTGAAAACATACATTAATTGTATTTTTGTCAAATATGACGTATGGACATAAATTATTTGGGCGTAAGACTAGTACTTGATCTTTCTCAACACTAATCCGTCGATGGCCTGGCATATCGCATCTAGGACTTTTAAAGTAAGGTACATCAATATTCACTGGACCCCACCCTTTACAGACATAGACTAATTGAATTGCATCCGGTTTAACAGGACCTGCCGCAGAATACTAAATATAAATATTAATTAAATATGAATGTGAGCCATAAAATATATTTAACTTACTTGATCAAGATGTGAAAGCGCCGTAAAAGTGCCAAATATCGGCCACACACCAAGTAAAATTCCACCAATTGTCATCAGAAAGGTAGAATATTTTATGAAAGTTTTATAAAATACCGCGTAGAATATATAATAAATGAAAGCAAACGCTAGTTTCATTTCCATAAACAATATCGGCATATCAAGACCATCGAATGGATACATATTTATTAATGTCGGCAGAATTGTCAGTTGTGGCGCTATGCGCTGATAAAATAACCAAAATATTGTATACGGTGAATAGATGAATATCGTCTCGAAGATATTTAGCATTTCTCCGAAAAAATGAAATGTGGTTGGTTTTGGTTTCGCATAAGATTTGATACTCAACATAAAAGTCACCAAGGCTATAAATGCAGCACCCGATGCTACTATAATGGCCAGGTAAAGGCAATTCATATGGCCACACATACTATTTTCAACAATATCCATTCGGATTATCGTATGCGCTCCCAAAACACCAGCTATATATGCACAATAATTAAACATAAAGTACGAATAAATTTGAGTGTAATTTTCAGGCCCATAATCTTGAGTACCGATTGATAAAATTAGTGGTTGTAGAATACCTTTTGAAATTGCCATATATCGCATCAAATCCATAAAAATGGGTTTTGAATATATTAAGTAAAATAAAAATGATGCCGGAGCCCATAAAAGTATTACAAACAATGCAGTATTTTGACGTAAAACGAATAAATCACAAACTATTGAGGCAACAATTATGCTGCAAAATTCTATAATTGCAAATGTTACCGGTACTTGCGTAATGTACTTATCTTCAACGATATCTGTAGGATCTTCATTTAAAACTGGAAGTAGTGGAATCAGAGCTGCAAACAATTTTATTTAAATTTGTATGCGTTAATAATATGCGGAACGTGTTTTTTTTATTGTGTGTTATACTTACATTGTATTGCACAGAAGGAAATGGTCTCGAGGAATACTATGGCTAAAGTACATGGAAACGATGGAGGCAGCGCTGGACTGGAAATCTGAAAAACGAACAATTAATTAATTAACCATTTGTTATGTGCATTTGTGTGCGTAAGTGTGTTTATTTACCCGAACCATCGTACAGGTGTTTTGCAAAGTTGATTTAAACGGCGACACAAGATTATTCGATAACTTGAAAATTGAAACTGAAACAAAAAGTTGTTGTATCTTCAAATTGTATGCTAACTAGATACAATTTTCATTGTGTTTTACATATTGAGTTCGATAACTGAGTTTCTGACTGAGTAGCAAGGTGCTGGGTAGGGCTCTGTAAAATGTCGATTGGTGAAGTACTAAAGATAATTCGTTGTATTAACAATACTACAGCTATTCCAATGCCGTATTCAGGCATCCAGTGTTAAATATTATGCTTCTCGGATGAATAAAAAAACCCGTCATCTGAGAGTTATTGTCGGAATACGGTGGAATACGTGAAAAAAATCTTAACTTGAATAATTCGCAAATCAGTTGGAATCGCAAAACTGGCGAGACGAATTTTTTGCTAGATACAATAAAGATGTACGAGGCGGCTTCAGTTACGAGCTCAAATATTTACTAAATAAATGTAAATGACAAATAATTGGGATAAATTTATCCCTCATCTCTATAAATCCAAGACGAATCAAACAAGCTCAAGACGACCGCTGTGGAGTACAAGACATGAATAGAAAGCAAGTGCAACAAGTGTTATATTAGAATGCGAGTAAAGCTTTAAGAAGCAAATAAACGGATCATGCAAAAAGATTACCTAATCATAAAAATCTCTATTCCATATTAGGAACACATTGGGTAAGCAGCACTCCAGCTGCAATTTTAGGTTAATACATGCTTTGTTATCACAGTCGCATATCGACTATAAATAAATGTGAGAAAATTGTGTGATGTGTGATCTAACTTTTTGAATACGTTGTTCTTTTAATGACCATCTGTCCAAAAGTTTGCAGAAAAAAAAAAATTCCGTTAGACACATATCTGTCTTTAAGAACGGCACTTGGTGGCTCTTGTATCGATCTTGCCCCATGACCGATCCTCCGACAACTTAGTAGAAAGGCTCCTGATAATTGACAAAACCGAACTCCTTCTTCAAAAAACGGCAAACACGATAAATTTCTCGCTAGTCATAAGTTAGTTGGTTCTCCTTACTAATAAATACTTTGTTAAAGTTAGCTGAAAGTTTCAAGCTGAAAGTAAAAAATTGATAAATGAATGCATTAAACATTTTTCTCAATATTCTGGAAAACTGTGCTCCACCTAATCGTGGAAAATTTCTTAAAATCACAAGAATCCAAAAAATATTTAAAATTGGAATAAAACCATCTTCTAGAGTGTTAGTCTGGAAATGGATTGTCTATAAATTTCAGTTTATGTTTCTTCTCATAGGAAAGTGGGAATATCCGATTTTCCAAAAATCTTTAGAAACTTTGTTTAAAATCAACCTCTAGAGTATTCTGTCTGAAGATAAATTGCATTGGTGTGATTAGTCAATAGCTCGATAGAAAACCCGATTTTTCGGAAATCTTTGAAACTTTATTAAATATCAAGGTTCGTATCGTAATAAATCGTTTCGTAATAAAACCAAATCAATTCAATTTATTACCAACGAATTTATTTAGTTAACACAAGAATTCTGTGGTTTTTTTGGAAAACATGTTAACTGCAAAATGTCAATTTTTAGTAAATCGCATTTGAAATAAAAAATTGAATAGTTCAAATAATTCTCACAAAATTTCAAAACTAGTTTGCATTATCAATTTAATAAGATAGCAAACATCAATTTATGCAAAAACATTTAAAAAAAATAGTTTTATTTAGCTGAAAATTGAGAAAATGTAAGATATCATATTTTGCTATATCAAAATTGAAATTTATTAAAACCTAATATCTGCAGATATTCAGTTATGTAAAAAAATGGCAGCCTTTTGTAAATAAATAAATGAAGATAACCAGTTTTAAAAAAATGAAAATTTTCACAAAAAACCCGTTTTTATGACAATCAGAAAATCTTCTGAAATTGTTTCCAAAGTAATTGAAATAAGGAATTTAGGAATGTAGGTACTGTTTCAGAGAGACCTCAAATTGCTGCCAATACATTTGAATATATTTTTAGTGAGGCCTTAACGTGCTGGATACGTCTATTGATAAACATAACATAATATTGTTGTATAAAATAAATTTATTGTAGTTCACAATACATATCACTTCATTTCAATTCAGTAAGGTACATTGTATATAGTATCACTTTTATAGAAATAATAAAATAAAACAATAAACAAATATATAAAATAAAAATAATGTTTAAGTTTGGTTTCTATCAGAATCAGATTCATCGACAATTATATACGAAAGGTCTTTAATATTTGATTTCGTTTTAAGATCGCGATAAAAGCTATGAAATATAACAGGAATAAACTCCACTAAGTCTAATAAATCCGCCTTTTTTTCATCCGAAATGGGTAACGAAGCGAAATTGAGTTGCTCTAAGTGGAAGTTCGCTTTGTCCGTTTTTTTTGTAACCATTGTTTTAAAATTTTGATCGACGTAGTTTGTTTTATACATAATGGAATAGCAGTTACCTGTTGTGTACCTGAAATATAAAATGAAACAGTTAATATAATCCATAATATTATTGTAAATGATTTTACCTTAATATTCTTATGTCGTTCCATATTATTTTTTGTTTCTCTTCGTTTTTTAAAGGTTTCTTAAAATATTGCTTTTGAAATTTCGAGAAGTTAAAAAAATCTTTAAATTCCATTTCGTACACATTGAATCTTTTTTTTTTACCGCAAGAACGGATTAGTTGCGCCCAATCGTGGGGATGTGCTATAAGTGTGTTAGTCGATTTCTTTTTTCTCTCTATAACGCTGTGGTCGCTATCACATTCGAGATGTGTATGGCCAGGCTCGAGAAATTTATGCTCTAACAAATTTATTTTCGGTTCGATCGACATCAGATATTGAAGCATTGTAGCGACGATGCTATTTCGGTTTTGTCCAGTGCAGGTATCACTATAGATTACGATATGGGATTTTAAATTCTTTGAGGTGGTAATGTATTTTAAAATGCAAGATGCGACCTCATTTGCACCACGGCCGCTTATGGTTTCATTCCAAATATAACAATGTGTCGTATTTTCACTGCAATTTCTAATTGTTAAATTGTACGTCCATAATTTTCTCTTGTAGAAAGCAACGGAACATTTCAAATAAGGTGTCGGCAGACATTGCTGTAAATCTACACACAAAACTGTTTTTTCCATATCGGCCTTGTCAATTTGCTTCGTTTTATAAGCAATTTCCGCATTTTCTTGGTGCTTATCACGTTGAGAAATTAGATCACGTTTTCTAATTTCAGATTGATCCATCTTTATTTGCATTGCGAGCCGGTCACACTTAGAGCATCTATCCAATTGGGGCTTTTTGAATTTTAAATTTAATGATTTAAAAATTTCCCTGTATTTTGAATATGAGACTTTTGAATTGTAAAACTTTTCTTTATAAAGTTCATACATCTTTGTTAAATTCAAGCCTTCTGCCAAATATAATTTGGTTGTATGGGACCTAGCATAATGCGATTCGTAAGCTGGAAATGATTTAATGTGCGTTTCTACTTCTATTTTTTGGTTTACCGTTATTTTTCTACCACATTGCCCCCTTAAATCATTCAATTCCAATCCGGTGCTATTTTTTTTTATGACAGACGAAATAAATCCACATCTTTCATCGTATATATTCATAAAACATCTTTTGCAAATATCAATGTTCTTATACTGGTCGTTTAAAACAAAATATTTGCAGGTAAGGTTCCGTTGCTTTTTTGGTGATTTCAAATTAGTTATTCTACTTTTCTGATCAATTTTAATTCTCTTTGAAGCGTATGCAAGACGTTTTGCGTATGTACCCAAGTTCCAATACTCCTCGAAAAGTTGTTTTCGTAATTCTGAAGTTATTTTCGTTCTACACAACTTCTTACAATTTCCTAATGGCTTTGATTTCCGTTTTTTCATAATTTTTCTATTTTTAGATACATACGCTAGTCCAGAATTCCGTTTCGATTTTCTTGTTTTCTGGTCTGTTCTAATTTCAGTTTCTACATCTATTTGAATTTGGTCTTCAGAACTGGTTTCGGATGTTTGCGTCTCATCGAAATCTTCAAATTCGATGTCACATTGATCAGAATAAAAGGAAATTTCATGATCGTCAGATACAACTAGAAAAGTAAAAATATTAAAGTAAATAGAAAATACAACGAATCGCTGAAATCCGTATACCAGTTTTAGAGTTACCCATCTCGCCTTCTTCAGCTTCTACCTCGAACTCAAACCTTTGTGCGTCATCTTCCAATTCGTTTTCGCACTCGTTACTCTTAGGCCTTTGGGTCTCATCGGAATCGTCTTCGTTACCCATCGCGCCTTCTTCAGCTTCTACCTCGAACTCAAACCTTTGTGCGTCATCTTCCAATTCGTTTTCGCACTCGTTACTCTTAGGCCTTTGGGTCTCATCGGAATCGTCTTCGTTACCCATCGCGCCTTCTTCAGCTTCTATATCGAACTCAAATGTTTGTGCGTCATCTTCAAATTCGTTTTCGGACTCGTTACTCTCAGGCATTTGGATCACATCGGAATCGTCTTCGTAATTAGATTGAACTAACAAAAAAAAAAACACTAGGTAAATCGGAATTTAGAAAGTAACTAAAAGCACCATACGCATACCAGTTTTTGAGACCGCAAACATCTCAGTGGAGGACTGACAATGTTCGAATTCGGTCTCGTCGGACGTAGGTGTTTCTTTCTGTTCAGCTTGCCTTGCGTCTATTTCTGTGATCTGCGTTTCATCAGGATCTGCTTGGCTGGCGATGCGTCCACATATTGGTTGCACTACAGAAATATATAATTTTAAATAAAATATAAAGTTTAAAATGATTATAGTGACTAAATTAATTTCTTACCAGTTTCCAAATTCTCTGCAGGTTCAATTTTACAAACATTGTGCTGCTGACCCCAGTGATTATCAATATCAGTCTCATTTGTATCACATACAATAATCAATTGGCTTTTTTCAATAATAATACAATCATCTTCGTCAGATGATTGAAATAATTGGTCAAATGTATCCATTTCTGTATAAATTTATTAATATTAAAATTGAGGTTATGATGTGAAATTTTTCATTTTAATTTTCTTACCAATAAATTCAGTAAATTTAATTTATTATTAAATAACTTAGAACTAACTTATTGTTTATTGATTTAAATAATTTCGAATTTCAACACAATAATTAAACTAAATCATTTAAATTTTAATATTTTATTAACTTTCACGGTGAATCACATTATTTTGATCGCACAATAATGACATTTTCTGGTTTGTTTTTATATCTCTATTAATTTTCAGCAACTGAACTTAATACTAGTAGTTTATCGTCATTTAGGCAATTTTCGTTTTATAATAATAACACAACTTAACTTAACCATTTTTGACAAATTAATTTTTTTTATATATACAATATTATTTTTTATAAAAATTATATAACTTACTATACGAAGTTTAATCAAATAGAAATTAAGGTAAATTCAAATATTATAGCAATAACTAGATTTATCATTTTATTTAAAAAAAAATATGGGATTTTAGTAGCAGTTATTCACTTTTACCAAAATTTTTCTTGGAAATAGAGCGAAATAAAGAAAAATCGAAAAGTGGAATTTAAAGTAAACAAAATTTTATGACCATTCTCATTCATAACTTAAAATCACGAAAAATGCAGTTAATATGTTTTCCCAAAAAACCACAGAATTATTACAACACAATTTTTTTTTAAACAATAATTTGTAAAATCACAATTTTACTGTACACTTATAATTTTTATTTTGCACTAAAACATTTTTTAAATCACTTTTTAATTTCTTTTTAATCTTCACACTGTCGCTTTCCAAATACTACCAATAATCTTACAAGTTTACACTATCGAATTCCAAATACGAATAACCCAATTCGATCTCGTTCGCCTTTTTATATACACAAACCAAACTTCTAGAAAGCTCATGACTTTTCCAGTTAGAATAGCGTAGAAACATTTAGAACAATTTTTATCATGGAAAATTTCATTTTAGTACAGTAAAACATTGAGCTATTAATTTAACTTATTCTATTACAATCTAGGTGTCACAATATTGTGACGGCGACACCTAGTGTGTAATAGAATAAGTTAAATAAATAGCTCAATGTCTAACTGTACTAAAATGGAATTTTCCATGATAAAAATTGTTCTAAATGTTTCCACGCTTTTCTAACTGGAAAAGTCATGAACTTTCTAGAAGCTTGGTTTGTGTATATAAAAAGGCGAACGAGATCAAATTGGGTTATTCGTATTTGGAATTCGATAGTGTAAACTTGTAAGATTATTGGTAGTATTTGGAAAGCGACAGTGTGAATATTAAAAAGGAATTAGAAAGTGATTTAAAAAGTGTTGAAGTGCGAAATAAAAATTATAAGTGTCAGTAAAATTTGAGAATTATTTATATAAAGTGATTTTGTGAATTTTTGTTAATTGTGTTAAATTGAATTGATTTTGTTTTATTCACAATCCAGTGATACGAACCATGATTGACATGGGGAAAAACGTAACAATATGTTTGTGCCGTAGCTCTTAACCAATGTAAATGTAAAGCATTTGATGTGCAAATCACTTTTAATAAATTTCTTTGGTGATTATACTTTGGGCAATTTATAAGTATATGATGAATAGTTATGGGACAGTGACATATGTCACATTGAGGTGGATTAAATTTTTTCATCAAATAATCATGTGTGTATCGAGTGTGGCCAATTCTGAGTCTACATACAATAACACTTTCATAACGTGATTCTTTTAATGACGTTTCCCACGGTGCTGTTGTTGTTTTAATCTCATATAGTTTATGGTCAATGCATTCATTCCATCGGCCGTTCCACTTTTCCATTGAACTATTCCTCACATGTTTGTTTAGATCATTAAAAGGAACATGATCTTGTATTATTTCATGTAGATTAACAGCTGATTTAGACAAATAGTCGGCTTGTTCATTACCGAAGATTCCTGAGTGGCTAGGAACCCACAAGAATATGATGTTCTTATCATATAGTGAATGTAATTTTTCTTGTATGTCTTGGATAATAGGGTTATTTATTTGGGAATTTTGGAGAGATACTAAACTTGAATAGGAATCTGATACAATAACAAACCGGGTGAAATTTGATCTGCACGCCTTGGATAAATCAATTTGAAGTCCTACAGCTTCAGCTGAGTATATAGACATGATATTTGAAAGTTTATATTTTTCCTGTTGTATTTCATGGTAGATTCCTACTCCAACACTGTCGTTAGTTTTTGAACCATCAACAAAAATAAATTGGAAATTTTTATATTGATCCTGAATCTGTTTGAATTCTGTATGGTAAATGTAATTGTTGGTCATATTCTTTGGAAATTTTAATAATTTTTTAATTACGATAGGTAGTTTTAGTTCCCAGGGAGGAATTTTACGTGGATGGAGCGCTATAAGGCTTGGTAATATGAGGTTATAATTTTGGATTTGAAACAAAATGGTTTTAAATATAGGATCGGCAAATAATGATCCTTGTAGTGCATGGAGTGCTTTTGTTTGGAGGGGATGATCTGAATAAGTAGATATTTTTGTTATGAAGTTTATTGCAGTTATGGCACGACGATAAGAGAGAGGGGTTGACCCAGAATCACAGATGATGCTCTCGACTGGGCTGCTCCTAAAAGCACCAATCGATAATCTTAGACCCTGAGTGTGAATTGTATCTAATATTTTTAAATTAGTGGTAGATGCATTTTGGTATGTGACACTGGCATAATCAAGCCTAGATAAAATCAAGGCATTATGCACTCTTAGTAGTAGATTTCTATCAGACCCCCAATGAATATTTGATAATAGTTTAATTACATTAAAAGTTTTAAGGCATTGTGTTTTCAATGATGCAAGGTGTAGTTTAAATGATAATTTTTGGTCCAGTATTACCCCAAGGTATTTATGATTATTATTAAATGAAATTGGTTGACCTTTTAAATGGATATTCGGACTTGGGATGGGGCGATTTGTTCGACCAAAAACAACACCTTTTGTTTTTCCAACATTAAACTCAAATCCATAGTTTTCTGTCCAAATACAAAGTTTATCAATGGAATTCTGTAGGAGACATTCACAATCGTCCATATTTTTAGATGTTATAAAAATCACTAAATCATCCGCAAACATAGTTACCTTAACAGGTGATTCAATTTGTTCAATTAATGGGTTATTAATTGCTATGAGAAATTAAATTACACTTAGTACTGATCCTTGAGGGACACCGTTTTCATGTTCGTATATGTCAGATTGTTTATTATTGGAGATAACTTTAAAACGTCGAACTTTTAGAAAATTTTTAATAAAATGAAATAAATTTCCCGATATGCCATGTTGATCTAAGATATTTAAAATATGATGTTTCCAAGTTTTGTCATATGCTTTGTTGATATCAAAAAATATTGCAATTATTTTTTCACCGTTTCGAAATCTCATTTGGATTTCATTAACAAGGTTTCCCAAAGCATCAGTAGTTGATCTATGCTTTTGAAAGCCCATTTGAAACTTCGAAATTAGATTAAATTCTTTGGTTATCCATTTGGCACGTTCAGCTACAAATTTTTCCATAACTTTACACATAGTGTTGGTCAGTGCAATTGGTCTATAGCTTAGGACTAATTTTTTATCTTTTCCAGTTTTGTTAATAGGAATAACATCAGCTATAAGCCATTTATTAGGAAATCTATGATTTGTCCACAGATTATTGTAAAATTTTAGAAGGAATAATTTTGATTTTATGTTTAAATTAGTCAGCATTTTGTAATGTATTCCATCAGGACCTGGTGTAGAACCACGACATGTTTTTATAATCTGGGTGAGTTGATTAATGTTGAATTCTTTATTGTAGCCATTATTTGAAAAACAATTTTGGTTAATAAATGGCCTATTTTCCGTAGTAGTCTTTATATTGATGAAATTATTGGAATATTGATTTGTTTGACTCGTTGTTGAGAAATGGTTAGCGAGAATATTCGCAATTTCTAGTGGCTCGGAAAAACACTGCCCATTTGTTATAATTGTAGTTATTTCTTTAAATCTAACAATTCCTTGGATGGCTTTAATTTTTTTCCAAATTTTTTGTGGATCTTCATTTTGTCCAAGATTATTTACAAATTTTTGCCATGATAGTCTTTTAGCGATACGAATACGTTTCCTAACAAGAGCTCGACATTTCCTAAAAAGGTGTAAATTTGATGGGCTAGGATTGCGGATAGCGTTCCTCTGTGCTTTCCATCGAGCTTTCAGCACTTCAGAAATATCCCGAGACAACCATGGTACTGGAGGTTTATGACAATTAGTTGATGATATAGGTATAGAATTTATTGCTGCATGTCGTATTTCATCAACAATATATTGATTTGCAATATCTGAATCGTGGAAATGGTAATCATTTTTTAAATTGAGTTGTAGATTATATTTTTGCCAGTTTGCTTGATTTATTCTCCATCTCGGTCGAGGAGGTGGAGATGCTGCATTGGTTGGTATTTCTGTGGATAGTATAATGGGAAAGTGGTCACTTGAACAAAGGTTGGGATATATGTGCCAATCAAAATACATAGATACAATTGGTGATGCTATTGTAATATCAATCGCTGAAACAGTCCCATTAGAATAAGTGTAATGTTTTGGTTCTCCATTATTTAAAATATTTAAATTGTATTTATCAATTAGATTTACAATGTTGGTGCCACGTTTGTCGGGGCGAGTTGCAAATCTATCCCAAAGCGAATGATGGGCATTAAAGTCACCCAAGATTATGAATGGAGTTGTTAGTTGATTGATAGGATGTTCAATATTACTTATGGTTATATTATTATCATTTGGTAAATAAAGTGAGATCAACGTGATTTTAATTGGGTAATAAATTTCGACTGCCACGGCTTGTAGATCGGTATCAATCTCAATTTCAACACTACTGTAATTATTCTGTATTAGTATTGCTACTCCACCTTTTGCTCTTTCATCATGATCCGTAATAACATCGTTTCTATAAACTTGATAATTTTTTAGAGAAAATTTATTTCCAAATTTTAAATGAGTTTCTTGGAGGCAAATGGCCAATGGTTTGGTTTGAATTATCATTAGATGTAACTCCTCAATTTTGTTTGTGATTCCGTTAGGATTCCATTGAATTATGCTATTTGAGTTAAAGTCACTCATAATTATATAATTTAAGAAAGAGATATATCATCATAATCAATATTCCCATTTCCATACAAGGAATTAAGTGATTCAGTAATAGGGTTACCAAAAACATTTGTTTCATATTTACTTTCATTGATCAGATTCGGGTTTGCATCAACACTTGTAAGAGTACGGTTGCAATTTCTGTCATAAATATTATTATTATCAGTATTATTATTTTCTATGTAATCGTTAGTAGTATTTGTGTTAGTTGTATTATTTGGGTTATAAGGAAAATTTGAATTAATATTACTGTAATTGTTTTCTATTTCATTAGTGTTAGTGTGGTTATTATTTTGATTATTATTATCGTTTACGGTTTTAATTTTTTTATTTGATTTTTCAGAGATTTGTTTGTTAGAATTAATGGGTGGTCTGATGGTGATATTTTCATAAGGTTGAATGTTATTTTTTAAACTGTTTATTGGTATAATTTTTGAAGGTCCTCCTTGTACAATTTGTTTTTGTTTATTAGTTTTAGATGTTTTACTTTCGGTAATTCTCGTTTTTGTAATGTCAGCATATGTTGTATTTGATTGATGGGTTGTACTTAAAGCCGGTGTAGTGTTTGCAAAGTTACGGAAATATTTTTTCGTTGCTTCAATAAACGGTATACGGTCGATGGTTTTGATTTTGGTAATTTCTTTTTCTCTTTGAAATACTGGGCATGAATTATTAAAACTTGCATGTTCACCACCACAGTTTACACATTTTAGACTACATGGACTCATATGTCTTTCATCCAAAATTAATGAGCACAAACCACAAATAGGATCCACTGAGCATCGATTTTTACTGTGGCCATATTTCTGACAGTTTGTTCATCTAAGGGGGTTTCGTATAAACAGACGAACGTCTAATATTAGATACCCAGCTTTGATTTTCAAAGGGATTGAAGGTGAAGAAAATGTTATTATTATTCCAGGAGTATCTTCCAATTTTCCATCTCTGCGTTTTTTCATTCGTCTGGCACTAATTACTTTCTCGTTGTGAGTCCATCAACTATTTCTTTTTCGGTAAGATTAAGTAGCTCTTTGCAATAAATGAAACCCTCAGAGTTATTAAGAAAGGGATGCTCCGTTACAGCGATGTTAACTAACCCACCGAGAGTTTTAACAGCGAGTAATTTTTTTGTAGCAGTATTATTTTTTGTTAGAATTAATAACTGACCTGTTTTTAATAATTTGGCATTTTTAATACCGGTTTCAGAGATTATGGCAAGTGCTTTATCAACGGCAAAAACTGATAATGATCCAAGATTTTTTGTTTTTTCACATGCACTAGTGATTAATAGATACTTTTCGTTATCAATATTACTTTGGTGAAAACTACCATATCGTCGTTTTACTGGTGAAGGTTCAGGCAACTCAACCAAATCTGCTTCAGATAAGAGAGGCCCGAATCTGTTTGGATATTCAAAGTGAGGCATCCTGCAAGCAGGAGCCGAACTATCGATATTTCCACTTAATGAGATAGTTTATTTAAATTTGCACTAATCACTGAAATTAATCACTACACAAAATGTTTTAATTATATGGTATAAGTATTTTCAAACTGTTCTTATTATAATCCTTCTTTTTTTTTTTTTTTTTTTTAATTTACTGTTTAAGAGCACTTATTTAGACGAGATTCGAAACAAGATTGTTGACTGATTTTTGATGGCTTAAATAATTATTTGGCGCCGATCCTGAAAATGTCCCGAAGGCTCCGTACATTTCTTAGAATAGCTATGCCATATAGCGGTCAATGTCACCAAACCGATCCAATTGTGAATAAATAAAATATATTTCACAGTTTTTGGAGTTTTTAATAATTTTGGATTATTTTAAAAGTCTAGGTCTTACACATATTCTCGTATAGGCCATATTGTCGGATAATTTGGCCATATGTCAGTCTACGTGGCCAACCTAATCCAATTGTGATGAACTCTCCTATATTTCGCCGAATTTAGAATTTTTAATAATTATGGATGGTTTTAAAAATTGTTGTATTTCCGATCACCGAGATGTACACAAGGTCTTATCCACATTTTCAGGTAGCTTGACAAATGGTCCAGCTATCTGAAAATGATGAGAAGAACCCATTTGGTGGTACGAAAAATCCAAAATTACAAAAAATTTAAATTTTCGTATAATTTAAATTCCAATTGGTAAAATAGCTAGTTAATTTAACAGTGTAATTTTTTGTTATTCTTTTTAGCATAAACTTCACACTCATCTTTTTGTACAAAACCCAACGATGTAGGTTTTAAACAAATTTTTTTTAGAGCCTAATCTACTAGTCGTATCCCAACCACTTAGAGAGTGCAGTGCTGACAAAATTCGACAAATGTTATCGCTAAGAGATTGCGCAGCAAAATGGCATCCAGAAATATATTTTTCTTATAAGAACTGTCAAACAATAGACCTAAACAACCGAGACGTGCCACTTTACTACAGAAATAAATCTTAATAAATTGGATGAAAACATCTTTTCCATCGCTGAGGATTATGATATGGATAGATTGACATCCTTGAATCTGCTTCTAAGTGGTTCGAATTAAATTCAAGTACCTCAAAAAAATAAAGAACCTTGTAACTTGAAATATTTTGTTGGATCATCAAAATCTGCAAAAATCTTTGTTTGTTATTAAATTAATAAAGTGTATGCTGAGCTAGCTCGAGGACCGTATGGGTTGCATTATGGGTCAACCTGTTCTAAAGTATTAAAGCCTTTTGGAAGTCGATGGAAAGGCAACAATAAGAAGAATTTTTTAAGAAGTGTTATTCAATCAGAATTTTTTTTGAAAACAGGAAAAATTCAGTTACGTCACCTATCATTATAAAATTATTAACTAGGGAAGATAAGAAGTTATTCTACCATAAATATATGAAAGTTGGTAATTTAAACCGGTCGCATATTGGGATACATTCTGCTACAAAAGTTATCCCTACATTGACTTCATCCTTTCTTTAATTTTCTGAAGCTGTATTGTGGTGTTTCCGACACTGTCAAATATAGTTCATGTTGAATGATAGCAAACATTTTTGCATGAACGTAAGAAACACTAATGTAGTTCTTAAATCCCCAATTAAAATTACACGGTATCGCTCGTGAACATTAATGTATATTATTAGAACGGAATCCTCGATGTTCATGGCAGAATCTTAAAGGTGGATTTATCTATCGGTTTCAAAATTTTCGGTCAGTTCATGACATTAAGAATACTCTGGATCGTCGTAAACAAAAAGTTAAGGAAGCATTTATATGTCTCAACCTCTACTAGACGTTCGCTGTGGACCACTACCTTAATTACCCATCCAATACTACATTTCAAGTAGTCTGCTGTAATTGTGGACATCCTTTTCCAGAGACCACGGCCGTACTGTGTAAAATGTAATTGGAGACCGGGATACTCACAGATGGGAATGAGAATTTCTGGGAATGCTCATTTCGAGCAGCCGACTCTAATGCCTCCTAGGTCAAATACAACGGACTCAGCAGCAAAGACCGATCCAGATTTTTATCCCCGGCTGAAGCGCAAGTAACCTCAACTTCCAAAACTTCAAATTCATTAACATTTATCGAACCTGTTCCTCTACCGATAGTTACCAAAATAGGTCAAACAATTATTTCCGAATGAATAAACTATTGCTTAAGAAATTAGAGCTAAATCAACGTTCGCCTCAGTATCAACTGCAGATGATCTTTCAGATAACCGTCCCTACACAGTGGTGAATGTTGCTGGAACTAACGTTAGTGACCTGCTTGATAGCGTCGCAACAATCAGTGGTTTGGGTAAAAATAGTACCGAGTTTATTAATCTTCATACTTTCAGACTCCACCCTTTATCTGCATGTGTACAGACGGCGCATGGTGAAAAACAGTTCGGGCTTGGCTAAAAAAAATGCAAATATTTATCGTGCGAAGACAGAACACAATTTACGTCCAGTATTGACTTAAAAGATGGGTTCTGGCAAACCCCGTTAGACCAGGAATCTAAGGAGAAAACTACTTTTACCGTGCCAGGATACCTCCATTACCATTCTACTGCGATCCCATTTGAGCTCTGCAATGCGCCTCAAATCTTATGTCGGTTGCTGCACAGGGTGATTCCACACCATCTGCATGATCGATTTTTCGTATATCTCGATGATCTTCTCATTAATATATCTCAAATTTTTACTGAGAGAGATCGATTATCTTGGTTATGTAGTTGGTGGGAGCACTCTTTAATCCGGTGAAGGTAAGAGCCCAAGAAGGTTTATTGATCAGTATTCCTCAGTTTCTGCACCTTTAATAAACCTACTGAAAAAGAACCAAAAATTCATATGGTCGGAACAAGCGCCAAATTCCTTCAATAAACTTAAATTAGCAGTTGCAACTGCTCCCGTTCTAAACACTGCTGACTTTAATAAAAGATTTTACATACTTTGCGACGCTTGTTCGACTAGGGTGGGCTCTATATTGTTACAAAAAACGGGCGATGGTCAAGATAAGCTCATTGAATACATGTCACACAAGCTCGCCACTACAGTGTGACCGAATTAGAATGTCTTGCAGCTGTTTTAGCCATCAAAAAGTATCGAGCGTATGTGGAGAGATTCTCCCCCACTTCTGTACATTTACGCTCTAACAAAACTATTGAACTTGTGAAGCTCTAATACTTTTGGCCCAGCATGACTAAAGATATTCGCCTATTTATAGCATCTTGCGAGATTTGTAAGTGTATTAAGGCTCCAAATTGTGTTTTACGACCACCTCTTAGCTCGCTTCCTATTATTTTTAGACCATGGCAAAGAGTCTATTTAGACTTTCTGGTACCTTATCCGAGATCGCATGCGGATAGCACTTGTGGTAACTCGAGCGCTTCATCAAGTTACCGCCAATGAAATCGCCAAATTTTTAGAAAATTACATCTTTCTGATATTTGTTATGCCAGTTATTATTGTTACAGACAATGGGCGACAATTTGTTTCTCATACAGGTCAGAAACTATTACAAAAATACGGTGTAGCCTATATATTTCCTGCTAAATACTCCTCTCAGAGTAATTATTCTGAACGAGTAAATCGAACAATACTATAGCTTCAATACGAGAATATATTGGTGAGGATCATAAGATATGGGGCAACCATCTTGACGCTGTCACGCAAGCTATACGAGTAACAGTTTATGAATCGACCGGTTTAACACCCACTTATTGGTTTTTGGTCAACATCCAATACTGTTTGAATTGCTTCGGGATGTATACACTTCTGTCAGAACAGTTTCATTAAATTTTTCTAAAGCTCAGATTAAAGCTAAGCTATACAATTTACGAACTCGCCAACACCGAAGTTTCATGGTCAGCACATCTTTGTAAGAAATTTCTCGCAAAGCAATGCTGTAGAGTTTTATTCTGCTAAGTTAGCCCCAAAATTCCTAAAAGGAAAAATTACGCGAATTATCGGGAATGTCTCTTGCGAGGTGCTAAACGAATAAGCTGATATTTTGGGAACGCACTATTTTAAGGATATTAAACCATAATTTCGATGGGTACGTCCTCACGAATGGAACGAAATTATTGCGTTCCATACACTGCTATAAATTTACTTTAAACTGGACCACTAAATTCTTCTTAGTTTAATTTGGTCACCTCTAATAATTTGTAATTATTCCCTTTATTTTATTATTACGCTTATGACCTTCAGTCTTGTTACAAGATGAAGCTCATTTTCACCTCAACGTGTATATGATTTAACAAATTAATTATTTCAACAAGTGTCTACATACCTTATACCATAATTATTCCACTAAGGAAAACCAAATCAAAATCTAAAATCTTTCCGGCATGGTTAAATTAAGAGTCGACAATGGCACTTCTCGAACGTGACTTTGCTTATCGGCATTGGAAAATCACCAGGACAAATTAATCTTAGTTGACGTATAACCAACTACGAAATATATCTAATAGAATTTGCAAAGATTCTAATCGCTCCTATTTTAATAAAATGTTTAGATCTAAACTGCTACAGAAAACGTTTTGGAGAAATTTAGCGGATTATAAAAGGTTTTAGTATAAAAAATTGGTCTAAACTGAATAGTATTCAAGTCAATTTTGATAAAACTCAAGCTTTGCTGTAGTATACCGTAAAGGAACTAATGTTGTGACTTCTCCGGTGCAACTGAATGATACTAAAATTCTTGAGCTTAATTTTAATGAACATCTCTCCAAGGATAGTGATGTTAATCGAATAGTTTCAAAATCATATGCAATTTTCTGCCTCAATGTTACGTTCGACGAGCCGAGTTACCGAAATAGTTGCCCGAATCGCTTGAATTTGGTTTAGGCTTCTTCATAATTACCAGTGTAAACACCAGCGACAATATGAACCTCCTCACATTTTAAAAGTCTCGAACATGTCGTTGACTACGAGCTAGTTCTCTGGCCGCCAATTGAAAGTATGAATAGACACCGGAGCACATAACCCTCGCCTCTATTATAACCAGCAAGCTCGATTTCGATAAGCAAGAAAAAGCGAGTAAAATTTAAAACAAGATATCAATATTTATAATTGTCATAATATATACACTTATCAATTTCTTTTATCGTGGAGCCAACCAAAGCTGTGCATCTGTGTGAAGTCTTCCAATATAATCAAAAAAACACTAGACGAGGATAAAGTCTGTGCAACGATATTTTCTACCAATGCAACTTGCTAAAATACTGTTACGTTTTTGCCTTGTCAATCAAGGTTCGTATCACTGGATTGTGAATAAAACAAAATCAATTCAATTTATCACCAACGAATTCATTTATTTAGCACAAGAGTTATTACAACAAAATTTCAATACAATTTATTAATAAAAATTCACAAATCACTTTATATAAATTATTCTCAAATTTTACTTTACACTGTCGCTTTCCAAATACTATTAATCCAGTTCGACTTCGTTCGCCTTTTCATATACACAAACCAAACTTCTAGAAAGCTCATGACTTTTCTAGTTAAAATAGTGTAGAAACATTTAGAACAATTTTATCATGGAAAATTCCATTTTAGTACAGAACAACATTGAGCTATTAATGTAACTTATTCTATTACACCCTAGGTGTCACTGTTACAATTCTATAATATGACGGTGACACCTACGGTGTGATAGAATAAGTTAAACTAATAGCTCAATGTTTTACTGTACTAAAATAGAATTTTCCATGATAAAACTGTTCTAAATGTTTCAACAGTATTCTAAGTGTAAAAGTCATAAACTTTCGAGAAGTTTGGTTTGTGTATATAAAAAGACGAACAAGATTGAATTAGATTATTACAATTTGGAACGCGATAGTGTGAATTATAAAAAGGAATTAAAAAGTGATTTAAAAAGTGTTTTAGTGGAAATAAAAATTATAAGTAAACAGTAAAATTTGAGAATGATTTATATAAAGTGATTTGTGAATTTTTATTAATTAATTGTATTGAAATTGTATTGTAATAATTATTGTGTTAACTAAATAAATTCGTTGGTGAAAAATTAAACTGATTTTGTATTATTCACAATCCAATGATACGAACCTTAATTGACAAGGCAAAAACGTAACAATAACCTTACTTGAAAGATAGATCCTTCAGGATTAATTTATATGATACCTTTTCTGAATTGAAAGAAATCAATGAAAGAATACCACAGAGCAGTGTATTAGAAACGGTTTTATACTTATTGTACCCTTGTGATCTCCCCCCATAAGAAAACCATACTGTGGTAAGTTTCCAGATAGTACAGTGGTCCTACGTTTTGAAGAAAATAACCAAAAGTCAACACAGTAGTTACAATCAGCTATTACTCAATTAGATAAATATACAAAAAGATGGCGAATTAAATTAAATGAATTTAAATCAGTGCACATCAAAAATCAAATCGAGAAATAATACCGTATGCTAACACAACTAAGTATCTTGGCCTGACCCTAGATGCTTAACTACAAAGAAAAGCACATGTCAAGAAGAAAAGTGAAGAACTAAGGCTTAAATACAGAAAGAGGTTTTTTACTGATGAGTAGAAACTCTTCTTAATGAACAAACGACAACCTTCTACTTTATAAGCAAATATTGAAACGTATTTGGACTTTTGTCCAGACACATATAAATATCATCCAAAGATTTCAGAACAAAGAACTAAACAATGTCGTTGCTGTACCGTGGTTTGTCAGAAATAATGGCCTACATACTTAAGGAGAATGTCCGGAAACCTTAAGAAAGGCAAGGCAGGTAATACTATACGAATTTGCTAATTTAGTGACTGGCTAATTCAACTGGGCTTGTATCTCACACAGTATCAATACTGACTTCTTCTGGGCGAAACCCAACTAAATTACGAGTGGTGTTCCATAAATTATTTAACTTAGGTACTAGATATATTTGACATAAGTACCACAGAAACACCATCACCAATTTAGATTATTCTTGAAATTTCTATTAATCAACGGTTCACCAAACTACTTATCATAACCAAATTAAAACATTGTTAGATAAACAACAAATTTTATCTAAACAGTAACGCAAAGTTGTCACAATAAAATTTTTTTTTTGGCAGCAATGTCATGTTGAACAAAATTATGTAAACTAATATGTATATATAAGGAGGATATCATACGCTATAAATTATGTAAACAAATCAGGGTGGAGGAATATAAATAAGATTTTAACATTTTAGAAAATGTTAAATAAAAATTCATGATTAGACTAATAAATAATTTTGTTCATTTTAAAATTTATTATTTATTTTAATTTATTCATTTTCTGATTGATGAATTAATTATGTATTAATGTATTTGATTTTTTTTTGTTAATGAGAACAAGGTTTAATCGTAATTATAATAAAATTAGGACATGATATACATTTCTTGTGATTTTGTTGTATTAATAATGATAAGGGTTGTGGACTGTGGTGTACATTATCATATTTTCTCTATAAATTCAAATAATTATCTCGTAATAGCTATCTGATCTGAAATTTGGAATTATTTTCGGATGAATGCCGAACACCGTATGGTGTGGCATTGGTGTAATAAACTTGTCACCATAAATAATACAGCCTACGTATATATTATTTGGAGTTCACCCCAACCAAATTGAAATGTTGTGCCATAAATATATATAAATACTTAATTGAAGATAATAAAATAAAAAAAATAAAAAATATTACTGTAGATAATTTATATCTGTTTCGGTAATTACAAAAATCTAAATAATTCAATAAAATTAATAATAATTATAAAAATAATCTGCTTCTATTATTTTTTGTATTTTTATTATATCCAATAAAATTAACACATAAAAATTCTATTGTTATATTATAATTATAATTATGTCTTAATTAAGTTAATTTTGGTTTTATTGTGTAATTAACAGATATGTCGATTTGAAGGTTGACTAAATATTTTCTACAGAAACAAAACTAATTATTGTCATTAAACTTATGTGAAATGTTAAAAAAAATAAAAAATAAAAATCATTAGAACAATTGTTTATGTCATTAAATCTTAATTACAACATGCTTTATTGTGCTGTTGAAAATATTCTGTGTTAAGGAAATTAAATTGGAACAGGAACAAAATTGTATTAATTATGATTTCAAATTTATCGAACTGAATGAAAAATAAATTAATTTTGAATTTGTTTGTTTCGTTTTGTTATGTGCAGACAATTCAAAACTGTTAGTCAGTGCAAGCTTGCCGCTCCTGTTCCCTTTTTATACAGTGTATTATTGTGTGCTTCGCGGTGTCCTCAAAATGTAAACCCTACAGAAGTAGCGGTTGAAACACCCTTGATCTGATAACTATTGTGTCAGATGAAAGTTGGTATCCCCACAATGCTTTCGCTCCACCCACTCCTTGATGCCAGGAATGAGGTGCATCAAGTCCCGCTATCCTCATTCTCCCGCCTAGCCTTAGATTGTTGCATCAGCTCCTCTTTCACCTTTTCCTTTGAGGTCCCTTCCAGCACTGCCACCCTATGTTTCGCCATCAAGGTAACAGGTGGCATGTTTGCTATTACGAGAACAGTCTCCATCGAGACCGTCTTATATGCACTGCATATCCGTAGGGCGATGGTACGTTATACGCGCTCCAGTTATTCACGTGCCCTGGCTACGTCTAAAGCTCGGATCCAGATAGGTGCTCCATAAAGTATTATGGAAGTAACCACAGATGTGAGCAGCCTTTATTAGCGCTTGTCTTATGTGTTCTTGAAAGCATCGTCGATAATCCAGCCATACACCCAGGTATCCCTAGACATTAAAGGTCAATGTGTGAAGGGCCCTTATACCTGCCATTACTACTGCTTCGTTCTTTTCCGGAGCTAACTGCAGTGGATGGGTATGAAGCCATCTGGAGATAACTTCTACTGAAGCTTTTGTGCGCTCCACCAGCTGTTGTTCGTGTTTTGCAGAGACGATCAAGGCCAGATCATCAGCCGCAGAATTCGGGATACTCCGTCATACAGAATATTCCATAGCGTCGCTCCCAATACCGATCCCTGAGGTACACCGCTAGTCATCCCCATTTGTTTGGTTGTGCCTAGGACCTCCATAATGATTCGCCGCTTACTCAAATAGCTTTGCAACATTTTCCTAAGATATTACCTCACCCGAAGATCGTTTAGCTTTTGCCGGATTAAATCCCAGGATGCACTGAGACCTCTCTACTGCAGAATCCACCAGCCTCTTTACCTCTGCTATAGCATCAATTGTAGAGTGCCCTACTCGAAATCCAAGCTGATTAACGGTGAGTCTACCTGCTCGGCAACAAATCTGCATAGCAGTAGGCTCTCAAAAAGTTTTTCAAAGGTGTCCAAGAGGCACGGTGGTCTATACGATGTGGGCATACAGTCTAGTTTCCCTCATTTTTTAAGTGGAACAAGTCTGCAATATGTCAAGGAATTCCCATTTTTAAGTGCCCGATTCATCACCTCAAGTACCATGTTTGGGTGTATTTCTGATGAAATTTTAACAGCCTCTGGTGCGATCCCATCTGCTCCGCCGCTCTCCTTCGTCTTCATTTTGCGCCAGGCTGCCTCCAGTTACTCCGCCGTAAAGGGCGGACATTCTCGGGAATGTATGTTCTCTTGGATCAGTTGTTCATGCTTCGGAAAAAATTTACGCCCACAACATTACTCATAACCTCCGCTGACAGAGTAGGCACAGTTCAACCAAACCATTTCATTAGTATCTTATAGGCGTCTCGCAATGCGTTCAATTCAACTGTATTGTTTAGTGCTTTCCAGCATTTATTCTTTGATTTCAGAATTGCGTGCTCAGCTTGTTTCTAACGCGCTTCATCTCTTACTGGAAGAATATACCCGCTTGACCTCTAGTACGCCTATTCTATCTCTGTGGCCTCGTTCTGGCTTGATTACAGCTTCTGCTATTACAACCCCTAGGTTTCGAAACCTGCTCGCATGGATCTTTAACAGCTGTAACTAGCTGCTGTGGTGTAGCAATATTAGGAGAGTCAAGGCAACTTTGTATTGCACTACGTAGGCATTTTTCACCTCCTTTCCCTATACTCCAGTTCCTGTTGAGAGCGGCGCTGTGTCCCGTTTGCCTAGCTGACCCATCTGTGTTAACCTCGAACATAATATAACGATGATCGCTGAAGCTTTCCTCATCCAGCACTTTCCAGCTCCGGAGCCGATTCACAGTTCTTTCAGAACCGCACGTTACGTCGAAAACTGCGCCATAGCCACCTTTTTCAAATGTAGGTATATGCACTGAAAAAAATTAATGGTAAAATTGGTTATTTTTTATGTACCTTCTAACCATAGTTATAGGCGTTTTTGGGACAACAAGAAATTCTAGTTATATGTTCTATATTTTCCCAAACAATCGAATGGGCGAAATTCCTAATTGTATAGGAAATTAAACTATTGGGAAAAATGTAATGGAACACATTTTATGGAATTTTAGCTAAACAGTATTGGCGATTATACTTTACAGATTTGAAAGGATAGTAGTTTACATAGAAGGAATTACCAATAATATAATTGAAACGCCTTTATGATGGCAATTTCTCAAATATTTGGGGAATAAAGCTACAACAATTATTGATAAAAATCCCATTATACTGTCCAAAATCCTTTAGTGATTGACCCCTGGTCTTAGAAAAATAGGAACATTGCACATTAATATCGGTGATCTACCAATTTTTTATTTATAACTTCTGTCCCTATTAACAATCCAATTTGGAAAAATCAATTTGGAATGATCCAGATAATATAGGAGGTCAGCCTCGACAAAATGGCGGTATTACCATAGTCTTATAAGAATATTATAGGTATGTACGCTAATACTTTTGAATGATTACCTATAGAGACAGGTACACATTTCTTTCTCAATTATGTTGAAATAAAAGCTGAATACATTTATTTTAATATTATTGTTTTATTAAACTCACTGGAACAAAATACAAAAACCACTTCACACAAACTAAATTAATTATTAAACCAATATGAATCAAACTTTGTTTCCCAAATTTAAATCATTTAACTGTATTTCAATATTCTCCTCGTATACAATTAATAAACACCTTTTATAGGCGTACAAATGACTTCAAGAAATATCGTTTCACTTAAGTTGCACAAAAGTTGAGCTGGTGTAGGGAATAGTAATAACTAACTATATCAGAACTGTTGTCTTCCGATGATGTTACTGTGATATGTGAGATGAATTTTATTTATACATTTCGTTTTTATGCAAAGAAAATCAATGTGCAAGTCGCCCTGGACTTTTCTCCAAAATTTTGCTGAAAAAAGTTCAAGAACTTTGCTCTGGGATCTGCTTAATTAGCATATTATAACAAATAAGTTAAGTATAATATACCAAAGGAGCCGGAAGCTTTTCTTCATCTACAAAGAAATAGTAAAGCAAACAAAAAAACAGAAAGGAAAGTGGTGAGGTTACTTCAAATATCAACTTGAAAAATATGACCAACTTTAGTTAGATTCCATGTCCAAGTGATTACCTTGACTCTTCGCGAAGTCTTGATTTTAATAAATTTAAATATTTGCTAATTAAAGTTTTAATCCACTGAAACTTAATATTTAATGCACAAAACTAATTTGAAAAAATCAACCAAAAAGAACCTGGTGCGGTGCACCTGTTCAGCCGAAAGTCACAACAAGAATTTTGCTGCAACAAGCATTATTTTCCAATTAAACAAACAACTCGACATTTGCCCACGTTATAGGGAAAATCCCAATAATCTTTGAAATATTCCTTTAAATGAAATACCAAACCAATAAGTTTAGTTATTGATTACATATTACAGTAACGCGGTTTCTTCTACGAAAATCAAAATTATTAATATTTTTGCGTTAACTCTTTAAATAAGGAGTCAATCCAATGTAAATTGTTAATATACCGATAATGAACCTCTATAATAAAAAAAGGTGGTAAGGCGTTTTTAGGTATTACTTATCTTGAAAATATAGTATTTGTTTAATTTAGAAATTTATAAACAATTATTTTACTAATTGCTATTTATACTTACTCGTACCTGTAGAAATTAACTTTCTTAGCGCATACATTGCATTCATAACTTTATGAAATTTGGATAGACCTTTTCTCTTAACTTCCACTGTTTAATTTAACACAATCAGCACTCAATTACATAACCAAAATAAAACATTAAACTTTATTATTTGAATAATTATTAAATCTCACTTTAAAAGATAGCTGGCAGAACTATATAAATAGGTAAAATTTTTATCAATTTAGTTATCCTTATTAAATATTCTGAACTTGCTATATTTATTGGATGACAGCCAACTTATCATAATAATCATATCTTTGATCTAAATAATGTAATACCTATATAAAATAAAAAGTTATCTAGAATATCCAATACATAACGGAAAATTATCTGAACACTATATCGACTTCAACAATTTGGTTAGAAATTATTTCTTATAACTTGGGAAAAATTACTTTATGTTTAGGAAAAACTCCTAAATCTTAGTTTTCTATATTTTATTTGCTTAACCCCAATACACATTTTTCTCAGTGTGTCCTATGTTGAGACTGGTAGTATTATAGGAGGCAGCCCAGTCTGCCAGAAGCTGTCCTCTGTTGTCCAATATATCTCCCCCACTCCGTGGCTACCCCACTCCTACCTTTTATTAGCGGAAGCAATCATGAGGTCCTGGGCTGACCTATTGTGAAATATATTAAGCTGAATCAAGCGCACTCTGTACAGCTAACTCTAATGTCTTTGATGCTGTTGTATTTACAGGCGAATTTGTCCTCATTCGTGCTTTAGTTCCGACATGAGTATTACTCTGCGACTCGTTGCAGTCCTTTCTCTTATGGCCTTCCTTCTCGCAGTTGAAGAAGAGAGCACTACGGTCGGGCCCCCTACAATTTCTCGCTGCGTGCAATCAATGCGCATCTGTATCCGACAAGATATCAATCTGATCCTGATGCATCTGTTGCATTCTTCGTACCCCCGCAGCAAGCGATTGAGTTATTATTTAGCGAGTTCAAAAAAAAAGATTTAACTGGGTTTAACTTTTTATTCACGTTTTATCAACAATCGCAATCACGTTTTTTCGTACAAACGTTTTTTTTATGAAAACATTTTTTTGTAGTGTTTCTATGTCCCTTATTTTAAGTCCATTTTTCACATGGAGGTTCTGGATGAACTCACAGAATGAATTTGTTTAGAACTTTGAGCTTTAATCATCCAAATACGCGTTTGATTAATCTACATTTCAAAACCTAAACTTTTGGAGGATTACTCTGTTGAGGTAAATTAAGTCGTACCCTGTTGTTTAACAAGTTTTTGGAGCTTAAATTTTCAACTTCAAATAACTGAGACGTGAAAGTTTAGGAGAAAGCTAAAAATTAATAAAAATCTACCGTATGGAATTTATAATAAAGCCAGTTAGTTCAAAAACCCTGCACTGTTCAATTGTTCACGTTGGTTGTTGGAACTGTTTCTTTATGAATATTGGTTGAGCTTTGAACAGTACAAACAGTTTCATATTAAAAAAAAATGAATGTTTTAGCATTTTTAGAATTTAAACATCTGCAGCTTTAACTATATTCACTTGAACTCATAAACGCCGACGAATTTGTTTAATAAGCTTTTAATGGACGAATACACTTGATTATTCGGCGGAATCACATTATTTTCGACTTTAGTAAGCTTAAATGAAAGATTTACATTAAAAATCTCAAGAATAATTAATTTTAAAGTTCTGATCCAACTCTGGTACGAAAAGCTTGGTTGCTTTAAATAATTAAAATTGTACCTGTAGGTCTAGACATTTTTTTAAAAATAATGTTAAGCTCAATATGCTTTACAGATTTTTCGGTATAAGCTTTAAGTGTTGAAGCACGTCTACCGCATACACGAATACCGTGATACTTCAATAAACTAGTTTTAGTGTTAATTAAGATTATTTAACTTTGTTTAAATTTTTGAAGCTTTAATTTATTTTCTCATATATTGGATATAGAAGCTTTTGATGGAAGTATAAATTAAAATAATTTATTTTTAGAAATTTGAATTTTTATTATTTTTTCAATATTTTATTATATTTTATTATTTTATTATTTTGGCCAATTGTAATCGTGGGGATCGACTTTTGTATATCATTCCGTGCTAAGCCAAATATCAAATTAATTAATATGATTTGTATTTGTTAATTTAACTGTTTCTCCGCTAGTGTTGAACATTTTGAAATTGTGATTAATTTATTGACCGAGTCTTTATGGCTACCAACCATTTTTGTGGCTATACCTGGTCCTAGTGGACCGCCACCCAAACCTAACCTACACGGTTAAAAAAAATGGGATGAAAACTATCCTTTTCGTATCCTTTTGCGGAATAACTATACTTCCATCCTTTTTTTAGATGTAAAATTATACTTTATCAAAGTATGCAATTCATTTTTGTAATTAACAAAACATCTTATCCAATTTTTCTTAATTATTACACTTATCCAAAAGGGCGAAAATTGCGTAGAACTAACATAATTATTATTATAAGCCAGAGTATAAAAATGTTTATATGAAAATACCTAAAGGTATCCTATCGCAGGTAAATTATCTTTTTTTTTTAAAGAGTAAAATCTATGCTTTTTAAACAAAATATATTTTTACGAAACATAATTCGTTTTAAATCGCTGCTGTATTTTAATTTTATTTGGATTGAATTGATCCACTTACAAGACAAATCTCGATATATCTGAAGCATAGTAACAAACAATTCTAGAGTAAAATTTTGAGAAAAATTAAAATGTTTAATAAATTTTTAACGTTTTTTATTATTATTTAGAATAGGTTTCATTACTTTTAGTGTAAAAATCTTTAAGAAAAAAATTTTAATCAACCTATATGAGGCAAGATAACTTCATTTCAGAAGAATAAACATTTTTTAAAGGTTAAAATGTATATTTATAAAGCATGAATTAATCTTTTAGAAGCACACAAATCGATAGGCTGCAGTAATATTAACCATTCATTTTGTAACCAAATTTAGTGGAAAAAGAAAAATAACCATACAAATTTAGATGTTGTTAAACATATTTTTATTATTATTTCGCACATAATTCATTATTATGTTTTGTAAAATTTTTACTAAAATAGATGAAATGTATTAGAATAAAAAAGCCAAAAAAAAATATGTAAATATATATTTACATATATATATATATATATATATATATATATATATATATATATATATATATATATATATATATATATATATATATATATATATATATATATATATATATATATATATATATATATATATATATATATATATATATATATACATATATATTTATATATATATACACTCCAAAAAAATTTAGGATATTCTATAAATATATTTATACATTTTTTCAGATATTTTGTATTTATACGAAAAATTGTATAAAAAATATACAAGTCAAAAATATTAAAACAGTTTATATGGTTTTGTAATAGATTTTATAGAAACTCATAATATACAAGTGATTTTTATAGCAACAGTTGTATACAGTTTATAACGTAGAGTATAAAACATAAGTTCGATACCACGATTTGTATAAAACTAATAACTTTATCATATTAAAAGTTTGGTTCTATACGGAAACAATATAAAATTAATATAGAAATCTATATACAAATATATTTTTTTAATATAAATATAGCGGTACTTTCCAGCCATTTATTCGGCCGTTCGACTTTTTGTCAGTTTTGTGAAAATTTTTTTAGAGTTCATACGTGCATATACTTGACTAAGAGTATTTTATAGTGGATTATAGTAATCAATTGCTAAATTTACGCGCTTGAATTTTGATTAAATGCTCAATAGCGTAATTTATATAGTGTATTATAGTGAGATATATATTAATAAATAATATTAAAGTGTTTCACAATATATTGTAAGTACATACAAAAAAACTGCCAATACGTATACAATTTGTATTGTATTTTTAAAGAAAATGTATCCAGGGGTATATTTTACATGTAGTTACGATAAGAGAGACGTTCGGATAGTCCAAGTACATAAATTTGAGACAAGCGAGGAGCAATTAACTTACTTGGATTTCGTACTATCGGGTAAGCATTAATAAGTTTTAAGGCAGTGATACATGTATGTGTAATTTTGGTCTTTACGACATAAAAGTATTGCGTTGATTTGTACATTTTCCGCCATTTTGCAAAATTCCAGTGAAGCTAAAAAATTGAACACTGTTTAATTTTCTGTGCTAGAAAATTTCTTCCTATACGATAAATTTACATATAACCTTGTGATTTATGTTAACTAAGAGACAGCATTAGAGTTAATATTATAAACATTTTAAGTTTTTAGTATCATTCGCGCTCATTTTAACATATTTTGTAATAGATGCCATGTTTTGAGGTTATGTATCGTATGGTTGAAAATTACCGCCTACAAACAAAAAACAATGTTCAATTTTATTTTTTATTGCTTGAAATAATTTAAAAAACTTTTGCATTACTCATTGATATTAATTGTGCAAATAAATTTAAAATTCTAATTTGGAATATTATTGCAATCTTGGCATAAACAAATTAATATTGAATTTAAATACTTTTTTCAGCGCTTGAAAACACATCAATAGATTTAAATCAGTTTGATCATTTTTCAAACTCTCTGGATGCAGTCATAGAGGAAAATGTATTTATAGACTACGTGAGACATTATATAACGCATCCCAGTTTCATATTGAATGTTAACACTAAAAAATATGAAGAGCTATCAATTCGAGGGATAAACTAGACAACAGGCGATACGCAACAATTAAAGTGGACAACCGTGTCACGATCAGATGGTTGTATAGGACCATCCCTCATTTTTACGCCAGAGGTATATTTTTATTATAACAATTTATAGCTGTTTTTGGTTATTAAACTTTTAATTTATTTCTGATATTCATAACGTATTTAATAATTTATTAATTTTGTTAATTGTTACAAGCTGTAAAAGAGTATATAATACGAAAATCGGGTGGACTAGAACTATTTAAAAGTGTTGAGGCCGTTAAATCACTGACAGACAATCAACGGCGTAAACTTATTTCTTGGTTAGCATCGTTTATTGAAGAAAATTGTAGCTTTACCCCTAGCGCTGAAGAGTTCGAACTGATTGCGGAAATTGCAACAAGGCTATTTCCTTGTTTAGATTCAGTAATATACCCGTTTATATCAGTTAAAATATTTTCTAAATATTTTTTTTACCGGTTCACCAGAGCTTAGTGGTGATGACCACACCGAATTTTATGAATTGAAATTTATAATCCTAGAAAATGAGGAAATTGTATTTTTATGCAAAAAATACTCTGTTGTCCAGTTTGACGATTTTCATAATGCTTATGAAATTCTAGCTGCGGAACAAACATGCTTAGCCAAATTTTATTTAAATGATTTTCAGTTCAATATTAGTTACGACACTGCCGTATCACGGAAAACGAACAATACTTATGTTATATCAAATAGCCTTTTAAGTAAATAAATAAAAATACTAAAAAAATAATTTAAGTGAAATATATATGTTAATTTTTACTCGTAGCTAATATTTAAACGATAGTTTATTTAAGATTTTTGTTTTCTAATTTCAGGTAAATTTTTGTTTTCTAATTAATGTATCCTGTAATAGGAAATTAAATATTATTTATAAGAATATAGAATTTATGAATACCAATAAAATGAATATTATCATTAAGCAGTTTATAAAAAATTCTTTTACTTACGAGAACCGAGAATTCCTTCAATCCATTCAAGATTGAATACAGTTCAATTTTAGGATTCAATATTGAATCCCAAAATTTTTATATCAAAGTGGGTAATTTTAATACGATACCTGTATAAATATGTTTATAAAACATTGGTATATATTTAATATTTCTCCGAATAAATAAAATTATATGTTTAGTAGATAAACTGTATATGTTTGTATATAAAAATCTTTATAGTGTATATATATCAATTTTATACCAGCGATATATAAAAGTATTTATATGGGAATGTATTAAATGTGTACAATGTGTTATAAAATTTGGTTATTAGTTAAACAAATATAAAATTTACACAAAATTTGTACGGATTTATATTTATATTATTCTAGTATCAAATTTATTCCAAATTTTTTTAGTATATATATATATATATATATATATATATATATATATATATATATATATATATATATATATATATATATATATATATATATATATATATATATACAGTGAGTCACAGTGAAAATAGTCCACTCATTTTGTTGGGGAAATAATTAAAATTCTGTCAAAATTTCAAATTCAACAAAAACGATAAAATAAGCATTTTATTTCAAATTCAATCGGGAATGATAGAAACATCAGTTATAACAATATAAATATAATATAGTAAAAAAAAATTAAAAAATCTAAAATAATATTGGAATTCATATCACAGTGAAAATCGTCCAGTGGACCATTACGGTTCAAATTTTAATATAAAATCCAATTTCAATTACAATCTTATGATAAAATTAATATTTTGTAGGAAGCCCCTTATTTTTCCTAACAGCTGCCAACCTCCTAGGCATTGATCTTACTAGATTTTCCGTATAATTTACCGAAATTTTCGCCCATTCTTTTTGTAGTGCGATTTTAAGCGACTCCTTGTCTGTAATTGTATGTTTTCGTATATTCACTTCCAATATGTGCCATAAATTCTCTATGACATTTAAGTCGGGTGATTGTGCAGGAGTTTCTATAACGTTTCGGCAGTTTCTTTGTAGCCATTCTCGTGCTATTATAGCAGTGTGTTTTGGATCATTGTCCTGGTAAAAATTATAATTGT
Organism: Tipula vernalis; assembly: GCA_958295665.1. Lineage (NCBI taxonomy): Eukaryota > Metazoa > Arthropoda > Insecta > Diptera > Tipulidae > Tipula > Tipula vernalis. The sequence goes on from OY282558.1 coordinate 431,386,679, forward strand.
TCGATATTCCTAGTTTGACAGCACTTTGTTTCAAATTATTTTTTAAAATATTTAAATACATCATTTTATCCATATTCCCTTCTATAAAATGCAAATTTTCCACACCAGCAGCTGACATACACCTCCATACCATTACACTTCCACCGCCAAATTTGACTGTCCCGCGCATATTTTTTCTTTGAGCTCTTTATTAGCTGTTCTCCACACGTTTACACGCCCATCACTTCCATAAATATTATATTTACTTTCATCACTGAAAATCACGGTTTTCCAGAATTCAAAATCCTTATCCTGGTACTCTTTGACAAATTTATTTCCTTTAGCTACATTTTTCTTCGAAACAAATGGCTTCTTACGAGCAATTCTACCATGTAAACCGTGATTCCTCAATATTCTACGTAGAGTTTCAGTATTTACTGTTTTTCCTGCTTTTCTCTGCTTCAACTGCAAGTTTTGGAGCACTCATCATAGGATTTATTTTGATTTTTCTTACCAACCAGCGTTCATCGGCATCGTTGAAGATTTGTTTTGATGATTTCTTTTTTTTATTTTCGGTTCTACCATTTTTTTTGTAACGGTTTATAATTCCTTGAATTGTTGTTCGTGGTTTACATATTATTTTAGCATTTTCGTATTGACTTTTCCCGATTTTATAATGATTTATAACAATTTTTCGCAAATCTACGCATGTTTGCTTTGTGGGAGCCATTTGGTTCAAAAATAAACTATTCACGACTAACTTTTGAAATAGAATGATCGAGAAATTGAAATTTGTCAAATAAAAAATAAATGTCGGTTATAGTCGGATGGTTTCGTTAAGAATATATAACAAAATAACAATTGGACGATTTTGACTGTGATGTAGTTTAACACACATTTACGCAACGAAGCAAATTTAAGTAAATGTATGTGTTACTTTTCAAATTTGCGTAAATAAAGTAACAGTATACATGTATATGAAAGTAAAAATTGACCTAAATATATTATGTAGTATACTGTATTATTTAGACAATGTAACAAAAATGAATTTTTTGGAGTGGACTATTTTCACTGTGACTCACTGTATATATATATATATATATATATATATATATATATATATATATATATATATATATATATATATATATATATATATATATATACATATATATATATATATATATATATATATATATTTTATGTATATATATATATATATATATATATATATATATATATATATATATATATATATATATATATATATATATATATATATATAAATATATTTTAGAATATAAAATTGCTTGTACATTATAAGATATATAAAATAATCACACTATATATTCAAAAATATCCTGAATAATCCAATCAGATAATTGGACAATAAATAATAATTAAATAATTAAAAACTAAGTAAAAATAATTCATATTGTACATTTCAATTTAAAACAAAATCTAGAAAAATAATAATACTTATACAATAATATTAAACATTTACTTAAAATAAACCCTGTAGGCAACAGTTTTATCTCAATCTGGCTATAATACTGAACAAAATTCGGCAACTGTGCATGAGCTGGATCGTAATGAATTTGCATTACAAAATGTAGTTTTAAAAAAAAATCGATTGCATCGTCAATGTTCGTTATTGCTTTTGGGAACAATAAAAGCGTATCATCAACTTTTAACCCGAAATATGAAATGGCCCTTTTATGTGGTCCAAATGCAATTAACTGTAGTTGACACATACAAATATCTACTATTTCAGCTTCGGGGATCGTTAGGGTACAAAAAACAATAAAAGTTTCTACCGAATTTAAAGTTGTACATCTTTTTTGTCTTCCTCCTTTTGAGTTAACTGGTGGTAGCAAGCTGAATAGCTTCAAGTATAACTGTATGTCATCACTCCATTCTAATTAGTAAAACAATAAAACAATAATATATTTAATACATAATTCAACATTTAAAATTATTGGGATATAAAGATATTATGGTATTTATGTATGTAAGAAGTTTACCTAATATTTTAGCGGTGACTGCTTCGGTTGACTGTTTAAATTTTTTTTTAAAGATGGCATATATCTTGTAAGCATGTTGTCTCCATTTCTCTTTGAAATTCTGAAGCATCTTGAAATTGTTGTGTTCTGCAATTACTTGAAAATCAGTAAGTATCTGCAAAATAAAAAGATTTTTAGTTTTCCGATTTAATAAAAAAAAAAAAAAAAAATTAATAATACCAATTCTGGCAGCGCCTTTATTATTGGAAAATCCTCCAATATTCTTTTTATATTCAAACTTCTAATTTTAAAAGTATTTTGAAATTTTTCAAAAATCGTTGGTTTTTGCGTCAATGCACAAGGCACTCTAAAAAGCAAGGCACTTTAAAAAGGAAATATCCGCCAAATTATCAAAATCATCCGGCTCTTCTTCTGATTCCGGGCCGTCTGGAATGCTCAACAAATCCGTCTGGTTGCGCACGTCTTTACCGTTTTTAAGTTTGTTGGTCAATTACTTTTTTAGGGATTAACAGTATTTCATTCTATCATGCAACGAACCAGAATGTAATTCAGGGTCAAAAAATAAATCCTGTTCAGATGGAAAATAATAAAAAGAAATATTAAATATTAAAAACATAATAAACATACGAATAAATAAAAAAAACACCATATGTAAATATGTGACTAAAATAATACATATTATACGTATACGCATAATATTTTCTTAATCTTACCCATTCGTTCTCAGATTTTAAATTTTTGTACGATGATGATAATTGAATATGAATTATGAATTCAGCCGACGTAGGATAATACTCACATGTCAATATCATGTGCTGGCACACCAGCCGATTAAATGCATTTCTCTCTTTAGTAGAAAGAAGGTTATTTTCTTTATAGAAATTTGAAATGTATTCCCCTTGGTCTTGTCCCCTAATATATGATTCCAATTTCTAAAATGAAAAATTACAGTGTTAATCATTATTTTAAAAAAACACAATCAAAGAATTTTTATTGTTTATTTACCTCTGCTGTAAGTCGACGAAGAGGTTCTCTCGAAGTGTTATGGCCTAGGGGTCCGCAAACTCTGATTTGTCGGAATTGGTACATGATCTATAGTATAGATGGTGCGGTCGAGCTTCCTGCAATATTACAAAATGAATATGTTAATAAATTTAATTTATTTACTAAACGATTATTAAATTATTATTGAACAAACCTTCGCTAAAACTTTGCGAAACACTCTCTGGTGGAATTATTTCACTTAATGGAGAGCACCGAAACTCATTAAATGTTGATAGTATGTTTGAACCTGTAAAAGTTTGTTCAAAATAATTTTATTTAGTCGGTAAGCTATTTAAAAAATATTGTATAACAAACCTCCTATATCGGCTATATTCTGAGTTATGTGATGGCTACTTTGAATGTGTAGCTCAAAGCTCGTATCGCTTTTGTATTGTGTTAAATACTCCAATAAAATTTCGGTCAAATGCACTTGTTATTTTTATCGTAAAAAGATATTGGTTCATTTAGGGAAAATCCAGTTTGAGCTAAACTAAAAATTCGAAATAAATTTATATGAAAAATTTTATTTTTGTGACATTTACAAGAAAATACATTTCTGGAAAAATACAAGGAAAATACATTTCTGGAACCGTCGAATAATAACGAATAAAAATTATATTAAAAATAATATAAATAAACGCGATATGAGAGCGGTTCTAGAATCAATTTCTCTCAATTAAAATTAAAAATCAAGAACAAGTCAAATCAGAATAATTAAACTATTCAGATTACACGTTATGCTTTTGGTTTTAAGGTTATATTTCACATTTATAAAAATTATGTGATAACTGTCGCAAAATCAATCATGGTTAAATGCCAAATTTATGAAAATTGAAAAAGAAGCAAATGTAATCCTTTGATTGAATAAATTAAATACTTAACAACTTAAATACCGTTATATTATCGAAAACGCGTTGATGGGAATAGTAATCGGCATACATTTTATATAATTATCACCATTAATTTGATAAAAATAAGTTTCACTTTAAATATTTTAATAAAATAATAATAAATATATTTTGCAAAGCAAAACCTTTGTACTGTAAATTGGGTTTTACTATCACTTAATATTATTCTTATGATCGAGAACGTTTAAAACCAAAAACACGAGTAATATTTAATTAATTATCAATTTATTTTAAAACTTACCGCACAACACAAAATCATCGTAAGTAAAAATATCTCCTACAAAACTATTCATTTTTAATAATTTTGCACGATTAAGGTACACGAACTTTAATATCATTTTAAATAACACATTAAAAACCTGTATCCACGGATGAACGCCACTTGCCTACTGAAGTTATATTCAATTTCAAACGTAATTTCAAAAAACGATTATAACTATCTCTTTCTTTTCCCACACACGAAGTACAAACGAGAAAGACAGAAAATGCAGAAAATAAAAAACACCTTAATCTTAAAAGAATAAAAATTATCCTTTTTCGTTCAACATCATGTTCATTAGCTTTCTATGCAAAAAAGAATACAAATTGAAATAATGCAATTTTATTCTAAAAAGTATGAAATATAAATTAGATTTTTGCGGTGTTCTACAGAAGTTAGGAATTTGAGAAAGAGAAATTGGCCGATCGTTTTTTAGTTTGTTTTTAAAATATATCTATTGCAAATAAATGAGTATGTTCTACACTTCATTTCGGTTATAATATAAAATATATTTGTAAGTATCAAAATAAAGAATCACTACTGACTACATAAATTAAACAGTTCACCGAAGTGGAAAAAAAAATGTCGTATCGAAATTTGGAACCAGTTGTACACCTATATACTAATGCCTAAATCTTTCATGTAAATAACCAACTTGTCTCTCGGTGCGTTGGCTTAACAGACTAATTTACATATTTTAGAAATAAAATTTAACCCTTAACGGTCGCAACTCACCTCTGACATGACAACAGTAGTTGGTCGTTGCGGTCGTTTGACACGTGTGAGGTGACAAGACGGATCATGTCGAAATTCGTTGACTGTGGAATGTGTGCACAATCTTCTTGTCAATTGAACATTAAAAACTAAGCAATTAACATCTCCAGTGATATAGCAGTGTCTTTTTTAATCGAGTTTCAATATTTTGGCCCAAAAAAATGAATAAAGACAATTTTATGAATTTGAATTGGAGAAATTCATGAATAATAAAACATCTGTCTTTAGCTAGTAAAACTATTCCTTATATACCATTAAAATAAACACAAACTACCTGGTCCATGTGCTAAAATACAAAAAAAAACCTAATTAAGAAATACCTATGTAGGTATGTAAAACCAAATTTTTTTATATATGTACTGCAATAAAATTGGGATAAACAATACGTTTTTTAAGAATTCCTAATGAGTGGAAATTTTCCAATATTATTTTGTATTTACATTTTTTACTTTCTTTTACTCTAGTAAAATAAAGTATAGTAATCATGAAGATTTTGGACCTTGAGATTTTTAGAGATTTATCTGTTTTGAGGTCCCCTGAGTCCGAAAAAGTGGGTTTCGAAATGGTGTCTGTCTGTCTGTCTGTCAGTCTGTCAGTCTGTCAGTCTGTCAGTCTGTCAGTCTGTCAGTATGTCAGTCTGTCAGTCTGTCTGTGTCCTCTCTACAGCCCAGAAGGTTTAACCAATCGAACTGAAACTTTAGATTTAAGCTTTTTTGATAAATTGGGAGGTCCCAGTGAATTTTACTCCAAATCGGCCAACCGGAAGTGGCCACTCCCTTGGTCCAGAAAATTTATTTTGCAAATATCTTGAAAAGTATAAGGTTTACAAAAAACTACTTAAAACAAAATGTTTCCAAAAATTAAAAACAAATAAAAATAAAAAAAAAATATAAAAAAAAAAAATTGAAAAATTTAAAAATTAAAAAAAAAATTAAGAAAAAAATAAAATTTCTCAAAATTCTCTGTTCGTAAAAGAAAGTCGTGTGTTGGCCACACCTCCATTTTTTTTATAATATTTTTAATTTTTTTAGAATAAGATTCATAGGAAATTGTTTTTTGTCAAGAACAGTGAGAATCATGTATGAAAAGCTAGCGACCGTCATGAGTTAAAATTAAATTATTCTTTCTAAAATAAATGCAGAGAATTCAAGATTTCTACTTGAAATACATATCCTGTTTTGAATGTTTAAGTCACAATTATGTTTATCATTTCCCATTCTGAAGTATTTCATAATAATTTGAATTGCTTAGTTTCAAGTTCACCAAGCTGTGCTGCTTGGTATTAGGCAAATAAACTTTATTTAAGAAACAAGCATAACCAATTAAAATAAATGGATTTCTGTTACGATGGAATCTTGTGTTAACGATGTTATGTACAAACGTCTACTTCCGATTCTTCAGCTGTACATGATATATTCAATTATCCATACACGTTTCATGATCACGACTGACAGGTTGTCGTTAAAAAAACATTATACACAAGTTGATTTCCTTGTTTGGGTGGACGATTGATTGGGCAGGCTGATCTAACCTAATCTTATGCAAATGTGATAAAGAACAATAAATTATTTTCCGTTTGGTTGCAAATTTAGAATTGATAAGTTCTGTGAAGTTCACAAAAATAAAATAAAATAACATGTTAATGTTTTCATTGCCTAACTTTTAATCCATGGCTACCTAGCTGCTGTTTATTTAGGTAGCCTACAGTTTACAGCTGGATGCTTTGCGAATATTCGCATAGCAAGTATTCACATAGGAAAAATATTTCAGCTTGGTTGGTTTTTCGCTGGATTGAAAAATTTCCTAAACAAAATAAGGGAAATTTTTATTTGTTTTCTAAATGCAAAATTCACAATGGAGAAAGAGTAGGCATGACTACTTTTGATTGCGAATCGAATTGTAAATTTGCCTATGGTTGCGTAGACAAATTTATTACCGATATGTATTTTTTATATGTATACTATACATGTGAAAAAATTTAAAACAGATTGCGATCATTCGCAAAGGCATCTCAAGCGGAAACCCACAGTTAGACTGCAATTCCTTGAACAGGAAATTAAAAATTTTTCAAGAACATATTCTTGCGATTGGTTTTGTCGATTAATCGATTTTCACGTTTTTCGCGTTCAATTATTATATTTTACGTCAAAGAACACTACGGATTGATACCGCATGCGATGCGATTATTTCACATTTCATTTAATTCTTCTAAGTATACATGGCTCCTTATGCGTATGTTCAACCAAAAGCAGTAATATGAGTATTGCAGTCGCGATTATGCAACGATGCGATTTTCTGTCCGTGAATTTTATTTCGTATTAAACGAGCAGGGTATTATAAAAGAAATTAGAAATACTTCATCACAAGAGTTTAGTAAGGGCAGGTTTAGTAAACAGCAGTGACGCAATGCAGGAATGAAATTCCTGAATTTTCTTATCTCTGTTTACCAATCAAATTTTCGAATGTGTACATTTATACTTTTGTAATTTCTTTTAAAACGTCAATCAATGATAAATTTATCAATTTATATCATATTTATATTAATTAAAACTGCTCGCAAATTCATCAACAAACTTTTATAAAATACAAAGACACAGTTTTTTGAACTAGTAGCTAGCGGTTCTTAATGGTTTATTACATATCTACACACTTTCATTTGGTAAACGTTAAAGCTCTTTACAAAATGTACTCAACGATAACCATCCTAATTTATACTTTTTTGAATAAATCTAGGTTATTAGAGCAATGTTTTACTCTTTTTAGATTAAAATAGTCATGATCCATATTATTGTCCTTTATTGCATAAAATGTGAATAACAATTCAAATCTTTTGCAATAAAGGACAATAATATGGATCATGATGATTTTAATCTAAAAAGAGTAAAATATGGATCTAATAACGCAGATTTATTTCCTTGCGTAATTTCCTAGCGTAGACATACAACAAAAAGGAGCTTTAACCATTTTAAATAAAATAATCTGGTTAAACTACGGCTTCTATTTATGATTAAGTACACGGAATATAATTTTTATAAATTATATTCAAGGAAATAAATATATTACAGTGATGCGGTTACTTCATTTTGAAAGTTATACATTTATTTAGCAATCTTAATTTACACAAATTTGCTTATTTAACAAACTACAACAATTTATATTTGACAATTATATAATAAAGTGAATTTTCGGTATAATCAATATGTTTTTCATGAGGAATTTTGATTTTCAAAGATTTGAAATCGATAACATTACACTCTTCAGTAATCATAATTCTGTAAGAATGGCGACTACTACTAAATGAATCAGTAGATCATATTTTTGTGAGAAAATATGTATATGTTATTTCTTATATTAAAAATTTCAATAATTTCTTGGAAAACAGGATAGTTATTCTTGTTAAATGAATTGCACACGAACATCCCTCTTTTATAATAGTAATTGCATTTCATCCAAGAGGCTACTTGTATTTCAGTATTTATTGAAATTTTTAAATATTTTGCGATTTTTCCACCTGAATCTATAAAGAAATTCAACTTTTTGGGTTTTAAAATACCATATTCATGTTCGATACCCAATATGATTTGTTGATCTGCCATAAATTGTTGATGTCTAATGGTAAGTGTTTTACAAATATTTATAAAATTATTTATTTTGGATGATAATTTTATAAAAAATAGTGTTTGGATTCGGATCTCAAACACGAAAAATGTGCTGACGGTCCCAATTTGGTTATAATTGTCGGATAATGAATAAGCATGTGCTGCTTTGGTGTTAATTTTAGACCATATTGTCCAGTTGAGAGAGTATTTATCTCATCAGGTACATATGACACAACACTATCATTCGGCATAAGTGAATTATCACGTTCGACATTTCGATCCTCTGAATTTTTAATAGTTTCAAAGTAGACAATTAATGTAAAAATAATCGCAACGCTCAACGATACTAACGTTTCTCTAGTTGCGCAGTCGCAACAAAAATGTGATTTCTCTGTCTATTTGTATAATTGTTCCATCATTCGCCAAACATTATTAACATTACTAAAGTAAACAAAACATTTTACGTCTAATAAGTACAGAAACTTATAACAAATGGATAAATTTTGCTGCATTCAAAGATTAATTAAAAGAATAAAATAAATTTTAACGAAAATAATAAATTTCATCCAAATTAATAATGAAAACAATCTTTTAGTCGAAACAAATTTTAGGTTTCGGGAAAGAATAAATTTAATCTTACAAATTTACCAAAGTTTATCCAGAATGATTTTATCCTTAGGGTAAAAATGGTTTTTATCCTATCATTTTTAACCATGTAATGACCGAGTCCACCGTGGAATTTGTTTCAAAATTAATTAGAATAATGGTACCAATTTTGTTTAAGCTCGATCGGAGCTATGAAAAATATTGGAATTCTTCTTATTTTAACATACTCACTAATGTATATTGCATGATATTGAGTGGTGTACATGATACTGATTGGAATCGCGTCATCCCATAATATTGATTCAAAAATCCTCATTTGCGTTTGAAAAATTCCACATATTAAAATTATACATGTAGAAGCATGTTTGAACTTCCTACTCTTTATGGTTGAAATAAGTGGCAGAAAGGCCAAAGCAAATTCGAAAATGGCTTTCGAGATTTCATGATAATAATAATTTACCACCTATGAAATTTAGTTTAGGGCGAATCATGTGGCTATCATTCAAATAGCGCGGAAATCGTTTAAGCTAACAAATTTCAAATGAACACAATTATAATTCAATGTATTGACTAAACGTGTATGCCAAAGCAAAATAATAAAAAATTAGTAAGGCGCCAAGTAATGATTTGATGATATCTGTTATACCAAATAGATATTCCCTATTCGATAATATCGCTTAATAATTACTACAGTAAAATAATGTGATAGGAATCTAAAATTGCTTTATATAATTTAGAACAATACCAAATGCTTCGCGTCACACTCCTAAATTCTATTCCCAGCTGAATTATTCAGTTGAGCCAGTTTCGTTTTTTTTTTTTGCTATACACTCACCAGACTTGTATCGATTTTCTCCATCTCTTTGTATACATGTTTAACACTAAACATTTTGTGTCGTCTCAAAATAATTTTGGATATTTTCCTTTTGTTTTCACCAGCTGGTTCAACTTTTCCCGTTTATTTTGTACGAATGAAATTGAAAATTGTTTAATTTGTTTCAATTCAGTATTTTAGCCGCAGTGGGGAGTAGAATAATTAAATTAGATATATGTACGTTCATTCATTGTTAGAAAATCGATTTTATGATTTTAATGATATTCATTGTCAAATTACAACAAAACCAAAAATTAAAATCTTAGACTGGTGTTGTTACAGTTTACTGGTGTTTTCTGTTTTTGTATTTTTTTATGAATGAAATTTTTCGTCTTAGTATTTAAACCACATACCGAAAGAAGAAAATTCTTTATTTTCCATACGTAGGAGTGGCTTCAAATAAACCAATGTTAATATTGAGTTGGGCGGTGCTGTTTTTTTTTATATTTTGGAGTAAAATCATTTTTTTTTCTTCTGGTGATATAAATATTGGTATCCATGGTAATGATTGGTCTTGATTTTATAATCATTTTTCCTCTTTCGTATACATTTTTCCTAGAAACATAAGTTATAACTGTGAGTAACCTCGTATAAGGTATAGTATGAAATAGCTGTCATCACAATAATGGTAGTGGTGGCCTTTATATTCCAAAACAGTTTTAATTTATCAATTATTGCTACTATTCTATTATACACATTCCGAACTCATAGACAATAAGATAATCAATATACCCTTCATTTGCTAGTTTCGTCACGAATAAATTTTCTTTTTTATTTCACCATTCCATTTGTAATTTACTTCTCGCTTTTTGGTTGTGTTTGTTGTTGTTGGCGCTGCTGTATTGTGAAAATGAAAATTTCTGTTTTATTATTTAATAGACCATAAAAGGCAGAAAGAACAATAAAAAAAAAAAAATACAAAAAACACTCGTAGAATGTCTAACTAAACAATAATACTAAACAACAGAAAATAAACTTTCGTTTTTCTGTTTTTGTTCCAAAAATGATCTGAAAAATTGTAAATGAGTTATCGGAATCGAGGTGAATCCTAAAAGGACAATATATTCTGCTCGTTGTGTAATTTAGTTAAATATTTATTTTCCTTGTTACCAACATAATATATTTTAATTGAATTATAGTCTTATAACAATACTTCCGTTTGTTTGGACATACGCACACAAAAAACCCTAACGAGAAATTGAATTTAATTATTTTTTATTTTATTTTATAGAGGATGTGAGAAATGTATGGGTAAACTAAATGATAATTGAATTCAACAGCCGAAAGGAAAATAAATTCGTTGTGGGCATTGCTTGTATGTTGGCAAATAATACTAAAAATTCCAAAAAAAATAATTTAAAGAAAAGGGCCCATCTCGCTTACGTTATACTTAATGATCCAATTGCAAATTTTATCAAGAATATCAAATAGCATTAGGCAACGTGTCAGAAACCAACTATGCATTTGGACGGAAAGACTTTCTATTTAGAATAACATTTTTGGTATATGTTAAAAAGCCAGAGTGACACATTTATTTGTCTAAATTGAACCAAAAAATTAAAAATAATTTCAAAATGACTGAGTGACTCGTACCCAAAATTAGTACTAGAAAATCCCTAATAAAGTATGTTACGTACTATTGTATAAATGATTCTGAAGTTTGTAGTCGAGGAATTCCAATAATAAATTACCAATGTTCGACCTGTGATTGTGGTATTATGTTCTAACCTGATAATAAATAATGAATTAATTATAATCCTACCGGGTTGCGGTTTTTATAAGAACAAATATGAAAAGCAATTTACAACACAAATTATAGAAATAGAATTAAACACACTACAACTTGTAAATACATTTATTGTTAACCAATTATAATAATTTTAGTAGCGTATTCCTCAACTTTTAGACATCTTGTGCCTTTGCTTCATTCCTCTTCTTAAAATAAATGTAATTATGTACACTTTGATTAAATTAACTGCGCTCATGCCATGTACTATATTATGTTCATAAATATAAAAGAGTTATGCTCTTTACTACTTTAAATATACCTCATCCCCCCTGTTAGCTCAAAAGCTTATGCTTTACAAAAATCTGGTGCTTTAGTGATACGACCGAACTTGCAGTGATATAACCACTCGATCCTGCTGCTGGTGCATTATTTGAATCTGGCTAACGTATCAAATTTTCGTGATTACCAGAATTTGAAACATTTATATCATCATCGTTTACAGTTTGGCGAATATTTGGTGCATTCATTGATTTCCGCAGATGCATAGAATTTCGACGAATAATATTGAATGACAGTTTCCTCAATTCAAGCTCCGCGTATAACATTACCAACCTTCAGCGGCAAGGCTCGTGAATGGCAGTCATTTTACGACTTGTTCAAAAGCGCCGCACACGAAAACACAAGTTTCTCGCCTGCGCAAAAGTTTCAATATCTGATTGGCCAATTGCGGGGACCAGCTGAAATACTAATCCGCCACTTTCGTGTAGACGACCCTAGTTATTTTGAAGCGTTTCAAAAACTCGTGACAGAATCTATGACAGAAAACGATGCATAGTAAATTAATTCATAGAGACCTACATCAAGCAAGCACCAATTACCAAACCTTTTGTTGAAGCGGTAGGTCAAATGTACGACACTTGTGACGAAGTAATTCGTGGCCTAAAAACCCTTGGACCCAGTGAAGGGTCGAGAGATTGCTGGTTAGTTTACATGGCTGAAAAAAAATTGGATGGTGTTTCATTGCAGTTATGGCGACAGGAATCGTCAGAGCAAGATTTCTCAACGATCGAAATCTTTCTCTATTTCTTGAAGAAGCGCATGCATTCACTAGAAGGTTTCAAAGTTCAACCCAAACCGGCCCAAAATAAGCATTGTTCGCCTGCGAAAACATTTCACACCGATACCAAACCGCTGCCGAATTGTACACTATGCATCAATCAACAGCACCGTTTATGCGATTGCCCTAAGTTTATCCAAATGAACTTAGAACATCGCAGGCAATACATAAATAAGAGTAGGAAGGGCATGGTGTCTTCAAGTGCAGATCTAAAGGAAGATGTCATCAATGTCAAAAGAGGCACTATTCACTAGTTCATTCTGAACCAATCATTCCAACAGTTTTGTCGGAACCAGAACCATCAAGCAGCACAAACATTACCACACTGTTATCAACCTTTGATAATACTAAACCAGTCGATGCAAATATAGTCAAGAGTTTGCATTTATCACATCGTGGTAAAAGTGAAGATGCATTGCTACCGACCGCAATTGTTGAAATTCGCGATGGATTCGGCAAATGGCTACCCTGCCGTGCTCTGCTGGATTCCGCATCAACGAGGTCATACATCACTGAAAACTGTGCAAACCGTTTGATCATTTCACGATCCAACGCTAGATTCAACATCAACACGTTAAATGGCGAAAAGGCTGGCTGTTCAAGAGGAGTATCCTCATTCCTGATGAGATCCAGAACAAATACACAATTCGCCATCGATCTTACTACTTATGTAATTTCAGAGATAACGTTAAACCTGCCCTCTAAGCCCATCAACCGTGACAAATTGACGTACTTAAATCAATTGCAGCTAGCCGATCCTAATTTCCATATGCCTAGCACAGTTTACCTTTTAATTGGGTGCGTCAGATTTCTAGTTCTCTTATCTGATGGTCAGATAACAACTCGAGCAGATCAGCCTATTGCCCAAAACACAAAAGTTAGGATGGATTGTAGGAGGCATATACGAGGGAGGCGGTACGTCACACAAAAACATAACCTGTTTGACTGCCCAAGATGAAATTAATATCGACAGAACAGTGAAGAAGTTTTGGGAGACGGAAGAACTACCAGCCGTCGAGCAATACACCGATGAAGAGAAATAATGTGTTGAACATTTCGACAAACACTTAAAAATTGACAGTTCGGGAAAATCCACAGTCTCACTATCTTTCAAGCCTAACAAACCATTGTTAGGAGATTCATTCGCCCAAGGACTAAGGCGGTTCTACTCGCTGGAGCAAAAACTGTTGAAAAGCCATGAACTCCATAACAACTATATCTTATTCATGAACGAATATAAATCGCTCGGTCATATGGAGCCAATACCAATAAATCAAATCGACCTACCAAACCACAAAAGGTATTACTTACCACATCATCCAGTAATAAAAGAAAATAAGACGACTACCAAGCTGTGCGTAGTTTTTGATGTGTCAGCGAAAACAATTTCAGGGGTATCGTTGAACGATTCATTGATGGTCGGACCGACTGTACATCAAACACTGCTAGAGATTTTAATTAGATTCCGGAAGCATCGGTACATTTTCACAGCAGAAAATGTTCCGTCAGCTGTGGATCCAAAGATCAAACACGGACTACCAGCGTATTATTTGGCGTCGCTGACCGGAAACATCCATCAACCAATACCGCCTTCTCACCAACACCTACGCCATGGTATCAGCCTCGTTTCTAGCTACTCAAGCTCTCAGGAAATTGGCATAACTACATCTCAAAAGCCATCCGAATACATCGAAAATGTTACTAAGAGATTTTTACATGGATGATCTCATGTCTGGGGCAGAGACACTCGAGGAAGCAAAGTTAATACAGATTGAATTGAAATCCATTTTAAGACTCGGTGGATATCATCTTCGCAAATGGGCGACTAATGATGCAAAACACCTAGAAGGTATACCAGAAGACGATCGCGAAATTTCAATACGAGAAATAAACAAAGGAACCAAATTAATATCAGTTCTGGGAATTAAATTTGATCCACGAGCCAATAGTTTTTCTTTCAAGGTTTGCCTGCCATCCACAGCCAATTTTAGGAAAAGAAATTTGCTGTCCGAGGCTTCACGGATATTCGATCCAATGGGATGGTTGTCGCCCGTAACAGTCAGAATAAAGTTTTTATTTCAGAGTCTGTGGTTGCTGAAGCTCGACTGGGACGACCAACTTCCTGCTGATGTCAAAACCCATTGGCCAAGCATCCGTAGTAAATTGAATATGCAGGAAGAGTTGACCATACCAAGGTGGTTAAACTCAGCTACAACATTGCAGCTGTGTGGATTTGCTGATGCATCAAATGCAGCGTATGCAGCTGTCCTGTACGCCCGCACTATAGACTCTGAAGGAAAAGTACTAATGAACATCGTTTCCACGAAAACCAAGGTAGCACCGATCAAGTACATTACAACTGCGAGGCTAGAGTTACGTGTGGCTCTTCTACTTGCCAGAATTCTAACACTGGTCATCACATCGCTGGAGCTCGCAACGCCTCCAGAGGTATCCTTATGGTCTGATTCCACCACCGTCCTTGCTTGGCTGGCAAAATCACCTATAGTAAAGGAAATATTGTATTGGAAATATTTGTGCTTAACCGAGTTACCGAGATATTAGATTCTACAAATGTTCAGTAATGGTCGGATGTTCCATCCAGAGAAAACCCGGCGGACTGCGCCTCCCGTGGAGTGCTTTCTGATGAACTTCTTCAAGATTTGAGGTGGTGGCAGGGACCAGACTGGCTGCGACACGAACCAATTCAACCTCCAAAGCTCCGAAAAAAACCAGAAGAAGGCGAGGGTGAAGCTACAACTAATTTTACCAAGGTGGAACCGGTAGACTTCAAAACTAAAGAAAACTCCGTAATCTCGGAACTTATTGAAAAGTTTTCAAGTGTCAACAAGTCAATTGGGATTTTTGCCTGGTTAAATCGGGCTAAGCACAATTTTCGCAATTTCAAAGCTCGAAATGTCGGTCCTTTAACAGTCACAGATTTGTACGAGTCATACAAAATGATGGTGAAAGACGCACAATTTTTAAGCTTCCCTGCCGAAATTAGCAACCTGCGCAATAATCTACCTTTAAACAAAGAGAGTACTATTTCATCACTATCCCCATTGCTAGACAACGGTGGAATTTTACGAGTGTGTGGACGCTTAGAATATGCAAAGGAACAATACGATCTAAAATATCCGATAATCTCGCCTGGCAGTCAACGTATAGCACATAAACTAGTCTAAGAAGCACACTACATGCATTTACATGCAGGACCAACCTTATTAACGTCAATTATCAGGCAAAAGTACACCATAATCCGATGCAAAAATTTAGTCCGACGAGTGATACACGACTGAAAAAAGTTACACAAGAGCAACTAATGGGACAATTACCACCACCACGAGTCAATCTAATCAGGGCATTTTTGCAAACAAGCGTAGATTATGCTGGCCCATACACAATCAAAACCAACAAGGCACGGAAGTTGTCTATCTATAAAGGTTATCTCGTAATATTCACATGTATGGCAACCAAGGCTATACATCTCGAATTGGCTACCGACATGACCATAGATACGTTTCTTGCAGCATTTAAACGGTTCCAGAACCGCCGAGGAATTTGCACGGATGTATATAGCAACAACGGAATCAATTTTGTAGGTGCCGCAAACGAATTAAGAAACTTTCAACAACTTTTAGCACAGGAAAAAGAGCAAATTACCAACTGGGCGACAACAAATAACACAAAATGGCATTTCGGACCTCCGGCATCGCCGCACTTCAATGGCCTGTGTGAGGCAGCAGTAAAGTCTGTCAAATTCCACTTGCGACGTGTGCTCGGCCAAGCTACGCCGAGATATGAGGAGTTAAATACACTTTTGACACAAATTGAAGCCCTGCTAAATTCTCGACCTCTATGCGAGTCACTAGAAGAACACATTGAAACCCTAACCAACAAACCCACCCATGTGTCCATTCAGATGGATCGTTAACTTTTGTTATTATATTGGCATTCTCCATTTGCTGGAGTTCTTTTAACACTCTAAAATGAATTTCTAATGGTATGCAACGAGGAGCTTTGCAGATCGGTGTTATTTCATCTTTTATTTTCAATGAGCATTTGTCAGGCAAACCACCCATACCTTCAAACACATCTTTATTCACTTGAATGAAAAATTTAACTTCTTGCAGTTGCAGCGAATTAACATTGAGAATTCGCTAAATCAAGCTCATTTCAACGCATGACTGAAGACCAAGAATTGAAACAATTGATTATTGCTAATCCTGTAACTTCAGCTAAATCTATGCTATGAACCAGTTTCTTAAATGATTTCATTCGGCACGCAGCCTTCGCCAAAGTCATCAGAAAATAAAATAAACTTTGTGAAAAGCCTCATCTGATATCATATGGAGAAAATTGACATAATCGGATGAGCTTTCCAAGTTTTTAGATTTGACATCAAAATTACTTATGACACAAGCTGGAATACTGTTTTCAAACGATACAATATCAGGGTTTTAATATTTGCTGATAAATTAAAATTAAAAAAAAATATTTGAAGAAATTACATAATTTTATAAAATATCGTCTAACTAACATAAATGTCTATGTCAGAACAAACGACCCGAAAATTAAAGTGTAATTTCTGGGAAACGAAGAGTTAATTTTCAAATTTGATTAGAAATTTTTGTAAGCGAAAATTTAATTTTAAAATATTCTATAAACGCAAGATTTAATTTTAAATTTTAAACAAGAATATTTTTAATTTTATAACATTTTTGAAAACAGGGAACTAATTTTAAAATTAGGAATAAGTTCGATTAATTTGTCTCTTGAAAATAAAGATTTTTAATTTTTATTTAAAAATATTCTCGAAAAGGAAGATTAAGTTTAAAATTTCAATGAAAATTTAATTTTAAAATATTCTATAAACGCAAGATTTAATTTTAAATTTTAAACAAGAATATTTTTAATTTTATAACATTTTTGAAAACAGGGAACTAATTTTAAAATTAGGAATAAGTTCGATTAATTTGTCTCTTGAAAATAAAGATTTTTAATTTTTATTTAAAAATATTCTCGAAAAGGAAGATTAAGTTTAAAATTTCAATGAAAGTTTTGGGTAAGAAAAATTTAATTTTCAAATATTCTTCTCTATTCTGAAAAAAAAAAAACATTTTTAATTTTATATTATTCTGGAAAAGTTAAATTTATTCAGCATTTCTGGAAAAAAAGAATTGATTTTAAAATATTCTGGAACGGGAAGATTTAATTTTAAAATTAAAATAGAAATGTTTTTAATTTTATAATATTTTGGAAATAGGACGTTTTATTTTGAAATTAGAATTTAACATCTTGGAAAAAAGATTTAATCTTATAAAAAGGGAGATTTAATTTTAAAATGTGAAAGAAAATAATTTTAATATTATAATATTCTAGAAGACAGAGAACTAATTTTAAAATTAGGATATAACATCTGGGAAATGATTTGTTGTTCAAGTTTTCTTGAAAATGACGATTTACTTTTACAATTAAAATAAAAGTTCTCGATAACAAAAATTAAAATTAAAAATATTCTTGAAAAGGAAGAGGTCAAATTAAAATTAGAATAGAAATATTTTTAGTTTTATAATATTCTGCAAAAAAAATTATAAAAGACAAAAAAAAATTTAAATTTTATAATATTCTGGAAAAGCTGAATTCATTTTAAAATAATCAATTAATTTCTGGAAGAAGAAGAAGTAATTTTTAAATATTTTGAAAAAAAAAGGTTTCTAATTAAAATTTTATAATAATTTAA
Source organism: Tipula vernalis (assembly GCA_958295665.1). Lineage (NCBI taxonomy): Eukaryota > Metazoa > Arthropoda > Insecta > Diptera > Tipulidae > Tipula > Tipula vernalis. The sequence goes on from OY282558.1 coordinate 431,405,335, forward strand.
AAAAAAAGATTTAATTCAAAAATTATAATTTAGTTTCTAGAAAAGAGTGTTTAATTTAAAATATCTTGAGAAATATCTTACTTTGTCTTGAGCATTGAGCCCATTACGATAAAATGTTCAGCAATTAGCTGCTAATTCCATTAATTAAAAATAACTAAACATATCTTTACTGCTCCATAATGTACGTTTCTGCATTTATGTAATGTTCTTCCGGAAATGTTGTTTGATTTCAATCTTCTTGGTATTGTATTTTTCTCTTATTGATATTGTTATTTTAAAATGTAGTACTAATTTTCCAGAAAGGGAAATTTCAATGTCAAAATAAACATAGAAATATTTTTAATTTCATAATATTTTAGAAAAGGGAAATTTAATTCTTAACTTACTATTTAATTTCTGATAAAAGAAGAATTAATTTTTAAATATTTTTGAAAATATAGATTTACTTTTAAAATTAAAATTCAATTTGTGGAAAGGAAATATTTAATTTTACAATATTTTGGAAAAGGAAATTTTAATTCTAAATTATTCCAGAAAAAATCACTCTTATTTTAAAATTATAATAATATTTCTGGGGAAAGCAAAATTTAATTTCAACATATTCTCAAAAATGGAGATCTGATTATAAAATTAAAATGAAATTTCTGGAAAAGAAAAGTTTTATTTTAAAATGGGGAGATTTAATTTTAAAATCATTAAAGAGAAAATATTTTTAAATTTATTATAATTTGGAAAATCTGAATTAATATTAAAATTAAAGTTTATTTTCTGGAAATGTATAACTGATTTTAAAATATTCTTGAAAACGAAGATTTGTAATTAAAATTAGAATAAAACACAGTTTTAATTTTAAAATTATAGTTTAATCTCTAGAAACGGGTACTAAATTTAGAATATTCTTAAAAATAAAAATTACTTTAATTATAAAATTTATATTCTGGGAAAAGGCAAATTAATCTACAAATTATAATTTGATTTCTGGGAAAAGAAGAATTAATTTTAAAATATTAATTTTAAAACTTTATTTTGTAAACGGAACTTTAATTTTAAAATTAGAATAAAAGTTTTGGAAAAGGAAAGTTTAATTTCATAATATTCTGGAAAAGGAAGATTTCAAATTAAAATTAGCATAAAACAATTTTTTTTTTATAGTAGTTTTAAATTTAAAGATTTGATTTCTGGTTATTAAACATTTAATTTTAAATATTCTTGTAAAGGAATATTTAATTTTAAAATATTCCAGAACAAATCAATTTAATTTGAAAATTTAATTGGAATTTCTGGAAAAAAAAATTAAGTTTGAAAATATTCAGATAAAGGAAGATTTAATAATAAAATTTAAAAGGAAATATTTTTAGTTGTGTAATATTCCGGAAAAGTAAAAGCGAATTGATTATCAAATTAAAATTTAATTTCCGTGAAAAGAAGAATTAATTCTGAAATATTCTTGAAAAGAGAATTTTATTTTTTAAATAATCTTGTAAGGGGACCGCATTGGTTTTAGAATTAAAATGGGAATATTTTTAATTTATAATATTTTTGAAAAGGAAGATTTAATTTTCAAAATTTCTAGAAAAATAAGTTTAATCCTAAGATTAAAATAAAATTTCTGGAAAAAGGAATAATTTTAAATTATTTCCATAAAGCGAGATTTAATTTTAAAATTTAGAATGGAAATATTTTTAATTTTATAATATTCTGAAAAAAGCAGAAATTAAAACTTACTTCCTTGAAAAAAAAATTTAAAATATTCTGGAAAAGGCAGATGTAATTTAAAAGTTAGAATCGACATATTTTAAATTTTATAATGTTCTGGGAATGGGAAATTGACTTTTAAAATTTGACTGGAATTTCTGGAAAGTTTAATTTAATTTTAAAACGCCATCAACAGGTTTCAGTGTAATTTTAATTCGTTGTTTACGGAAAATGGTACGCCGCTCCTAAACCTACGTGTTCCGACGATTTGTAGGGTCCTTCCACCTTTTGATTGCAAATTTATTTTATAACTCGCATAGAAATTAGAGATTATAATTTTTAATTAATTAGAAGACTGGACTTATTTTTGTTCTTTTTGTTAGGTATGTTTAATTATACTGGTATTTTACAATTATTGAAAGAAAAGCATAGCTCAACGAAATTTACGTTTTGGTAATAAAAAAGAGATGAAACATGACATTTTAGAAGTTAACCTGAAAAGTGAAGAAATGTGTCATTTAGAAATAAACAAAGGAAAAATACTCGAAACCAGTCTTCCGATAAAATAAAGGTAAGTTGATATCACAAAAAAGAAAGTCTTTAAATTCAAATTAATTGTTTTTTATATGCATAATTTAAAAAATTAAGTGTTATAAATGGCATTCATCATCGTTCACCCACATTTAATATACTTAATAAAAAACGACTAAATTTCTTCACCTAACCATAATATTAACCACGATTAATGTTCTATAATTGTAACATAATCGAAATGTAATAAAAGTATGCCAATTTAACATTTCACCCAGAATATTATAAAGTTAATCCAGTAAACTACAATAGAATGTAGATTGCTCTACATATATAAACAACAATACAAAACTAAAATAAAATATTTTCAAGTTATATAAAAAGCACAATTATAAATCCATATAACAGATATAAACATTTTTTTTTAGTATATACTCGTACATGTGTAAACTACAATATAAATATAGAACTGTTTCAGTTTTGTTGCTACTCGTACATGTATTATTATTGTAAATAGATTTTTTTTTTTTTTTGTAGTACGATAACAAATATATTCATGAAATAAATTTTCATATCCGGCATACCATTTTCTTGACTTCCTTAAAATAACAACACAACACATTCATCAAAAAATATTATATGTAAAAAAAGGAAATAAGCTGCGTAATGCATATTCCATTGTTGTTGTACCGACTACGTACATACATTATTATAAATAAACAGGCAATTTTGTATGTTGTTTCTTTTGCTGCTTTTGTTTTACAAACTATCTACACAATGTAAGACAAAAAATAAATTATAAAATTTATCTAATTATTTGTATGAATGTTGTTTTGTAAATGTTTCAAAAATAAAGTTTACACATATAATAAATTATCCTATAGAGTTATGCAACTTTAAAGAAGCACATACAAAAAAAATGTACGCAATAATAAATAATGCTGACGTAATGTGTATTAATAAAAAAATACAAGAAAGAAACATGGCCTAGGGTGTGTAAATATGTATATATATAGTGGATGTTATCGAAGATATTAAAATCTAGAACACACGATATAATGAAAATGTAAACACTGAAGTACATTAATTTTAGTTTTGATATGGGGACGAAACTTGATTGCACTACTACATACAATTATGATTAGAAAATATGAAAATATTACTGGTGGTACAACAAATAGTCACAATTTTGTTAGCACGGTCTTTCTTTAATTGAAATAATTAAAGTGTTTCAAAATAAACCATTTTTGGGTTATAGATAAGAACATAGTACATCTGAAACTAAATATAAGATTTTTTAATCACCGTATAAATCAATGATTACGTTATTTCTTCAAGTTAATAACATTACCATAGAAAGAGTTAATTCATTTAAAAATTTGAGAGTAACCTTAGACGTTGTAATAAAATTTGCTTCGACTTTTTTTGTTAGTAATAGTAATAGTAATAGTAATATTTTATTAAAATGTTAAATAAGCCGAAGCTTTTGAATAACAATCATATTTACAAATATTATCGATGTTCAGTTATCAATTTAAACAGACCCTTTTTAAATAAGCCTAGAGAGCTGATGAATTTTAGCTCCAAAGGCAAGCTGTTCCAGGTGATAATTGCATTTATCAATGCTGAATTATTCCTAACATTAGTTCTGTTAACAGGCAAGTTAACATTCTTTGTGCGCAGTGACTGGGAAAAATTTAATTTTTCATGCAAATATAATGGCATGCCCGAATTAACTATACGAAATATAAAAACGGCAGTCCTATAGCAGTAAAATTGAAACAAGTCGCATCCAAGAATTATATCTTTATACTCAGAGATATGATCAAACTTTCTAAGATCATAAATATATCGAGTACAATTAATAAATGTAACCTCAAGTATACGTCTTGAGAAACTATCACATTTGGTATAAATTACATCACAATAGCTGAAAATGGGTACAACCAAGCTTTTAATTAAATAAATTCTTAAGTTAACAGGGCAAAACTTTTTTATTAACCTAAGCGTGTACAAGCTATAATTAATACGCTGGCACAAGGAGCGCACATGGTCGTTCCAAGTAAGATTTGAGTTCAGTATAAGCCCTAAATTGTTTAATGTTGGAACAAATGAGATGATATCACTGTCCAAATAAAGCACAGGTCTAATATTAAGAGAAGTATTTCTAGAAAGAAAAAATGCTTTACTTTTACCTGGATTAATTGAAAGTGAATTATTCTTGGCCCATAAAGAAATATTTCTAAGGTCAGAATTAAGTCGCAAAACAATTTCATTCAATTCTGATAAGTTACCACCAATATACAGTTGCAAATCGTCGGCATACAGATGAAACCGACAATTTAGGATTCGCCATGATAGATCATTTATATAAATAGAAAATAACAAAGGACCCAATATGGATCCCTGAGGCACTCCAGCATGTATCCCCGCAATACAAGAATGATCATCACCACACCTCACAAACTGCTTACGATTACATAAATACGAATGCCTCAACATAATAGCAGAATTGGAAAACTTATAATACAAATATAGCTTCTGTAACAACTGGATATGATTAACACAATCAAATGCCTTAGAAAAATCCAAGAGCACCAAAATAGCCATCGAATTTCTACTGTCTAAGGTAGACGACAGATCATCAACAATATGTACAAGGGCTGTAGTAGTGCTACAGCCGGATTTGTAACCGGATTGATATTTACAAAGAAAATCAAATTTATTAAGGTGCTCCTGGATCTGCAATTGCATAACTTTTTCCAAGACCTTAGATAGAGCAGACAAAATACTAATTGGACGTATATCACCAATACCAGAAATAACATACTTTTTAGGTAGTGGTGTCATAGAAGCTATCTTCCATAAATCAGGAAACACAGACTTTGTCAAACATTGATTTATAATGAATGTTATAAGAGGCAGGAACAGATCAATAAATAATTTTAGTACCTTGAAGTCTACCATATCATAAGCTTTCGAATCTGATTTAATTGCACGAATCGCATTCAACACTATAAGTTCATCAACGCAATCAAATACAAAGGCATCATTTTCAGAACTACAGAAATCAATATCAGGTAAAAGCAAAACCCCAGTAGAATCACAAATATTACAAATCCCAGATAAGATTTGTTCCGCAAAAAAATCAATGGCTGCATCACCTGTAGAGCTTGAAACACCTAGTTTTTTTTAAATTATTCCACGTTGTCTTAGAGTTATGAGCATTCTCAAAATAAAATTTTTGTTTAGCTTGATTGATGCCTTTAACAGTTTTATTCCTAAAAAATTTAAAAGCTGTCAAATCAGCATCCAACCCATACAATTTATATTTTTTATAAGCCAAATCCCTACATTTCATTAAATTTAATATATATGAATTTAACCACGGTGCAGTAGGGCATTTATTAATGATACTTTTCCGGGGTACACAAGCTAAATCTAAATGTAAGAAATTTGAATTAAATATATCAAGGATGTCATTCACATCGGAATAGTTGTACATATTAAACCAATCTAACGAAAAGAAATTATTTACAAAATGCTCGTGATTGATAGCTTTATAATCAGGAACAACAGTATAAGAAATTTGATCCCTAGTACGAGAAAACTTATAAGATGCAAAAATCAAATCATGATCAGAAATAGCAGGAACAGCAGCCTGGCCAAATGAAATAATATTATGTCTATCAGGTACGTACAAAATTATCAGATCCAAAAGACTGTTGATCCTAGTGGGTCTATAAGGTAAATAACATAAATTATGCAAATTCAAACAAGCTTCTAGTTGATTATTAACCATCATATTGAAGTTAAAATCACCACAGCAGAAAATCTTTTCATAGCTTATTAGGTATTCAGCAAAAATTGTTTGTAAACTGTTAATATCATTACTACAAGCAGGAGGTGGGTTGTAAATAACCAAAATTAAAATTTTACCAAAACTCCCAGTAAGTTCAGATGCTAGATATTCTACTTTACCCAAAGAACCAGAGAATATTTTTTTAACCTTAAAAGTGGCTCAAAAATAAAGACCAACTCCACCCCAATTATTATTTATTCGATCAGATCGTAGCAGTTTATAATTATTAATTTGAAGCGACTTGTTAGAAATCTTACTACTAAGCAAAGTCTCAGTCAAGGCAAGAATATCAAATTGATATGTTTGTAAAATAATAGTTATGTCATCAAAATGTTTTACCAAGCTGCGCACATTCAAATGACCAAACTTTAAACAAGAATTATTATGTACCTGCAAATTATCACCTGGAACAGCTTGATTAGCTTCATCGATTGAGCCTGTATACATATTATAATTATGTAAAAAAATGTTGTCATCTAAACAAGTGGTGTGTCGATTACAGCTGGCATCCGAAATTTCACACGTGGAGTTAGAGATGCCCGAAAATTTTTTTTGTCAAATTTTCTAACCAAAATACCAATTGGCCAAGTAGCAGGATCCAGAGCCTTACCACGCAATTCTTCCTTAAACCCCAATTTGAAGCACACATATTCCAAATCATTCAGATTGTGATTCTTTGCGACTAATTTAGAAATTTTACAGTTATCTGTATCTAAACAAGTTTTTGCTATAGCCAGGATGTCGTCCTCAGGAGTATTAGAAGCAAATCTTGAAATATGTATCCAAAACATTGGAGTTATCGAGTCGTCGATTCCAAAAAAAATAAATGAAACAACGCCCGATTTTTTTAACTTCGCACAATGCGTGTTTATTTTGTCCACGAACTTAATATATTTTTTAGACAGTATTAAAGATATTATATAATTTACCACCGTAAATATTCGCGCACGCACGTTATCATTATCAAAAATTATCAACCAATATGGCCGTTTGCTATACTTCAATTTTTTATGTTGTGTTTTCGTTCACTGAAAATATTTGTTTTTTTTAGACTCTGTTTTTGTAAAAATCAATTTTTTTTGTTAACTTTGTTTTTATAAAGTTTTTTTATATATATAGATATAAAGTGCTGCCAACATAATGTTGTGCAGGCGCGTTCGATTGAATGCGTGTGAGTGCGTTTGAACTGACTATATTTATAATTGTGGCGGTGGGTGAATGTAGAATGTATGAACGAATATATGAATTATTGAGCGAGCCGCCACAGAGTAACCGTTTGTATACCAAAATTATTCGGAACATTTTTAGTACCACAAATAGATTTAGTGACTACGCGCTGTGGAGTTTTAACTCCAACTTCACTAGCATTCATACATTTGCTTGGTTGATCCGGAGCACCACTGTGAGAAGCAAGTGCATTCGATGCTGCAACAGGCACAACTACAGGATTTTTTACTACTTCAGCAAATGTCGTACAAGAAGCACCGAAATTAGTAGGACTGGAAAATACTGGATTTTGATCGTCGTCATTAGTTAAAGGCGATGTAACCACAGCTAAATCTTCATTTACACCTACAGAGGAATTTAAAGGCATAGATGTAATAACATTAGTTGATCTCAACTGAGGTAAACAATCCAAAATCATACCGATCTTTTGTTTAAGCGAGGAAACTTCATCAAGCAACTTTTCAATGAAGGAATGCTGAGCATTATCATCAATCAAATTATGTTTAATTAATTTAAGAAATGCTTTATTTCTTAAAAGGTCACGGCAATCGCAGCAAAACCACATGTTATTTAGGCATTTCAAAGTTAGATTATATGCAACACGATCAACCTCAGCGCAGCCATAGTGAAAAGTGTTACTACAAAATCCAGAGCAGCTAATCATTTGATTATTAGTAAACGCCAAGCTGCATTTACCGCATTCCATATTATGATATTAACACAATAACAGAACAAGAGAAAGAAATAGATATGGCAATGTCAAATTAATATTTACACTGTTTAAAAACTTATTCACCAAACACTAATATTTACACAACACATAGTACATAGTTAATAATATTAAATATTAAATTATAATATTTATTTCACAAAATCGAATTCAAATTATTTTTTAAAATTTGTTGTAACTTGAGTGATGTTAATGAATTTTTCTCCTTCGATTTTCCACGGATCTGTAACTGTATGTGAAGTGAACGAGAAGATGGTAGAATTTATTGAAAAAATTGTTGTTGTAGAAATAAATGCAGAAGTTCCTTGAAGAAAACTTTGCGGCAGCGGATTGATAAAATTTATACTGATACAAGGCCAATCTATTTTACTTTTAATTCAAAGTTCAGATGAATTTAATTAAACAAAAATTGCAAAAGAAATTGTAACTCCAGATTTAACATATATACGCTTTATTTTTAATAACACACTGGTTTACTTGTTTTCAACTTGTTGCTCTAATGGCTTCAGTAAAGTAAGTGAGATAATTTTTGTTTTGTAAATGGTTAAAAAAAATTGTCATAGCCTGTATTGCCGCGTAAAGCTAGTTTTTTAAATTTAGCTTAAAAATAGAGCAATTTGACTCTGTACTAAAATCATTGCATGTAACCGCACGCAAACAATACAAATCTATTACGTTCTCTTGTTGTGGTTAAATACAGATTATGACACTTGACAATTTGTTTATAATTTGGAGTGTGTAGAACAAGAAGATAAAAAGATAAGTATATAACATAAAACTGAATTATAACTTAATTATAAAATAAGAAAACATTACTCAAACTTCATAAATTTCAGGTAAATTTGGGAAACGTTATATAATGCAAATAGTAAGTATAGTTTGAATATAAATTATGAATTCATTAATCTTGTTTTAATCTATTTTTAGTGTGTAAGTGTATATTTTGGGGTACAATATTTGGTGAGGGCAAACATACTCCCACTCCTTAAGGAATTGTATTACTTAATAAATAATTTAACTAGCTTGTTGACTGGCCGTTTCACTTCGCTCTTTGCAGTTTTTAATGTTACTACTCGTGTGATGCCGTCACTCCCAGGATGAATTGCTGTTACTTTGCCAAGTATCCAGTGGCTGGAATATAAAGTATCCTCTCTTATGAGGACGACGTCATTGACTTCCAGTTGCTTTGGATTTCCATTTAAAACGTTGTTGAAGTGTCGTGAAATAGTCTCGATGCCATCGCTTCCAAAATCCCTGAGTACGTTGTTGGATATTCTGCCATCTTGATAGTTTGCTTTGGGGTATTTCGTGTAACATTTGCTCAGGAATAACTGTCAGGGATTCTCCGACTAGGAAATGAGCCGGAGTTAAAACTTCAAATTGCAAATCGGCTGGATCATCATTCAGCTTGAATAATGGTCTTGAATTCAATAGTGATTCAATTTGAATTACAAGTGTTGTCATCTCCTCGAACGTAAAATTAATATTTGTGACCCTCTTCAAATGGTATTTAAATGATCTGACTGTGGATTCCCACAGACCTTCAAAGTGAGGAGCGTGTGGTGGATTAAATTGGAATTTAATGCCTTTCTGCAAGAGAAAATCAGAAATTAGTACATTGTTTGTTTGATTGATTATCTGCTGCTTCATTTGTTGTAACTCTCGGTTAGCTCCAACAAAGTTTGACCCGTTGTCACACCAAATTTCTTGAGGATTTCCCCGTCGTGCAATGAACCGCCTGAGTGCTGCCAAGAATGACGCTGTATCAAGGCTACTGACTTCCTCTAAATGAACTGCTTTTACAGCTAAACATACGAAAACTGCCACGTATGCTTTTTCTGCCGGAGAGGTTTGGCGTTTACTTCTCTTAAAATAAATTGGCCCCGCGTAATCTAATCCCGTTCTTAGGAAGGGTCGGCTTTGGGTACAACGGGCTGCTGGTAAATCGCGGTAAATTTTGCTCGTTTCTGTGATAGCGATGATGAATGCATATGGTGCAAGCGTTGATACAGCGTTTAATAAGATGTCGTGCCCCTATCATCCAATACTTGCTTCTTATGATGCTTAACGTCGGAGAATTACCAGCATGCTTATGATCGAAGTGAACATCTCGAACTATTTTTTCACAAACATTGTGATTGTTTGGAAGTATTATTGGATGTATCGTCGAATACGGTAGTGAAGATTTTCTGAGTCGTCCACCTACTCGAAGTAACCCATTCGAATCAATGAAAGGATCTAGCGAGGACAATTGATTTTTTGGCGATAATGATGATTCCTTGTTTGTTGCACACTTTGTTGCACTTTACGGAGAATTATAGTTTCAGCGTCACGTTTCATCTCAACTGGAGTAGTTTATCCCTTTGGTAGTTAGTGAGGTGTCCCTTCCGTGCTGGTCTTCCAAATCTTAAAATATAGACCATTACCTTACGAATTTTGTACCAAGATGACGTCTTTGCTATTAGGTCCATAACTATATCTTCTTCCGTAGACGCTGCTGTCAAGACATTAATATATTTGGACCGTTCTTCCAAAAAGGCATCATCCACATCTGCTGCTGTTGATTTTGATTTTGGCCAGCTATTTTCGTGCTCATTCAGCCAAGAAGGTCCTTTAAACCAAATCTGTAGTTTTGGTAATACTCTCGGTTTGACTCCTCTGGTTATTGCATCTGCAGGATTATGTTTTGAGTCAACATGTTGCCATTTATTTCGAGGCAGTTCGTCCAAAATTATTGCCGTCCGATTGCCAATAAAACTTTTCCATCGTCGAGGAACATCAGACAACCAGTGGAGTACTATCATGGAATCGGTCCAGGCGAAAACCTTTAGATTCCTGTACGATAGAGATTCTATGCAACTTTTTACAACCTTACATAATAAGACTGCCCCACAAGATTCTAATCGCGGTAGCGATATTTTTTTAATCGGAGCAACTTTTCTTTTTGCGGTTATAATGTTGACCGAAACTTCGCCCAACTCGTTGATCGCTCTTAAATATAAAACGCAACCAAATGCAGCTTCAGAGGCGTCACAAAATGCGTGCAATTGATAGTGTGTTGCGCCTTCTAGTGCTGTTAAACGCCGAGGAATTTGTACTGTTTCCAATTCTGATAATGACAGATACAGTTCTAGCCATACTTTAGTGATATTGCTTGGTAAGTTAGCGTCCCACTCCAATTTAAGTAGCCATAACTTCTGCAGCAACATTTTAAATAAAATTATTGTAGGTGCAAGCCATCCCAATGGAACATATAGTTTGGCTGTCGTTGACAAAATCTTTCTCTTTGTTCAATTACCTTGATTCATACTTTTCTGTATCTTGAAAGAAAAGGTATCTAATTCCGAATTCCATATAACTCCAAGAGTTTTGATGTTGGAATCGTCTTCAATAAGTTTCGGTATGGTTTGAATCTCATGCTGGGGAAACGAAGCTAGAAATTCTTGTGAATTAGATTTCCACTTTCTTAGATTGAAACCGCTCTCTCTCTCTCTCTCAAAATGTTACTTAGTTGTTCCTTAAGTAGCACATCTTCTCGAACGTTATCACAGCCGGTGAGCAAATCATCTATATAAAAATCATGACTAATAACATCTGCAGCCTTTGGGTAGAATATAGCAGCACTTTCGGATGCTTTCTTCAAGGTTTTTACTGCTAAATAGGGTGCACTTGCTGTACCATAAGTGACTGTGTTTAATTTATAAGTGTCCACCTGTTCTATCGGATTTTTACGCCAGAGAATTAGTTGGAAATTGGCATCCTCATCGTTTACCAGAATTTGCCTATACATTTTCTCTATGTCAGCTACTAGTGCAATTGCGTGTTTTCGGAATTTTAAGATTATTGTAGTCAGGTCACTCTGTAGATTTGGACCAACTTGTAGAACATTATTAAGAGACAATCCCGTGCTAGTTTTGCTTGAAGCGTCAAAGACGACTCTTAATTTGGTGGTAGTACTACTGGGCTTGATGAGAGCGTGATGCGGTAAATAATATTTATCGTTATCTTGCGCTGGAATATTTTCAAATGGTACATAGCTCATGTGTCCTAGTGCAATATATTCGTTCAAAAATTCTTGATATTCCGTAAAAAATTCTGGTGTTCTCGAAAATCTTCTTTCCATGGCAAGTAGTCGCTGATAGGCTGCCTTATAAGACGTGCCAAATGGTGGAGGTGTTGGTTCTTTAAACGGTAGCCTAACTACGAATTGGCCATTTTCTCTTCGGGTGGTAATTTGTTCGTAAAATAGATCACATTCATGTTTATTGGAAACTGAATTGGTATGGGACGGAAGTTCTTCCACTTCCCAGAATTTTTTCAATTCCCGATGTAGATCTTCGTTCGTGATTTGAATGACTGGATCAGTAGTGACGTGTAGGGTAGTTAAAGTTGCTGTTGAATTATTGTATGCTCCTGCAATTAACCAGCCGAGTTTGGAAGACTGTAAGGTTGGCAATCCGTCAATTTCACGCCCTTCTGGATTGAGTACTGCGAAAAATACCTCGGCTCCAAGAAGAACATCTATTTTATTTGGTATATAAAACTGGGGATCGGCTAACTCCAACTGTATAGTAGTATTTTTAAAATTGACTGGCTTGGTTGGTAATAAAGTTGTGATATTTTTAATGATATTAGCTGTTACTGACACTTGATAATTTTTTTCTGTTCGCGAATATATGGTCATATCGATTTGTCCTCTTGTTTTTCCAGCCGGTGCTGATGCTATACCGTAAATGTGGACGGAAGATTGGCTTCGCTTTAGGCCTAGGTTTTGAGCGCAAGATTCGGTAACGAACGACGTTTGTGAGCCCGAATCTAGTAACGCTCGATATGGTTGGAGTTCGCCGTTACGAGATCGAATGTAATTAACTGCTGTCGGTAGTAACGTGCTCATAGACGAGTAGTGTGTGTGAAGAACTGTATTAATCGTTTTTTTGGAGTTTTGCATTTCTTCAGTAGTGGACCCTGGTGTTGGCTGTGATGGTCCTGTATAGCTTAATTGGGATGGTTGGTCTTCTGGTGATTGATCCACTGCAGTATGATGATTGGTTAACACTAGATTGGAGCGGTGCATTTCCTTTTGCCCTTGGTGCAGTAATGTGTGATGTCTGTTTCTGCAAATGATGCATGACGCTCTGGAAAAACACCTAGCACTAGTGTGTCCCTTCTTCAAACAATTGGCGCATAAATTATTTTCCAAGACAAATTTTGATCTTGTCCAAAAGTTCATATTTTTGAATTCAGGACATTTGAATGTAGGATGCTGCTGCTTGCAAACGACACAATAAAATGTTGGATTTGGCTGAGTTGATACAAATGATTTTGAACTTAGTCTGGTTGTCATTCTTTTGTTGGTTGACCCGCAAATCTCTAGGGCATCACACCGCTTGTTCAGAAATGACAACAAATTTTCGAACGTCGGAAAATCTTTGTCTACAGACTCATTTGCCCACAATTGTTTTGTCTCGTCATCAACCTTTCCTAATAAAATATGGATTAGAAAGAGATCACGCGTTTCAGCGTTTGGTCCAAGTACCCGCAACCCACGAATAATTTGACGAATTAGCGCTGCAGCTTCGTCTCTACTCTTGATACTTTTTCTCCAGCACTTGCGCAAAAAATTTAAGTTAGTGAGAAATTTAAGTTGTTCTGTTCCAAAAAAAAAACCGGGCGGTACAATTAAACAAAAATCACGTGTCGATTATTTTATATAGAGACCATTTTCAACGGTTATCGACAAAATCAAAAGGGGACAGGACTAACGATGTAAAATTTCATTTGGAATGGCTTTGTAAAGAAATTACTTTTATTTGTAAATGACCGTCTAAGGCATCGGCAAAAATAAAGACGGACCGGTACTCCCACAAGAATAAATCATATGCGGTAAAATGAGCAGGAAGAAGGAGCATTTGAGAATGGTTGAAATGGTTTTTGGCCTGCCCATAGAAGTAATGACGGCTATAAAAACAAAACCAAAGTGCAAAAAGAATATCGATAAATTTTAATTGGGGCATAATCAAAGTAGTATACACCTATTGTTTTCCCTCACCAAATATTGTACCCCAAAATATACACTTACACACTAAAAATAGATTAAAACAAGATTAATGAATTCATAATTTATATTCAAACTATACTTACTATTTGCATTATATAACGTTTCCCAAATTTACCTGAAATTTATGAAGTTTGAGTAATGTTTTTTTATTTTATAATTAAGTTATAATTCAATTTTATGTTATACACAGTCAGTCAAGTAAGAGCGTGGTCGTCATTACCGACAGGTAATGAAAGATTTCGCTCTAATTCCTTTGCGAGCCGATAGAGGGAAGCTTTGTCCTTGATGAATTGTAAACAAAGATTCAGTTGTCGTTGATCTTTTGAAAGAGAATCACGGTAAGCGCCATGAGTGCTAAATACGCGTCGCGCTACGAGGCTGTGTTCCTTTGCACCCACCCGAAAGGTCCCAAAATGTCGCAATCAGTGGCTGCTAAATATATGAGAAAGTCGAAGGCATTTGTACATAAGTAAGTACAGCGATATAAAGTGGCTAAAAATGTCGATGATTTACCAGAACGTGGCTCGATAGGAAAAGTGGACAAAAAAGATGAAAAAAGAATAGTGAATCTGTTTTCGCGGAATCCTGGTTTAACACTGCGGCAAGGACAAGCAAAATTAAAGGCAAAAGGTTTAGATATATCCTACGAAACTCTCCGAACCCATCTCCGTACTCATGACCTGAAATGGCGCAACACAATGAAGAAGCCTCTGTTGACTGGAAAACATGTGAAAAAGCGACTCGCTTGGGCGCATGAGAATATCGATAGAGATTTTGAAAATGTCATTTTTACTGATGAATGTTCTGTATGGGCACGTTGTGTCCTCACGCGAGCCTGGTCAACTTCCACCAATAGGCTTGTTCAGCGGACCGTAAAACACGGAATAAAGGTGCATCTTTGGGGCTGCTTCTCAAAGCAGGGATTCGGCACTTTGTACCTCTTTACCGACAACCTAAATGCCGAAAAAATGATTAAAATCTACAAAAAGGCTTTACTGCCATCTGCCAAACGTTGGTTCATCAGCAAAAATGAAGATTGGGTTCTGCAAGAGGACAACGGTTCTTAACACCTCAGCAAGCTCTGTACTGAGTGGAAGACTCAATCTGGCATCGTTACATTGGATTGGCCGTCGCAGTCGCCTGATGCAAACCCTATTGAAAATGTGTGGGCATATATTAAACAGAAACTTCGTGGAAGACGCACACACACTTTGAAGCAGCTATCTTGCGATCTGGAGATCGTTGCCACTAGAATACGCCGTCAAATTAGTAGAAAGCATGCCTCGGAGATGTCAGGCAATTACCGACGCCGATGGTGACTGGACACAATATTAACCGAATTGCATCATCGTTTGTAATGTGTACAATATATTTATAAATATGAAAGTTTCACCAAATAAATTTTTTTATAAATTAACCCGACCACGCTCTTAGTTGACTGACTGTACTTATATTTTTATCTTCTTGTTCTACACACTCCAAAATATAATCAAATTGTCAAGTGTCATAATCTGTATTTAACCACAACAAGAGAACGTAATAGATTTGTATTGTTTGCGTGCGGTTACATGCAATGATTTTAGTACAGAGTCAAATTGCTCTATTTTTAAGCTCTGTTTTTAAGCTAAATTTAAAAAACTAGCTTTACGCGGCAATACAGGCTATGACAATTTTTTTTAACCATTTACAAAACAAAAATTATCTCACTTTTTTTACTGAAGCCATTAGAGCAACAAGTTGAAACAGAAGAAAGTGAAGAGGTTTAAGTCGCACAATTGTTGCATATCGCAGGTGAGTAGGCTATTGATGTATTCTTAACATTTAAAGTAACCGAGACCAATAAAAAATATTGAAAAAAGTTGTGACTAAATTCGAAGAATATTGCAACCCTCATAAAAATGTAGTCTACGAGCGGAGCGGTCTTTGTTTTATACAAGAAGTCAAAAAGATGATGAGCCATTCGACAATTTCTTAACTGATATTACAAAATTAGTTAAAAGTTGTGACATTAGTACCACAGAGGATGACATGTTGCGGGACCGTATAGTGCTTGGTGTAGCAAATAATGACTTTTAAGCCAAATTATTGCGAATAGATGATCTACGCTTGATAAAGCAAAAGAGATTAGTCGTACAGCCGAATTAACTAATGTCCAAGCAAAGATAATCCAACAATGCGTATCAAGAAAATTAATATCCAATTCAATTCCAAAGATATTCGAATACACCAAATTCATACTATCATTCTAAAAATAGTCAAACTGGTACAGCTAGTGCAAATAGAACAACGTTCAACTGCAACAATTGTTCTTACAAGCACTTATATAGACAATGACAAGCGTTTGGAAAGCGATAGAAGAAATGCAACAAATTTAACCACTTTGCTGATGCATGTCGATGCGAGGTGATGCAAATTCCAGCCAAAATGGATGACCTTGCAAATGAGGACAATAACGGTCATTTATTGGTACATTCTTTGTGGATTCGGTTAGTGCGGTGAACTGCAAAGTAGATGTCATAAAAGATTTACATGATAAATCATGGTATGAAAATTTAAAAATTGGAAATATGATAATCAAATTCAAATTGGATAGTGGTGCGGATGTCAATGTAATCAATTAAATTAGTCGTTTGTAATAATAAGTTAAAAACTCGTGGATAACACACAACAAGAGCTATCCGCTGTGGGGTTTTTAATTTATAGTAAAATTCGTTACAAATCAACAATGATAACTAAGAAAAATGAGTTTTGGAATGAAATGATAGTAAGATTACAAAGTAGGGCGGTGTACAAAACGACATATAGAACTAGCATTGCAATTGAAAATTTAAACATGTTTCTGAGTATAGGCAATGCTGGTCCGCAACCCGTTCCTACTAATCTTACTGTATGTTTAAATATGGAGGAATATAATAAGGGAATGAATGAAGTTATCGCCAAAGCAATGCAAGATGATATCGTTTATATAGATGTTAGTGTTAATGAGAATGGAGTGGGTGTTGGTAGTTATGCCTAATGAGAATGTTTAAAAATATTTTAAAATGGACAAAAGCATCTGTATTATGAACGCTGAACTGATTGGAATGTTTGAAGGAATACTGCCATAAACTGGCTTTGAATGAAGGGGACAGGAAAATAGTAATATTTTCCCATTCCCAGAGTGGTTTATGTTTGCTAAAATGTGGAGGTGGGAGGTAAGGAAATGTGTATGTTGATTTGATTTTTGAATGCGTTCGAGACTAGCAACGTGATGTGAAGGGGATGAAAGAGCTGATATGTTAGCTAAAAAGGGTACATTGAATGACATGGTTCAGGAGTATAGAAGGAAGGATGCAAGAGATGTACTTCGAATGTTTCAGCTGAATCTGTGGAGAAAATGGGAGAGTGAATTTAATGAGAAAAGTCTAACAAAAGGAATGAAGTGCAGGGTGCTCCATGGTACGTCTTTAAGAATTCCTTTCTTTAAGGAGCTTAAAAGAGATACGCGAATGTTGCGAACGGTTGAGAGAATCAGGCTGAACCACGGAAACTGTAAGGAATGCTTGTGGAAACGTCATTTGAGTGAGGACAAAGATTATGAGTTGTGTGGAAGTGCGGAGGATGTTGACCATCCCATATTGACTTGTCCCAGATATAGCCAATGTAGATCTAAGTTCAACGGAATACAAAAAATCAAAGTGATTTTAGAATGAAGGTGGTTCTTTGAATTAAAAGTAAGTTGTACAAATTTTGATTTTTGGCAATATGGCTCTAATTTATGTAGGAGCCAAGGCCTAATAATTAAAAAAAAAAAGAAAATTATATACTCGTACGTACCACTATACTTATAATAAAATAAATATTATAGTATAGACAATAGTAAAACAATAGTTAAAGCCCCTTTTGATGATCTCTTTGAATATTTGTCATCTCTTGTCAAACTTCGATTCTCAAAACCAAGTATTTCTTGC
Source organism: Tipula vernalis (assembly GCA_958295665.1). Classification (NCBI taxonomy): domain Eukaryota; kingdom Metazoa; phylum Arthropoda; class Insecta; order Diptera; family Tipulidae; genus Tipula; species Tipula vernalis. Next base: position 431,423,388 of record OY282558.1, read on the forward strand.
AAGTAATTGATTTTTCAGTCAAGAGAGCACCAAATCAACATAAATAAATCTTTTTGGTTTCATTTTATGACCTAAAAAATTCGGGGTTTTCAGCCGATCAATATCGGATTTAGAAACTATTTTCCAAATGTTTTTACCATAATGGCCTTATTTTTAACATCAATCAAATCCCTTATCATCTCTTGGATTATATCTATTCAACACCAACTATATATATATCTTAAGGTGTATAAAACATTTAATTATATTTTAAAAAATATAAAAATGTATCATAATAACCGAGATTCTAAAACACATTTAAAAAAATCCAGTTTAACTGATGACTGAACACCATTCATTACATAGATGATGTATGCAAAAAAAAAAAATGTTTAACATGTTGTTAAGCGGCTTAGACCATCCTTCCCTTCTATATTATTTTATTCAATGATGAAGATAAAGTATTTTAAATTTTCAACATTTAAAGTTAAATAAAAAAAAAAAATAAAAATACTGATATTATGATCTAATGGGTTGTTAATTTATCGAAACATGAAACAGCATATTTTTTCGGTTATTTATGTATAAATTCATCTTATAACCACCCACAATACACAACAAAGTCATCAAAAATGTAAAATTGTGGAAAAATTAGTTGAATATTTAATAATTAATAATCTTATTAGCAAAAAAAAATGTTCGTTAAGATATACTTTACAGTACTTATCGATTTTTACAAAATGTTTAAACACAAGTGACGAGTTTATACACTTTGATTTATGGTAACCATAGTCGTTAGCTTATTCGATTAAGGTCAAACTAAATAACCTCGTATAATGAAAATTAGCTAATTTATGATAAACATTTAAAGTGTTTTACCCCATAAAAATCATAATAAACTATACACTTTGGAAATAAAAGCCAATTACATTTCATACCATCCATTAAATAAAAGCTTTCGGCGATGTATCCACCCATTTAATTTATCAAAATGTGTATATATGTGTACATACATAAATTCGCTACTTCTCATTCTCATCACATCAATAGCATAATTTATGTTAAATATATCAATAAATAAAATTGAAAATAGTAATACTTTGGCTCAAAGCACACCGAGAAGCACAAAAAAAAAAAAAAACTTTCCGCTGTTATGTCAAGCAGAAAATTTAATAAGCATATATATTTCTCTGATGACTTTTATTCAACTTCTTAGAAGAACTTATAACGGTTGAACTTGAGTTTTATGTTATCTTAAGACAAGACTATATGTATACATATAGTTATGTTATGTTGTTCTAATAAAAATATACCCCTTTCTCTATAGACTCGTTTAGATACACACCAAATGTTAAAAAGTTTTCGATGTATATAATGTTGTACATACAAACACAACTCCTCATGTCTTGTAACCACTTACAAAAATGACAACAAAATACAAATAAAAATAAATGCTTCAGATACTTTTTATATATACGTTAGCATTAATACGAATCATAGTAACGATAATGATAACCAATTTATAAGTTTTCTGTCAATACAGATGATAAGTGGACTGAAATGTATAAAAATAAATATTAAATTTTTTTGTTGTCGTTGTTGTTGTTATGTTGCTGTGTTCTTCGCAGCGAGCGGATACATACATACTTACTACATAAAAAATTACTTAAAAAAAAAACAAAAATCGAAGAAAATTGGAAAAATCTACGAGTATAAAAACGAATTTGATAAATAAGGACAAGCTATTATTTTCATTGGACATAGATCTATCGCACAGTGTTTTTTTGGCTGCTGTTGTTGTTGTTGTCTTGTTGTGTTATGTTTCATTTTTTTTTTTTAATCAAACAAATGTGATCTGAATTTTTGTTGCTCTCCCCGTTGTTCGATTAAAGTTGAAGATAAATAAAAAAAAAAAAATCGTATGACAAATATATGACACAAAATTGATGAAACACAATATAAAGAATAACAATCTTGATAAGAAAATTGGAAAACATATAGAGTTAAAATGATTAAATGTTACAAGATTGATGTTGTTTAGACTTTTATTGATAAAATTATCAAGTTGTATCTAAACGTTGGTATAATTGAATTAAATGTTGCATGTTACTAGCGGCTTAAGTGATTTTTAGTGTTACATTTATGTGATAGTATGTGAATGTGATATATCAGGACGATTGTGAATTATTATTAAAGTTATCAATGTTACACTTTATCAATTTTTTTTTTTTTTGATACTGATCAGCAATATATACCTTACAACAAATACAAATTAGGATGAAGTTGAGCTTTAATTCGAAACATTTTTTTTGAAAATTGAAAAGCGCTCTCTTGTTAGAAATACAAATCTCAACTTATATTTACAATTGTAGGCGCGAGTCTCCCTTTTTGTTTTTCTATCTCAATTCCTAACTAGCCTCATATCGTGATCAATTCGTTTATGGAAATTTATTTAAGTTAAAAGGCGTCTGTCAAATTAAATATTTTACCAGCAAAGAGACTTTTTAATCTTTAACGAAATAACAGATTCAAAAAGTGCTGTTTGCTCCCCTCGGAGGTCAAGTGCCTCTGAAAGTGTAAAGCGGTTTGTCACATCAGCATTAGGTCTTATTTTACTGCAAAACATAGTACAAAGGATAAGCACATAAATGGTAAAATGAAAATGGATATAAAAAAAAGTTGTTTTGCGACAGGGAAAAATCACACAGTAGGGTAAAGTGGGATACATTCATCAGTGGGGTACATTCGTCAACAGCGCTTTAACATGGTTAATTTTGTTCAATTTTTTTTACAAAAATTGTGAATTACCTATTTTGTAATGTCTACATCTTACTGAAGTTTAGTAGTCATTCGTCGACATTTGAATGAGTAGCACGTGTTTTCCATTTTTTACCAATATTTTTCTAATATTTCGACCGTATTAGGTAAGTGTTTTTCGCTAGTTATTTTTAAGTGATTTACCATTTTGTTTGTGATACTTGTTTTTCATACATTTATACTGTTGATCGTAAATCTGAAAATAACGGTAAATTATCTTACACGTTTTTTTTGTATAAAATTGTTGTTTAACCTAGTTTGGGGTACATACGTCAGACGTGTACGGGGCACTTTCGTCTATGACGAATGTACCCCAAAAATGACAAATGTGCCCTATTTAATTATTAATTGTTTATATTTAGTAAAATCATTATTATTCGTATTCATAGACGCATCAGTATTATATTAGTACATTATCATGGTCCGAAATTACAAAACTGAGAGAATCAATATCAATGAAGCTGACGTAAGAAAGGCAATTTTAGATATATTAAAGAGAATTGAAACTCAAACGAGCGCCTCAGTTAAATATAATATAAAAAGACAAACATTAAATAGTAGGCTAAAGAAGAAAAGAGCTGCGATGGATCCACTTGCACTGGATACTCTCTCAGATTCAGGTAATAGAAGTGATTGTGAGTCAAACGAAGATTATTTCCAGTCGAAATACACTGGAAAGCAAACTTTTTCGAAATCGCAAGAAGATGATTTTGCTGCGTATATGCAAAAGTGTTCCAAACTACAGTACGGATTAACATATGATTCCGCCAGGCAATTTGCCTATAGTTATGCGAAAATAATTAATATTATATATCCACTAGCATGGGACGCCAAAAAGAAAGCTGGTGTAGATTGGCTCTATGGTTTTTTAAAGCGAAATCCATCTATTGGATTAAGGAAACTTAAGGCAGTGCATAAAATATATTCATTTTCTCCACAAAATATTTATAATTTAACCACAAACCATATTGTCCCTGTGTATATATTTCCTACACGGAACGGTTTATGGTTGGAGGAATTGTGGGATCAGTTGCCTTTAACTCAAAAAGTGGATGGATAACCGCCGAAATATTTATAAACATATTGATGCACATCAAAAATCACACCAACTGTTTCGTTGAAAAGCCAATATTATTACTCATGGATAATCATAGCTCACACTGCTCTTTAGAATCAATTTTGTTTGGTCGGGATAACGGCATAGTTATGTTGTCATTTCCACCGCACACATCTCACAAGCTCCAACGATTGGATGTATCAGTTTATGGTCCATTAAAAAATTATTGCAGAACTTCTTTTAATGATTTTCTGAGCAATAATCCTAATAAAGTAATTAACATATACGACATTGCGCTTCTTACAAAAAATCCGTTTCTAAAAGCATTTTCTCCGGAAAACATAATAAAAAGCTTAAATAGTACAGGAATTTTCCCAATTAATACGATGATATTTAAGGATGAAGATTTTATAGTTGAAGAGAATTTAAATGAAGGGGAGCAGGCTACTTTAGTTGAAGTTTTGCCCGAAATCAGTACATTTGAGGGTTTGCTTGAAAATCACAATACAGAGGAAATTGAAAATCCTATCAAAAATAATAACCAGAACAATAAAACTACGCGTATTTTTAAGAAAAGAAATTTGACAAAGAAATGTGGAAAATCTCGGATATACACATCTACGCCAGAGAAACAAAGATTGGAAGGACAGCGAAAAGGAAAAATAGATAAAGTAAATGCAACGAATTCGAAAAATCGCGTCGACATGCTAAATAAGCAAATTGGCAAAAAACAAGGTGTTAAAAAAGTCGTAACGTTTTATTCCTCTGAAGACGAATCAGATGTACCATACGAAGAATCCGGGCAATCCTTATTCTTATCTACGAAACGAAGAGAGCTCGAATGAAGAAACAGAAATGCTTCTGATTGATTCAGATGTTTTGGTAGAGGGAGACTACGTGCTCGTTAGATTTACTGTAAAATCGAGACATATATTTTACGCTGCACAAATTATTGAAGCTGACAAAAACAAAATCTATGTTGTAAAATTTTTGAAAAAGCAATGCTTCAGCAGTTACTTATATGAGCCTGACCACGAAGACATATCTTACATTTTACGAAGTGACATTGTAATGAAGTTGCCAATTCCAGACCATCCAGCAGGCACATCACGTTCTGCCACAAAATTTAACTTTAAAATTGAATTGACGAAATACAATTTACGATAATTTTATTTTAATTTGATGCATAGGTATGTTTGTAATTTTTGTTATGTTGTTTTATGTATTATTTTATGTTATTTTTTGTTAAAAAAAGGCAATATACCTATGAGACTGACACTGAATTTTGAGACCTTTGTAGTTATTAAATAAAGCATGGTATTTCCGTATGCTTATAATTAGCTTTTTATTAAACAACTTATGAACGATTGAATTAAAAATAGTTAAACTCCTTTTGAAAAACTAATTTTCGAAAGTGCCCCAGCACTGGGGTACATTCATCTTATTGAATCCTTCAAGGAAAATTTAAAATCTAAAGACTTTAATTTCAATGGGGAAACTATTAATAAATTGAAACTGTTCCTAACATATAGCATTATCAGCCGTATAAAACCATTCAAAAATGTTCTCATTTTTGTTTTTACAGAGGTTAGAAAAAAAGTGACGAATGTACTTCACTTTACCCTAAATTGTTAATAAAAAAAAAGAAAAATTGCAAACAAAAAACTGTACGATGCGGCGATAACGATACATTTCCTGGACAAAACCCATTTTGAATTAGGTCGATCGGGCAAAAACTACCTGTGCTATGCTGTCAACCAGATCAAAAAACTTGATTTTGAGAAAAACGCGAGCTAAATATTGATTTAAAACACGGTTTAAGGTGCGATCTACTTTTGTCAAACGTTTTTGATCGATTTCATGGCAATAATCGTACATCTTTTGTCGTATGCCAATGCCCAAGCAGTCAACGACGTCCAAGAGAGCCAAGTAACCCTCATTAAAAATAATAGTAGCCAAATTGCTGGCAATTTCTACTATTTCAGATCCATTATAGATAGATTTGGTAGCAAACATCCAAATCACTGAGTCATCTCGACTGAGGTTCGTGTAAATCGGCTTGATTGCATCTGCAGCGTCCTTAGGCATTGCGAATTTATGCTGATATGCGCTAAGTGTAAGAGCTTCGAGCGCACGAGCTTTTTATGCCAACAACACCATGACTCGGCTTCTTCCGGCCAATTATCATGAAACGTTTTTTTTTATCAGTGGACCACTTATGAAAAAAAGAAGTTCACCTGGCCTCTTGCTAGTCCATAGTAAAAGATCGAATCTTTCATTAGCTTATCTGTATAAGCTTGCCTCTGCCCCAAGGCCTTTGTTTGATTTTTTGCAGTTTTACTATTATTTGTTTTAGAGTCGCCATCTCCAATGTAATTGATATAGCGAACTCCGTGAAATTCATCGGCTCTTTGGAACATTTCGACTATAGCGCTGGGTTCCGTGTTTCCTGCAGGGCTTGAATGATTTGCATTTTAGTGAGTAACATGCTCTTCATGCCATAAACTGTATTATACTGCATTTTTTTGATTTTTCCATACGGAACATTCTTTGCAATGGGAAGATTTATCTTGAATATTTAGTGCCTACTTTAATTAAATCCAATTATAGTCACGATGCTATGAAAAGAACTGAAGCCTTAATCGATAATCCGTCGAAGTTCGCAAACTTTTCGAAAATGGGATCGAATCGAATGTGTCAACTCTTGGTATGCTTTAGAATAGACACCAATGCGTCTGCACCAATGAGTTTAACTCCAAGTCATCGCATGGCAAATGTGAATATGCGATTCATCTCATATATGGAACGAATAAATTTTTTTCGCAATGCACGATTTGTACTGCACTACTAATTTGAACTCCAATCCACGAATACTTGTTTCTAGAGCACTTGACAAATTTACTGAGCTCCGAGAAGATGCTAGAAAAATTAATAATGCGATAGGTGTCGCCCGGATGTTTTTCTTTTGTTCTTTTTCTATCAGCCCTCGTCACTTTGTCATCTGAAACGTGTCTTTTGCCCTTTTTATCCATGTTAACACTCTTAATTAAATCTATCTTTGAGTAAATTTTGTTAGTGCAAAAACGATTTTTCCTTTTAGATGGTTTTTCATAATGTCCAATATACTTAACAGTGCATATACATACATACCTTGGAGACCAAGGTACACAAATGTTTTTTTTTGTTTAAACACTGTGTGTTAACTGCCTTAAATCAATGAAACTGTCTGATATTTAGTTGTTGTTGTTAGAATCCTGAATGATACGTGGTTATTGTAAAATCCAATAAATTTTAAAATACTTTTGATTTTGTAGGTTGCGCTTAATAAAAGAGGTCACATTTGCTTTAACCATAATAGCTTTTAGTTACAGAATATTTTACAGAGCTTTATGAGCTTTTAAGATGAGAAAAAGCTAAACTAGAACGTGTATTTTCAACTACCTTAAGAAACTAGTTTTCATATTCTAATATGTTTCTGAAAAATACCCATTTTACTTCAATGAAATTAGTGTGACATTTTATTGTTGTCAAAATCTTGACTTGTTTTAAAATCTTGTTTTTGTTAAGTCCATTAGCATTCCAAAAACATTTGATTTTGGGGTTTGAACTTCATTTTTCAACAAATGTATTTGGATTTAACACAGAGCTTTTTGAGCTTTCAGGTTAAGAAAAGCTAAAATCAAGCAAGGCTTAAACTATCTTAAATATTACTTTAAATTGTTCGGTTTAGGATTTCGACATGTTTCTAAAATACCTATTTTACATCAAACATTTAATGAACATTTTGTTGTTGTCAAAATCCTGAGTGACACGTTGTTGTTGTCAAATCGAATAGATTTTGAAATAATTTTGATATTGGAAGTTGCGCTTCATTTTTGTGCCATATTTAGATTTACATAGAATATTTGAGAGGTGTTTTTCCTAAATTTGTCCTAAAAACAAAAACAACTTTTTAGGACCACTTTAGGGAAAACTTCATACGACTATATAATAATAAGAAGTTTGTCATAGATCCTAAAACTATTTATTAGTATGAGTGAATATAATGATGCCTTGTAAGGAGAAACAAGAAAACATTTCAGAGGATTTTTTTTTTTAGATTGATGTAATTATTAAGCTTAATAATAATAAATAAAAGTAATGTCAAAAATCAAAATTTTCTTTCGATATTTCTAAGAGGTTACTACGGCTGACATGATATCACTTTTCCGTAAAGGTTTTGACTTTAGAGTCACCATGCGCAATATTACGACTGGCTGGGGTTAGGATGGACAGCTGATCAAGAACGGTGAATCTGCAAATTTGTTATGAATGAGGTCCTGCTCAAAATAGGTTGCGTTAGTATGGGGTGGTCTTTGAACCAAATTTATGTAGATAGACAAATAAACAAATAAAAGTAGTAATCTCTTAGAAATATCGAAAGAAAATTTATAAAAATTTTGATTTTTCATTTAAACGTACTAAGCAATTAAACATGGAATCCTAACCTACTTTTTCCCAACATTTTCCGGAAATGGGATATGTTTTGAATAGGATGGGTCTAGTTCAGTTAGAAAATATTTATTAATGTACAATATTATTATTATTATTATTGGAGGACCTTGTGGGCGATCAGCCACCTCGCACTGCGACCTAACAAATCTCTTGTGCTGGACCTTGCTTAATTACCCGTCCAGTCAATATTCGGATTCTTAATAAGCCTGATAATACTGCCAGCCGGTACGTGATACATATTATCTGGGGTCATTGCTCTCCCTCCTAGATGTTTACTACAACATGTAGTTCCGGTAGAAAGACGTTAGCATTGAAGCCTAAGGACTTCGAGAGGGTTGTCCCACTCCCGTATATATCTACACCTGCCCCGTCTTCCATTTGATTTTACTCTTACGAGTTGCTGGGAATTGCAAACCGCCTGTAGGTCATCCAGCTTTACTGCAGGAAAGCTAAATAAAACTGGAGGGTGCCTGGTATCCAAAGTCCGCATATTTTGGACTGATTAACCTGATTAACCATGCTGTTCCACCTTAGATTAGCGTATTTTGTCAAGGGTTTCTCCTTTAGCGCCGTACCTTAGCCTGTGCCAAATGGCCAAAAATGTGCCAAGTGGCCCTAGTTACCAGTGGTTGCCACGAGGAGGCAGCACGTACACATGCGAATTATGAACAGGTTACCCCTTACACAATTGTACCCATCACGCAGCTGCCTAATGACAAGACCAGAACAGGTCACGTGATTCGCACTCTACTGGAAGGTTACGGAGCTGGTAGATTAATTAACTCAACTTTGGCCCTCTCCCCCTCCCGCCAGTAAACGCCAAACCGCCACTGTACAATATTACAAATATATAAATGTTTTTATTACAATAAACATTTTTCACCTAAGTGACATTGTTTATTTACTTAAACAAATATTTTTCACATTCACATTTGTTGTTGTTGGTTTACGACAGTTTAGTATAAACTTCTCATACGTAAACCAATAGCCTTTAAGTAAGACATGTATCTTCCTAATGGTTTATATTTAATAGGTTATTAAACAAATTAAGTAATTAAAAGTGCGCCTTTGGAAAATGGTTTGCAACTATTAAAATATAATTGAGACCGGCAGAAACTGAGCATTATTTATAGATTCGCAAATATATGATATTATGATTCTTTATGTTAAACACCCAGTTCTTCAAATCTTCGATTGTACAACTATAGGATTTGTCACAAATTCAATTTCACCCCAAAAAATTCTAATAAAATAAGCGTGATTGTGAAAAATTATGTTTCATAAATTATGTCTTTCACATATCAACCGATAAACAGAAATAAACCGAAGCTTATTATACTTCCCTTTAAGTTTACTTTTTTTTTATGTTTTCTCATGTATTTTTTGACATTAATGCTTTATGCACACAATTAAAAAAAACAGCAAAACATCATTTTTGTTTATTTTGTTCGAAAATGATTTATGGTATCGAGCTATGCTATAAATTTCTATAAAATGCTGTGACGAAAATCATAAATAATTAAAATTCACTGAACTATAAACGATACATAGTTTATATTATGGGCTCGTGTAATTGGATGTAAAATACAAGCCATAAAATTTACACACGACAAACTGTGTATTGTTGGTGTTAAAGAATTAATTTTAATCCAAATCAAACCTTGAATCTAACTATAGATATTTAAAAAAAATTCCGGAAGTGCTTTATCGGAGCCGAAATTCACGGCAGCATAACCGATTCGGAATATTATTAAGAATGGCTAACGGTTTTTATTTTACGATGTGTTATAGAAGATAAATGTGGTATGAAAAAAGTGCTGAAGCGCAACTTCGCGAAACCCTGGACGGAAGGCAGTGCGAGTTCTAAAGCCTATAATTTTAGAAAGTTTAATTGATATTGAATCAAACGTTTATGTGTAGGGGAAGAGGTGTGAAAAATATCTCAATATGCCAGATGTCAAGTTTCGCAATCTTATTCGTCAGTTATCGCTGCTGATGGTCATAAATAAATCGTTATTGGGTATATTCAAGAACCAGTCAATTTCGCAGGCAATACTAGACCGGTTACTTTACTTATGGTACCACAATTAAATAAATTATTTCTGACAAACCTGCGACTAAAGATTTTGTTTCCATTCACAGTACAAAATCAGTCTAAAGTGTCACCTTCTTAAGCTAAAATGTTTAATCAATCGTTAATTAAGGTTCACCTTCTGATAAGCTTCGCTTGGGTAAGACGCACATAGTAAAACACTTTATTGATGATTCATATCTTTATCTGGCCGCGAAGCATAATAGCGCTGCTTCCCAGGCTTAGCCTCAAAACTGGAAAAAATAATGTTTCTTATTGTCATCGAGAATACCTGTTGTTCGTTTAGTTCACCGATTTGTTTAGAACTCGATTTATTTCAAGTTAAAATTTAAAACGCTATTTAGTAAATTCCATTAGCGGAGAGGTAACTGTTCCGTTTGATACACCGAGTGATACCACGAGGCTTGTTAAAAAAGGTGACCTTTAAAAATATTTATTTATTCATCAATATCTATTTTGTCCCCTTCAAAGTAATCTCCCTCAGATATAATACCCTTGTGCCAGCGCTTTTTCCAATCCTCAAAGCACTTCTTACGAGTATATGCGGTTTTTGGTATGGTGTTGAGTTCTTTCAGCGATGCGGTCTCTATCTCCTCAAACCTTTTGAGTAAATCTGGATCGTCATTGACGTCATTCAACAGCTCCTGAGCGATGGTCGGTTTGGTGAAAGTTTATCAATTTCGAAGCAAACTTCGCTGCCATACGTTTCATGCCCAAAATATCCGAAAAAATTGCATGGCGTGAGCCAACCGAAATGCCGACATCCTCAGCAACTTCTCTAATAGTACTTCGACGATTCTCCATAATAATTTTCCACACTGCTTCAACGTTTTCATCGGTTGTTGACTTGCTGGGGCGTATACAGGGCGGGAATCGCCACAGTCAACATTTTAAGTAGGTGGGAGCACTTAATTTTATTTTTCACACAAAATTGCAAAGCACACCAAAACATGTCTAACCTTTATATCAGTCAAAACCAACTAAAAACGTAAAATGGCTGATAATGTCAACGTATGTTGGGGACATACATATGTATCAAATTTGAAAAGTCACTTTTTTTTAAACAAACCTCGTATCTTTTAAATCACAAACATATTCTAAAAAATTAAATTTGCCTTACAAGCGACTAGTTACTTTGATGAAGTGAAGGGTAATGGTGTGTTCAAGGTGGACGTAGATAGTGGGAATGCGATCACTGATTATCCAAAACCCTAAAATATTTAGCAGATTAGACAATTTCTAGGCAAAACAGATCGATCCAGTTGCTTTATTTTGTGGTATTCTGAAATCGGCGAACCACTAACCAAGAAACATTCTGTTGAAGTTGAAGCAGTTCTCTTCCAACGGGGTTCTGGCGGCGATGTTACGTCAAAAAAAATATTAACATAATAATTAAAAATTGACGGGTTGGTAGTTCTAGTGTTGAGTTTATTTACTCTTACAGAACAAATTTAGATTTTATATTGCGGGATATATTCTAACGATGCCTGTGCCAAATCAAGTCATTTTCTAAGAACTGAGGAGCCAGCAGAAAACCTGGAATATAACTATTTATAATTAATTTTTCAGATTTTCTTAAGAAAGTAGGAAAAAGCCACTAAAATGGTTGTCATTAGGTGTTCATGGGTCAATTCTCGTTCTATGAAATATAGAATGAAAAAAAAATCTTTTCATTTGATTTCCATTACCTCTCTTGAATTTGTATCTATTCGCGCAACAACAATATGTGATTCTCGTTGTTCAAATTGAAAAGAACGCTAAATAAACAGATGTCATAATGGACAAAATATATTTTATAAAGTTTCATGTATATTTCCGCTAGGTGCGCTAGGTAAATGGTGCAAATAATAGCTTAATAAATGATAAATGCGATTATAATTTGTAGATAATAATAATCACTCTCTCTAAGAGAGGTAAATAGAGAGTTAAACCGGTTCTCGTCTTTGCCTGTTAAAATATAAAATGGAAACAAAATATTTAACGTCATTTTTTTCCTTTTTATGGAGCATCGGTAATCTTTATTTCTCACTGAAAATACTTTTCATTGTACATTTCATAGAACGAGAATTGACCCCCAGGATAACCATGTTTGACATAATCTCATGTTGTATTATCGAAAATTTGTGCAAATGATTTTCCAAATTTTCTTGGGAAAATCCTAAGAAGCAGCCACTAAAGGGACCTGTATTACAACTTGCCATAAGTACTTAGCTAAAAAGGAAAATCATGTTTGACTAAACCTCACATAACAAATCGAATATAAAAATAATTTTCCGAATTTAAATGATGTCATAATGTCTTATATCCTAAGTTGTCCTAAGGTCTTTGCCATTTTAAAAATATTTCACTTATGAAAAAAGTGGCGGAATAGTATTTAGGACAACCATGTTCGACATAATCTCAAGTAATATATCGAATATTTCTAAATGCGCAAAATCGTTTATACATTTGTAGTCTTAATGAATAATTTTATTACACCTAGAAGTTGAAATAGAATAATTCTGTTTTTAGCATAGTTGTAGTGTTTACCACCAGAGTAGATATATTGTTACGTTTATGCCTTTTCAATCAAGGTTTATATCACTGGATTGTGAATAATACAAAATCAATTTAATTTATCACCAACGAATTTATTTATTTCACAAAATTTATTACAACACAGTTTATCAATAAAAATTCACAACATCACTTTATATAAATTAATCTTAAATTTTACTGATCACTTTTACTTTATTTATCGCACTACAACACTTTTTAAATCACTTTTTAATTTCTTTTAATCTTTATACTATCGCTTACCAAATATTACTACTCCAATTCGACTTCGTTCGCCTTTTTATATACACAAACCAAACTTCTAGAAAGCTCATGACTTTTCCAGTTGGAATAGTGTAGAACAATTTTATCATGGAAAATTCCATTTTAGTACAGTTTAACATTGAGCTATTAATTTTACTTATTCTATCACACGCCAGGTGTCACCGTCACACAATAAATATTGTGATGGTGACACCTAGGGTCTAATAGAATAAGTTAAATTAATAGCTCAATGTTTTACTGTACTAAAATGGAATTTTCCATGATAAAACAGTTATAAATGTTTCTAGACTAATGTTACTGGAAAAGTCATGAAATTTCTAGAAGTTTGGTTTGTGTATATAAAAAGTGGAACGAAATCAAATTGGATTATTAGTATTTGGTAAGCGATAGTGTGAAGATTAAAAAGGAATTAAAGAGTGATTTTAAAAGTGTTTTAGTACGAAATAAAAAGTAAAAGTGATCAGTAAAATTGTGCAAGTATTAAAATAAAGTGATTGTGTGAATTATCGTTAGTAAATTGTGTTGTAATAATTTCTGTGTGAAATAAATAAATTCAGTGATTCACAATCCAGTGATACGAACCTTGATTGACAAGGCAAAAACGTAACAACGTTAATAACCATTTTCAATTTTGTTAAATATCTTTTGGCATTATTATACTTTATTCAATAATTTGTTATCTCTATTTTATGTTTGTAAAAGTTCTAGATAATAAATTATATTTGTAGAACTTCGTGCCAACTGTTAAAAGTAAAAAAAAAAAATATTCTTCACTTCTACTTTAACAAAATTTCATTCCTATTCGAATAGGAATAGCATTTTCCAAAGTAGGACGCCAATACATATATTCGATATATTACTTGAGTTAAGGCCATACATGGTTGTCCAAAACACCCTACTCTGCTACTATTTCCTAAAGTGACATATTTTTCGACTAGGTAAGACCTTAAGACACGTTAGGCTATAGGACATTTTGGTAGCTGTTTCCTACGATTTTCTCAAGAAAATTCGAAAAGTTAGTTGTAGTTATATTCGATATATTATTCGAAAGCATATCAAACATTGGTCTTCTGCTAGCTCCTCAGTTTTAAAAAATGATCTGATTTTGTTTAAGCATAGTCAGAATATATCCCGCCATATAAAATCTAGATTGGTTTTGTAAGAGTAAATAAACTTTAGCATGATTTTTGTTATTTTAATATGAATTAAATAAATTCGTAATAACGAAACTTTTAGACAAACAGATATTAATAAAAACTTAGGGCATACTTAGGACAACTTATAGGCTGTTACTGTAAATTTATTGTATTAATTTCTCCATTTAAAAAAATAGATTACAAATATACGTGTTATAGAAGTATTCCTCGGCGTAAAGAAATAGAGTAAATCGAGTTTCTTTCTCAAAGTGATGTTTGAATCAGAAGAAATGATTTTCCTTGTTTTGATAAAATATGAAACCAGTAAGGTGCCATATACAAGTAAAAACGTTTAAAGTTTTCATTATAGCAATAGTTACCGATAAAGCTGTTTAGCACTTCACAAAACATAAAGGTTCCTAAGAAGTGTCACTTTATGGTTGGAGCTAGAAACATATTCACGTTGATTATACAACTCGCCGGATCAATTGCGGAGGGAGTTTCATTCACTTTTCACGTTTTACGTATTATCCAATACGCCGTATAGAAAATGAACGAATGTCGGTAATGGAGTTTCAAAAAGAGCTATTATGGAATTCGTGGGTGAAACGCACTCTGTAGTAAAAGTGCCGTTTTCAATTCGCATCGAGTTCACTAGGGATTGAATACTGTTTTGTGAATTAAACAAAACAACAAATTTTCTTGCGACTGTACACCACCGGGATCAGGTACTTCAACCACCACTTGGAATTGATCTAGAATCAACAGGTCCTCGAAACCCGGTACATTGAAGTGGATTCGAGTAATATGAAGGGCGGCTGCAACATTAATAATCCTCACTGATTTTTCCGGTGTATAGTGTAAATGCCGGGGTACACCCAGAAGGCACCTGCTCTAGTTCTTCCAAACACCTATCGTGCGTTCGATTACATTACGGCCTGCACTGTGGCTTTTGTTAATTCTGCGTTTAGGTGTATTAATTCCGGAACTTCTAAACGGTGTAATAAGCGAAGGTGCCAGTGGGTACCCAGCGTCAGCTTTTTAAAATAAATTAAATATTTGGCAAGAAAATTAATTTGTAAGAAGAAAATGCATCCTTACCAAGTAATCTTTGATTTCTATTCCCATCGGTGTAGAAACTTGTAAAATATTCTGGACAATCACTGTTTCCCCAAATGAACGAGTCATGACTCGCCCCTGAATATGTAGTATCCACACACCGAATCCTTTGTTTTTGGGTCACAGATCTTAAAAATAAATTATTTTTTACAGTAAGAAGTAATTTATAATGGAACCTATTACTATCATGGCTATAAAACTATAAAATGCTTTACGGTTGTAAAATAGGTGCGTTGCGTATTATTACTCGTCGGTTTGGCGATTTTTATATGAGTACCATCTACATACATAACGATACCCGGGATTTGGCTTTTGGCAAGAAAATATAGCCTTGCTTCGGTTTTCTCTTCCTCGCTCATCTTTAACGATATCCATTTTGCACATAACGCTTCTTCCAAAATTTGAAATACCTCAGATAGTACGACTGAGACTGTTGGTTGTGCCATTCCAACGAAACAATCTTGGCCAACACCGTTCTGGTATCCACCTTTAGCCAAAAAACGTAAAGCAGCCGTCAATTTGAATTCCCATGTAAGAGAATACGATTCTACCAGTGTTGTTAATCTGGATTTTAGTTCTTTGAGAACGTATTTGAATGCTGCCTTATTCATCCTGAAGTTTTTAATAAATCTAAAAAAACAGTGTTGTAATAAAAGACATAAAAAAAATATTTAACACACTGGATATTTGATAACTGGAATATGTCATTGCACATATATGTTATCGCTTTTCGGGTTTGCATTCTATTATGCGGTGGCAATTCATCGTAAAAATTAAGATAAAGACTTACAGGCAGAGTAAATAGTTAATTTTGTGTTATACAATGAAAATTTAATAGATTAAAAACCTAAGGCCCAGTAAATCCGGCGAGTTTCAATCAATCAATAACAACAATTGTTTAATACTTCAGGAATCTGTTGGGGATTACTAACCAATAAGTTACATTTAAAAGCTTTTCTCCTTATGTTCTTTGAACACGCTTCCTACGTATATATTATTGAATACGCTTCCTACGTATATATTATGAACCTTCACGTTACAAATAAAACAACTCTATCGTTTCGTGGTTAAAATTCGACTGGCTTATTTTCGTTTATTCTTTTTATATGTGCATCTATTAGGTGCGTTTCTTTATGTGATGTTTTCCTTTTCATGTAATATTTTACAGTGTATTAATTCGGTGTACATATTTACGTAAACAATAATAAAATATAAATTCAAAATACGAAAATGCTTTTAGGTTGATATTCATTACGGTGGCCGTAACATGCTAGCGCCCTCCGGTATGATGTAGGTTGTACTTATTCTCCACCTTGTTGTAATATAAATTTTCATAACTAACATCCAGCATTCGCTTTAAGACACTGGGAAAACCTTAGGTAAACTTCTTTAAAAACCTAAGGAAAACCAGCATCGGATGTTGTTACGTTCTATTATATTGGCAATAAGCACAATTTGGTGATTGGACACACCAAACTGTTTTTCTCTGTTTTCACCTTATATGTTCTCACTCTCCCATCTCGCCCTGTAAATACTTTATTAATTCTTGCCATCATCCACTGACTAGGTGGTGTAATTTCATCTTTGACAAATACTAAATCTCCAATTTTTAGCGATCGATCTTCTGAAGCCCACTTGTTACGAAGTTGCTGCTCATTTATATATTCTTGTGACCATGTAACCCAAAATTCTTGTTGCAATTTTTGTATCTTCTACCACCCAGATAGCCGATTGGCTGGTACCTCCACCAATAATGCTTCATACGGTGTCAGAATCGGTTGACAAGTTATAAAATGTCCTGGTGATAATGTTGATAAATCCATCGGATCATTGCTTATTGGTGTCAATGGTCTCGAATTTAAACATGCTGCTATCTTTGCCAACAATGTAACTAATTCTTCGAATGTCACTACTGTTAGCCAATAATCAAGAATTGGCTTTTCTGGATCCGATCTCCATAAAATCCTTTGTAAATTCCAGTGAACTGGTTGTATTTCCACCTGACGAAACATCTTACCTAGCAATCGTACCTGTCCGAAATTTCATGATAATATCCAACAAATCCTTTTGCAACCGTGGTCCCGTATATTGTACATCATTTAATAATTTCCCATTGGTAGTTTTCGCCGATCCATCAAACACAACTCTAAATTTGCGGTCGACTGACACAGCATGATCAGGTATGTAATTATGCAATTCCTCTGTATTTAGGGTAGTTGCTTGTCGCATATGTCCTAACCGTTCATACTCTGTCATAAATTCAACATACATATTTTTAAATATTGGGTCTCGCCTAAATTTGTTTTCCTGACAATAAAAACGCCTCAATGCCATAGCTCTTGAACTTCCTAATTCCACGTCAGGTTTCAATGGTATCATAACACTGTATCGATTACCTGTTTTTACCACTGTGCTTTTAAAAATATCTTCACAATATTGATCTTCATCCGATAATACTTTTTCACTTGTTTCCTAGATTTCCTATAACCTTTGAATCAATGAATTAAGTTCATCTTTTACTATTACACCTATATTATAGGTATTCTTCTCTTCTTTTGAAAAATATTCCTCGCCAGAAATAATCCATCCAAATGATGTATTTTGCGCTAGTAATCCCACTGAATTTCGTAATATCCCTTTATTGATATGTTTGGCCAATACTCCAACACCTATTATTCCTTGAACACAATTCTTTTCAAAATATCGTTGATCAGCTAGGTCATTTTCCGAAATATTCTCAAATTGCCAAGGTTGAAATGATCTTTGTGGGTGATCAGGAATTGAGTCTAAGAGTACTACAAACTTTGCTCTGGTAATTAACTTATCCCATTGGTTGTACCATAGGTCTAGTTCCACTTCCCCTATGGTTTTGGCCAATTTTCCGCCCACTCCTTTAATATAAGCGTTGGTCGCTGATCTAATTAATTTAAATTCTTTTATGATGTGGTCCATGATTACATTGGTTTGAGCACCAGAGTCACAAATTACTCTTATTGGTCGTGATAACTGAGTACCAATTTTCAAACGAAAACAGGCTGTTGCTAAAACAGAATATGGTTGTAAATTTATAACGTGGTACATTGGTTGTGTTTTATTCTCCGAGGTCTTGGATTGTGTTAATTGTTATCGTTTGTTTTGTGGTTCTTGTTTTTTATAATCTTCTGACCTAATATTGTGTCTTGCCTTACAGCACAATTGAACATAATGTTTTGTTGATGCTTCTGGGCAAAGAGTACAACCATCTTGTACACATTTTATGGCAGAATGACCCGCCTTCAAACAAAACTTGCATAAATTATTTTGATATACTATTGTCCAACGATTCTTCAATTCCATTCCTCTAAACTTTTCACATTTGTCTATTTGGTGTCTTAACATACATTCCTTTATAACACAACGATCCAGATCACCTAATGTCCTTGGCCTATATTTCATTTTTTGGATTAATCATATTTATTGATATGATTATTTTTATTAAATTGCTGCCTAATATTTGTATACGGCCGTTGAAATTTGTTGTATGGTTTATAACGGTTGTCTTGATTACTAACTTGCTCATTTCTTAATTTCCCCGTACTACTTTGCTGGACAATCAGATCATATTGTTCAAATTAGCGTCGCCCCTTTGAATTGATATCCAAAAATTGTTTAAATTGCTCAAGCGATGGCAAATTACCTGGTCCATCCCGATTTTGTTGTTTTTCCCAAGAATCCAATGTAGATTTGGGTAAACGTTGTTTCGCATGGTGAATCCAGATTTGATCCCACAACTGAGCCTGTGATGCAATAGTGTCTAATTGACGTGTTCCACTGTTTAGTGAATCCAATATTGTTCGTAATGTTTCATAACTCTCATGTTCTTCCTTTTTTACTCCGTGCATTCTTCCTAGAATACCATGAATAACATGATAATTGTCGTGATATGCAATTATCAACATTTCCCATGCTGGCTTATAGTTGTCACGTGTAGGTTGCCACGGACCTAACGTTATAGCAGCTTTCCCAACACAAGCTTTTTGTAAATATAGTAGTTTGGTAACCGGGTCGTATTATTTAGCGTGAACCTCAGCTAAAAATAAATCTCGAAACGCTGGCCAATCAGCCGGCTTGCCATTAAATTGTCCAATTTATGGCGGTTGCATGGTTTCTACCTTGATGACCGTTGATACCCGATTTCCAATGTCGGTTGAATTTGATGAACTACAACTTTGCTCTTTTTTACTCTTTTTATTCAGCCTATCCAGAATTTTACTCATGGTTGACATAAATAGTTTTTCATTAAGAATGTACGCATTGTTAGTAACAAAAATATTATTTTGACGATACTGCACATCTGCTTCCTCGAACAGCTCAAAATGTCGCCGGAGTCTTTCTTCGGGTACGCGTAATTCTGACTCTGTTAATTTATTGAAATATTTTTTGTCTGTTATTTCAGCAAAAAATTGTTGTAACGAGTCTAGATGCTGTTCTCGGACAGCAAACAATCATTGATTTCCCATATTTGGTAAACCTTGATCACAATTAATACTCTGATTGTTACCTTCATCGCCCATTACCCAATTCTCTGGCTGATATTCTTCCTCAAATTCCATGATGACTGAATCTTTATTTTTCCTCCGTTGTTTTCTTTTTTTCAAACTGTATTACGTAGCTTCTGTTTTTTTTGTAATTCCTTTATTTTCAATTATACTACGTAGCTTCTTTTCTCCTCTTTTACTAATTTGTTCTTTTTTTTCTCCTTTTTTTTCGACTTAAACTGTTTCTAAAGGTCCCAATTCTTTTTCTATTTCGGCGCCATGAACACGGTTCCTACGTATATATTATGACCCTTCACGTTATAAATAAAACGACTCTATCGTTTCGTGGTTAAAATTCGACTGATTTATTTTCGTTTATTCTCTTTATATGTACATCTATTAGGTGCGTTTCTTTATTTGATGTTTTCCTTTTCATGTAATATTTTACAGTGTATTAATTCGGTGTACTATATTTACGTTAACAATAATAAAATATAAATTAAAAATACGAAAATGCTTTTAGGTTGATATTCATTACGGTGGCCGTAACATTCTTTAATTATTAATGTTAAGGAGATAAGAGCTCATCCACAGATTCAATTCCTTTTATTAAGACAATTAATTAAAACTTCGAAAGATTTCATATGAGCAAGTAGGTTATTAAAGAAATTACATAACGCTTTGCTACACTCATTTTCACAATCAAGTGTGACCCCCTTTTTTAGCTTGGAGGTTGTTTCTTATAGCTTGTCATATTTGACTCGTAAAACGCATGAACGTGTGACGAAGGGAAGTAATGTAAATTTCTGTTTTAGATGGTCAGACTGTAGCTGATTTAAATATTTAAATTTATAGGTTGACAAAATATTGGAAGCTGCTTTAATTCTGAATTGCCTTGTCATTGCATTCTCTTAATTTACTAACTATCGGCGGACCTAAAAATTTACGTTCAAGTTTAAATAAAAATTTCAGTAGAAAATGGTAACGGTTGCCAAACTCTAGATGCCTCAAATTTAGAGGTATACCAGCACAAGCTTTTTGCAGGAGTTACAAAAGTTTCGGTTTCGTTTTTGCGGTTTTGTGGGAGAGTTAACTGTAGTTATCATAGATTCCCAAAATAAAAATATAAATCAATGAAGGTATTATTCTGTTTAACACGACATCTACATGTGATCAAGCGATTTCCTATTTTTAAAATCACGAATCAAAGCAAAAAGCTCTTCGGTTTGCAAGAAATAAATTTTGATAGATTTGTTAACAATTGCAGCAACCATCGTGAGGACTTCTTCAAATTGAACTATTTGAATAAATAAAATATTGTACCAATCAGTTCAGTTGCCCAAAGCCTTGTCTGTCTCGCAGACATACACAGTTTATTTACGTCAATTTGAGGACTTCTAAGGTTTTAGAGTTAAAACGATACACATCGTTTTATCACAGTGATTTTTGTGACATTTCCAAATAATATTTACATTTTCAACATTTTAATCCGAAAAATCATTCAAAAACAAAGTTCACATTATTTTAATCGATTTAATCTAGTCCACAACGTGAAAATGAAAACAAACCCCAAAACACTTGAATCCTCTGGGGGTGCAAAACTGGAAATATCAAATACAGCATAATAAATTTCAATACATGATATACTACGGATATGTTTAACCTCGACTTACACATATTTATACGAAATTTATTATTTCAAACAACAATTACATAAAAGGTTTATGCGGGGAAGAAAATGAAATACTACAATGTTTTTTGTTTAAGTCTTATGGAGCTCTTCCATATTACGAAAACACAACACAATAAGATATGATTTTACTTTTTAATAAATTTCATACATTTTTATGTTTTTCATTTTTTTTTTTGTGTTTCGTAAGTTCAAAGTGACATTTTTTTTTTCAGTTCATTTTTTATCACTAAAAACCACACATATAATAAACTTGAATGTGAAAATTTATCCTTTAGTAAAATTTTCCAGTTTGTTTTTTTTTCCTATCGTTTTCTGTTTTCTATTTTTTGTTTTGTCTTCAGAACTCTTGTGTAAGGGTTTGAAGAGTGTAATTGAAAATTTGGGTTATATTCAAATACAACTAACCAATTTATTATAACGTACGTACGAGTATAATATACATATGTGTTTATTGTTACATATTTGCCTTGGAAATGTGTTCCACTCATATGAATCCGTTTTTTGTTTTTTTTTTGTTTTGTTCTATTTTTCGTGTACATTACAGCAATATTTGTGTTTCCACATATTATCTATATACATATGTGCAGGTTTATTTACTATGTTTCCGCTTATAAAATTGCACTTGGTTGGCGTTATTATTTCAGGTTCATTACACTAAAAGATAAAAACTCGCAAAGGCTTGGCGTAAAATGTAATAAATAAAATTCAACTGGGAAAATTTAGTAAACGGTTGGAAATATGGTCGATGCTCTGTTTTATGTATTTTAGATAACAGAGAAATGTATGTAAATACTGTTACAGCTTAGAAGTGTAATATGTACAAGCAATTCAATGAATAATGTCTCTGCAGTAGTAAGAATTTAATACGACAACAAAAAAGGGCGTATTTATAATGAAATCGATGGCTTACCAATTCATTTTGTGAACCGATTTCAACCCAACCCTCAAAACTTCATCTCTCAGAAGCTGGTTAAATTACTTTTTTTTTCTAACTCAAATTTGATTAACAAAAATGAAAGAATGCTAAACATTAACTCTAAAGGTACTTTTTCAAGTTACCCGTTCAAGCCGCAAATTCTAAAATTCAACTGTATGACATCACGCTGTTTTCTCTGTTCGAAAAAAATGGTAAAAACAACTAAGTTTCAACATTTTCAATAATATCAAATTTTAGAAAAAACGTAATAGATGCAACGTTAAAAGCATTCTGAAAAACCACCAAAGGCGAAGTAAAAGTTTTCGGAAAATTTATTGATTTGACAACAACAATGACTAATTGAGAATTTTGACAACAACAAAATATCCATTGGTTACACTAGGGATTTAATGTTATTGTGTGTTAAGGCAAAATGTTATTCCTGAATAGCCTTATTTAAAATAGTTAAATCCTTCTTTGATTTTAGTACTTTACAACAAAAAGCGCATAAAGCTCCATACAATATTTTATAACCACAGGGCTACTAATTCTAGGCCAAATACGACCCAGAAATGAAGCTCACCCACCAAAATCAAACATAAGAAAATTGTTAGAATCTGAAACTGTGTTATGTAAGGTGGTAAAATCCATGTTTATTTTAGCTTTTTTAATTTAAAAGCTCAAAAAGCTCTGCACAATAAAGAATATTATTGTTATGCGAAATATGACACACAAATTAATTTCATCCTCCAAAATCAATCGAATTTGAAATTTTAACTGATTTGACAACAACAACGTTTCACTCGGAATTTTGACAATAACAAAATATTACGGTTTCATTGATTGAAAATAGATTTTTAAGAAAAATTTTAGAATCTGATGCCAAGTTACTTAACATAGTTTAATCTTTTTAGCATTAAAGCTTATAAAGCTCTGAAATATTCTATAGCTAAAGGCCATTATAATTAAATCCAAATACTATACAAAAATAAATCGCAACCGGATCTGAACGGATTTGACAACCACAACGTATCATTCAGGATTTCGATAAAAACAAAACTGGGTATTTTTTTTTTTTTTTTTTTTTTTTTTATTAGGCTTGGCTCCTACATAAAAAAGAGCCATATCGCCAAAAATCATATTTATAATTCTCTGTTTACATATTTTAATTCAATTTACATTTTTAATAATATTTTCCTCACTCTTAAAAAGAACCGGATTATCCCCTAACATATTCTATTGGCTAGTAAATATTTGTTTCGTATTAAATTGTTATTCCACTCATCCTAATAAATTCATACATTTCCTTGTAAGCCAAAAAATCACCCTCATTCATTAATTCACTTAGATTTCTTGCATTCCGAAGGATGTTGAACTTTGATCTATATTGGCTATATCTGGGACAAGCCAATATGAGATGTTCAACATCCTCCACACTTCCACACAACTCACAGTCTTTGTCCTCACTCAAATGACGTTTCCACAAGCATTCCTTCCAGTTTCCATGGTTCAGCCTGATTCTCTCAACCGTTCGCAACATTCGCGTATCTCCTTTGAGCTCCTTAAAGAACGGAATTCTCAAAGGAGTACCACGGAGCACTCTGTACTTCATTCCTTTCGTTAGACTTTTCTCGTTAAATTCACTCTCCCATTTTCTCCACAGATTCATCTGAAACATTCGAAGTACATCTCTTGCATCCTTACTTCCGTACTCCTGAACCGTGTCATTCAATGTACCCTTTTTAGCTAACATATCGGCTCTTTCATTCCCTTCGATCTGTCTATGTGATGGGATCCATTGTATGGTCACATCACGTTGACAGTCTCGAACACATTCAAAAATTAAATCAACATACACATTGCCTTCCCTTCGACCTCCACATTTTAGCAAACTTAAACCACTCTGGGAATCGGAAAATATTACTATTTTCCTTTGCCCTTCATTCACAGCCAGTTTAATTCCTTCAAACATTCCAATCAGTTCAGCGTTCATTATACAGATGCTTTTGTCCACTTTAAAATACTTTTCCACATTCTTACCAGGCATAAATACACCAACACCCACTCCATTCTCATTCACACTAGCATCTGTATAAACTATATCATCTTGCACATACCGCTGACTGATTTTCACAAACATAATTTTAGCGATAACTTCATTCATTCCCTTATTAAATTCCTTCATATTCAAACATACAGTAAGATTATTAGGAACGGGTTGCGGACCAGCATTGCCTATACTCAGAAACATGTTCAAGTTTTCAAGTGCAATACTAGTTCTATATGTCGGTTTGTACACCGACCTATTTTGTAATCTTACTATCATCTCGTTCCAAAACTCATTTTTCTTAGTTATCATTCGCACTGTCTCTCTCACTGTGATCCACTCTCTCTTGTAATAAAGAGGTGAATCACCCATTTCAGACCACAGAGTGTGTATTGGGGTTGAGTTAATCGCCCCCAATACCACTCTTGCACATGCATTTTCTACTTTCATTAATTGGCTAAAAGCCCCTTTCGAACCATTCCCATACACACTAATACCATATCCAATTTTGGAGGATATAAAGGCCTTCCTTAACATGTCAGTCACACTCGGATGAGCGCCCCATTTAGGTTTGCTCACCCGTTGAACCACATTTAAACGTTCCTTGCAGTTATCTGCCAAAATCTTCATGTGCTTCCCAAAATTCATACGTCTATCAATCCAAATACCCAAATACCTGTATGCATTTACTTGTTCAATACTTTGACTATCAACACTTATATTAACATTTGCAACGTTTGTTCTGAAACTCATATAAGCACACTTATTAGGATTCACTCTCAGATTCAACATTTTAAGTTTTTGAATTAAATCATCTACCTCTTTTTGCGCTCTTTGAGCCGCCACATCAATACTTCTCCCTTTTCCAATTACTACAAAATCGTCTGCAAATTGCAGAACGATTTGATTGTCTGTATTGATGTGGTGTATCTCGCTGGTATATAGGTTGAACAGAGCTGGAGATATTTTACTTCCTTGCGGAAGTCCAACATTTGCAACTCCCTCCAACCTAAAACCACTTCCATTCAGAACCAATTTTCTCTCAGTCATAAAATCTCTTATCCACATACATACTTTCCGTGAAAATCCAAAATTCGATAGAATTTGTTGTAATTTCCACGGAACCACATAATCATAAGCTCTTTCGATGTCCAAAAATACCGCAACAGCTTTCAAATTATCCTTTCTTACTTCCCAAACAAACTTTTCCACACACTCAATTGCAGAGTGGTTCTTTCGAAATCCAAATGTTGTCGATGGCAACAAATTATTTTCATTCACAAAATCTTCCATGCGCTCTTTCATTATTCCATTTAAGATTTTTATAAAAACATTCAACATACATATGCCTCGACAATTTGTTGCCACATCTGGATCTCTATCCCGTTTAGGGATAGGAACCACCCTGCTCTCTTTCCATTTGTCCGGTATTTTTGAACCCATCCACACTTTGTTGAGTATCTCAAGCAAATTATGCTTTGCTGAGTCACTCAACAACCGAATAATCTTATAACTTACTCGGTTCGTCCCTGGAGTGGTAGATTTTGATCTATCTAACACTCTCAAGAACTCTCCCCATTCATACATACAATCCATTCTTTCATTTCTACTCATTCTATCAACTTCATTTATTACATTCAAATCATTGCTTACATTCAATACCATTCTTACAAATTCTTCACCTTTTTCTCGGTTCTCACATACCACATTGCTCACCTTAAAATGTTTACCATTCACCCTATTAAACAAACTCCATACATCCTTAGTTGTGGTTCTATGTGTCATTTGGGACACATATTCCCGCCAACTTTTCCTTTTTGCTCTGCGAATAGCCTTTTTCAATTTACCATTTATTTTACCATACATAATCTTATTCTCACTACTCTTATTCCTATTAAATTCACGCAAGGCTATTCGCTTCCTTTCATACCAGTATTGAACTTCATTGTTCCACCAACCATTCACATTAATCTCTTTCATATCCACATTTTTTGTACACAATTTATTTACCCGTTCAATTTCACTATCTAACTGGCTTTGATTTATTTCATTTTCTC
Source organism: Tipula vernalis (assembly GCA_958295665.1). Lineage (NCBI taxonomy): Eukaryota > Metazoa > Arthropoda > Insecta > Diptera > Tipulidae > Tipula > Tipula vernalis. Next base: position 431,450,132 of record OY282558.1, read on the forward strand.
CGAGAATCTCATTCATTTGATTCACCCATTTCCTGTTATTCATTAATTCACATTTTTTCCTAAACACTCGATTATCATTCATGATCATTTTGATCATGAAATGATCACCACCCAAATTCTCTTCTTCAACATTCCAAGTGACCCGGCAGGCCAGTTCAATAGTTGTCATAGACAAATCTATTGCGCTGGCCGTGCCTCCCACATTCACCATTCTAGTTGGCCTTCCATCATTCAAGAGCACCATATCGGAGTCTTGAATCAGGTCGGCCAACTGTTTTCCTCTTGCGCAATTGTCTAAACAACCCCACATTCTCGCATGCGCATTCATATCTCCACATAGAATCAGGTCACTTATATCTTTCACCCACTCAAACAATTTTTTAAAATCACTCAAGGCTTTTTTCCTTTCATCTTCATCACGCACCTGGGTTACATACACGCTCACTAGTAACAGATTTCTTTCCAAATTCGTTGTTGAGGCGGCTATTGCTTCAATCACCTCAAAAGCGGGTAACTGAACCTCTTTGAGCGTTATATTTCTGGCGTACATTATTGCCACTCCACCATAACCATCAATTCTTGGTTTGGAAAGAAATCTGTACCCTCTCACATTTAACGTCTTGTTCATTCTTTCCCACGTTTCGCTTATAAGCATCACATTCACTTTATTATTGGCCAGATAATTTTCCAGCATACTTTTCTTTGCGTAAAAACTTTGTATGTTTATCTGGCCAACAATAATTCTTTCACTCATGTTTCACATTTATTCAAATAACAATTTATACATACCAATTAAAATATGTGCAGGGAGAATCCATTAGTTTAACAAAAATAAATTTAAATAATAAATAAATTTTGTTGCATCAAAAAATGTTGTTGTTGCATCCTTCAGTAATAAATGTTGCATTTTGTTGCTCTATGCTGCGCGTTGATGTCCATTTTCGTTTATGAACGTTTTATTTATTCATTCATTAAATTCAGTTAGAATTTTAAATCGAGTTACTTAGGAAAGTTAAAATCCATGTTAGAAAAAAGTGCACATATACAAATAATTAAAACACTAAAGCGTTTTTTTCTTTTTGTGTGCTTTTTCTTATGCATTTTTTTCTGCGCTTTTCTCTTGTGCGATTTTTTCTGGTTAACGATACAAGAATTACGTGATTTTAAAATCAGTTGGTGTGCTATAATGGAAAGAATTGATGTTGTTTACCAATTTGATTTTGACTTTATCAATAGGTTTGGATACATTAATTTTATGTTGGAGACAATGAAATGAAAAGAATTACCACTGGAATCTGGGCAAGTGTATTTATTGGATAAGGAACACAATTTATAGCAAAAGTAGCAAAGTTCGATCAAATAGGATTTTGGAATTGATTCACACGATGGTATTTAGTGAATTTAAAAAATTTGTAGAGATATCTGAATCTGAACCCAGGATGCAGAATTTGCAAAATTAAATATTAGCAATGGTGGGAAATTCTAAAACGATAACGACGAATGAAACCGCAATAACGAACTACCATCATTGGTCGACATTTCCCATTTGTCTGGCTGTGGTTTTAAGAGGTGGTATTGAAACGAGTATTTCAGTGACACCGACGATTAAGTATTAATTTTGAATATTTGAACCGTACTATAGAAATTCACGTATATTGTTGTAGTCTTACAGAATTGTATTTACCAATAAACTTATTTGATTGATACGCACATTTTCATTATTAATAACATGAAGGTCACGAAAATCTTTAGAAAATCTTTTAGCAAGCCCAATCATCTATTAATTAATTTACTAAATAATAAAAAATATTTATTAAGCCACCCAGGAAACTTCAGTTGGTAATTTTAACGTCAAATGCATACTACAGACATTCGAATCGAAATTTCGACAATTCTCTCGCTTGGAGTAAACAAAAGTTGCCTAAATGAAAACCAATTTCTTTATTCACACATCTACCGTTTTTATGAAATATTTGCAAAAATTTCACTTCGTAGATAATCTTTGAAAAGCAAGTAACAACAGTACAGTAAGAAGCTGCAACAACGAAAGCAGTATAATCATGAAGGTACGGAAATATTTGCAGAATATTTCAAAAACACAACAAACAATATTCTAAAGGTATGGAATAATAATGGATCATTAATATTCGAAAAAGCAATATTGCTAGGAAAAGAGCTGTTTTCGAACCCGTCCTTTTGAAAAAAATCATTTGACTTGAGTGTTTATGATTTTAACGTGAATTCTATTGCGACTCTTGGTTTTTATTAAATTTACAAAAAAATTCTTTGGCCGAAGAATGTGTAATTGATAAAATTTCTTTAACAATTCGATAAATGTTATCAAACATTGGTTCATTACACAACATTTGGCTAAAACTGATCAATTGGCCAATTTTGAGTTTTTTTAATATCGCCGTAATCCGCCAGTGCTCTATACTCGTTATTTATTTGTTCCGCGTTTCTTAATTCATTTTCCCCGAAAACATTTATTATAATTGGAAAAACACTGTTAATTTTCCCTAAAATTACACTTTCTGGAGAAAACGGCGATAACAAATTAAAAATTTCATAATTGAAATTGATGCGTTTTCCTTAATCACAAAAGCGTTTGTAAGATTTTCAGTATAACGTATATTATTGTCATTTAAATAGAAGTTTATGACAGATGTACTGTCTAGAGCCTCTTTGCTTATAACATTTCTGGCGAACTGATTAAATAAATATTTCATGCGTAGCATTAAAATATACATTCTTACGTCTTCGGATTGCCTTCCCTTATTAATTTTATTGTTAACTTCAAAGGCATATGATAAAAAAAAAAAGATGTAATTAATTTATTATTTAGGTTGAATGAAATAAATGGTTTCGTTTCCGTGTGAAACTTCCATGTTGCCCATTTCAAAATAATAGAGAAGTGACTCCTCTATCTAAATTCTCTTTTCTACTAGGGCTGTAGTTGCAGCAGTAATGATTGATTTCTCTCAAAAGTTTGTTTATGGTATTCGGCAATTCAGACGCTGCAGTTGATGAAGCCAAATTTAGGTTGTGGCAAACGCAGTCATTAACTACCAATTTCAGAACCAATTCTTTTAGTTTATATTGAACTCCGTTATGTTTTCCCATCATCACGTTGCAATTATCTGTGAATCATGTTAAATTATTTATTGAAATTCAATTCTCTTCTAAAATTTAAGATTAACTTTTTATTAAAGTAGTAAATATTCCCGAAGCAGTTGAGTATATGACCGGGATTAATGAAAAAAAAAAAAAACTTTACAGGTAGTTTTAAAAATTCTGATAATGATAGCCAAGTTGTTCTACATAGACAAATATTGTCGATTTGTATTTTCATTAATTTTCCGTGTATTTTCTGATCCGATAACATCCACTTTTATCTGTTGTCCTTTAATTCTGTTGATATACATTTTTTCACTATTTTAGAATCTCCTATTTTTTAACAGTTGGTTATTATTTGGATAAAAACAGCAAATTATGTTCAGCAATAAATAAACTCAGAGATATCTCTAATTGTTTTTGCATTGTTATTGATTATTTGAACATTTTTATCAAAAACTTGATGGAACAGTTTTTTTGGCATTATTTAATGACTTTTTATTCCCATAGAATTGATTCAGTAGAACTAGACCCTCCGATATTTCGTTAACTGTTTGAATATGTTGATTGTTGTTGTGTTTGCATTTTGGAAGGTCGACTTTTGAGCAAGTTGGGTAAACAAGAAGAATTACTTATGTCTAGTATATCATTTTGGTTACATATTGAAAGCGAGTTGATCGTTTTACATTCGTTAATAATACTATAAATCTAATCGTGATTTTTAATGACATTTTCATACTCAATTTCGGTCACCTTATCGTTTCTTCTGACCGGTTTGACCAATAATTTATCATATAGTAGTGGAGTTGTTACCAGAATGTACACAATATAAAGTAGACACAATTTGCTACTAATGATTTTGATATTAGCGAAATCTAACGCCTCCTCGGGAGTACTATATGGTAAATTTTCGGTTTCCAGTGTATTAATGGCTAATTTAATTTCAGAATTTGATAAAACGATTGAATTTATAATCCCTGCTTTAGCCCAGTGAATTGCGTACTTAATATTTACCAATTCTTCTTTCATTAGTTTTAATTTATATTGAATATTTAATGCTAATGGGTCGTTTAATTTATTTTCTTTGTGAATTTTGTTAATAATTAAATTAGCCATTTTTGTAATATTATTGATTCTTTCATTGTAAAATCGGTTTATAACTACTTGGTTGTTGTTATTCTCTAATGCATTATTCATTTTATCTTTAATTACTTTGAAATCCTCGTGATCGGGATTTCCGGCTATCCATTTCCATGCACTACCTATAAAGTGTAAGGATCGTTTGGATTTATGTATTCTAAGGCTGTCCAGTAATGTTTGTAATTCCGAGAGGTCATGCCTCAAATAGGGGTGCAATGGGTGATCTATTGTCGTTTCTTTGTCCAGTATGGATTGCATTCTGTCTATGTAATTTTGGTGTTTGTCTAAATTCAATTATATGGATTAATTTGAAGTTTCCGTCCTGTATTTTTGCTTGACCTGTGCTAATTGAGATGATTTGAGAATTTGTGTAATCAAGAATTTGAATTTCTGCCAATGTGTTGCTTAAGGCGTAACTGTAATAAAAATAAGTTTTTGTTTCTTAGGATTTAATATTGCTTTTGTGAATTACTCTTCCGGACTCCGTTATAACTCTTGTATTTCTGTCTTCCGTTACTATTTCGGGTTTTAATCGTTCTGTTAATTTCGATCCTAATCTTTTGTTATGTTTTACATAGATTGCTTGACCTGCCTGGTAGGTTTTGATCGGGGTACGGTTTTTGTTATGGTATTTCAGATCTGTTTCCTGCTTTTGTTTTATCTTTAGTATGGTATCTTGTCGGATTTATTCTAATTTTTCAGGATCTGTGTTAGGGATTCTGCCAAAATATATTTCCGCTGGCCGTTTGCAAGTTGTCGAGTGGATTGAGTGGTTATATTCATTAATCGCTCTCTCTAGTAGTTCATTAAAAGTTCGCTCTACCCCATCAGCCTTTAGACATCTCATCATTTCTGAGAGTGTCGAGTAAAATCTTTCCACTTGGCCATTCACTTCACTTTTGTATGGGTGAGTTTTGAAGACTTTTATGTTTAAACCATCTTCCATCATTGATATTATGGAATTCGAGTTGAAGGATTTTTCATTGTCAATTACCACAATATCTGGTACACTAAAGAAAAAGAATTTATCTCTAAGTGGTTGTTTGATGTCTTCTGTCGCTCTGGATTTTAACGGTCTGCAGAAGGCGAGTTTACTGAATTTGTCAATTGCCGGTAAAACCAATTTATTTTCTGTTGAGTTAATATCTAGATGGAGCGTATGTCCAGGATAATTAGGGATAGGTGTTGGGGTAATACTAGGCTTATTGGGATGGTGATCATATTTATTCTTCTGGCATATAACACAACGTTTGACCAGCAACTTAATTTTCCTGATCATCCAGGGGAACTAATAATTTTCGATTATTTGATCTCGATTTACAATGTACTGAGTATTACAATGTGCTCAGCGATGGACAGATAATATTTTTTCCTCTTGTTGGTTTTCATCCGTAATATCTTGTATCATCTTCTGAGTGAATCGAATTTTATAGTCTCTGAAATGTATTGGGTACACTTCTTGAACTTTTCCCATTATATGTTCTAATGTCTTGTCCGTTAATCGTGAGTGGATTAAGGTAACGTTTAAAAAAATGTATAATGTCTGAATTTGAAAAACTTGCTTGTGTAATAATGTGCCTGGAATATTTTGGAAAAGGGTTTATTATTTGGTACGAACTTCCCTCGCCTAGGTTTAAAATTAGTTGATTGCGGAATACATTAACTGGGGTTTCGTCTGTGGGGACCAGATCATCCGGAGAACTTTTGTCGCTATGTTGTGTGACTGACATTACGTTTATTCCGGAAGTGATTGGTGTTTTTCCCGGTTGTTATTTTAACTCATAGTTGTACTCTTCCAGGATAGCTTTCCAACGTTTCATCTTGGAGTTGTTATTTTTATTGCTTAGGGCATATGTCAATGGTTTGTGGTCTGTGAAGATCTTCACTTTCTTTGATCCGTAAAGGAAATTTCTCAAAGATGTTAACGCCCAAATTAAGGCGAGCATTTCCTTTTCATTAGCCGCATAATTTTCTTCCATTTTATCTAAAATTCTTGAGAGAAACGTGATTGGCCTTCCCTCCTGAGATAAAACTGCACCTAGTGCAAAGTTGGAGGCATCTGTAGTCAATTCAAATTCTTTTTGGAAATTTGGGAATGATAACAGAACTTCGTTGGAGACGAGTGAGGTTTTTATTTTGTTAAAGGCAGCTTCTTCTTCGGTGTTAAGCTTTACCATTTTATTTCTTGAGAGGGTTTTGGACACATATCCGTCTTCTCCTTTTAAGAGTGAAGTCAGGGGCTTCTCAAGTTTTGCGTAGTCCCGGATGAAACGACGATAAAATCCGGCTAATCCCAAGAAGGATATGAGCTCCTTCACGGTCTTGGGTACGGGAAATTCTGTTATGGCTTTTACCTTCTTCTGACTCGCATTTATCCCATCTTTAGAGATGACAAATCCTAAAAATTCTACCTCATCCTGTAGAAATTCACATTTGTCGAGTTGAATCTTCATATTGGCGTTTTCTAATACTTTAAAAATTATCGTCATGTTCTTGAAGTGTTCTTCTTCTATTTTACCAAATATGATTATATCGTCGATATAAACGTAACAATGCTTCCCAATGTGGTCGCGAAGGATATCATCGAGGGTGCGTTGAAATATCGAGGGGGCAATTTTAAGACCAAATGGGAGGCGGGTAAACTCGTATTTTCCATGATTAACCGAAAAAGCTGTTTTTTCAATGTCCGATTCTTTTAAAGGAATCTGATGAAAGCCGCTCTTTAGATCTATTATGGTGAAAAATCTGTTTTCCCCTAAGTTTGCCAAAATATCGTTGATCTCAGGTATTGGATACCTGTCTGAGATAGTAACCGAATTTAATTTTCGGTAGTCGATCACTATTCTGTATTTCTTTTCTCCCGATCTGTCTTCTTTTTTCGAAGGGGGGCGAGTAGCAGGAACAGCACAGTCGCAACGATTTCAACAACAACGTCAAGAAACACTACCTACAGTTAGTACAAATTTAAGTGACCGCATGGGAACATGGTGATGGAACGAAATCTCGCTCCCCTCACAATGGAAAAAATGGTGGAGGGAATAATAATAGTTGTTTCCAGGATTTTCAGAAAGAAGAGTTTGCGGCACCAGGAAATTTGTGTTGTCATTGTGTCTTCTTACAGGTTGGAGCAGTATATGAACTTTAAATTGTATTTTTGTCTTGTGCTAAATAAATTACTAAAAAATATATTACTAACAAATTTACTAACTATCAACTACTTAGGTGTCTGGAACCGGGTTGAGTCTTTGTTGCTAACATTCCTTTCCCATCCCCTCGATCTTGTTATATGTAAAAAGGTGTACGACGGCGGCCTGGCCAGGGGCGGATATCCCAATTATTAGACTTATGTGGTTATCGATGTGGCGCCTTTCTTTAAAGGGGTGAATATATTGCTATGTTTGGTTTCATGAAGAATGGGTGTCGTGTTGTGTGTAACATGGGTATAGTGGTATGGTATTCGCATTTATAATACGGGAGACTTGCTTAATGCTTGATCGTATATCGCAATCAATCAATCAATCAATCAAAAATTATTTAATGACTTTTTATGATATTCACTTGAAGCATGCCTTTCTATATGCGTTCTCAGCATTTTTGAAGATTATTTTATTTCAACAAATCTAAATGACGATATGCTTAAAGATCCATCAAGGATTTTTAATGGTGCCCATTCTGGCGTTTTGCTATGTCCAAAAGGGTGAGAGAGTCCTGGCCCCAAAGGGAGCAACCAACGTCTACGAGACAGATAAAGGTCGGGCTAAAGGAAGCATTTTGATTCCTCCAATGATAATGTTTCACTAAAAAAGAATATCGAAGGATGTAATTAATTCAATTCCGGAGGGCATATTTTACACAAAAACAAATTCGGGGTGGATGACCTCGGAAGCGTTCTTGTTTTATATCCACGATGTTTTTTATCTGACACTTGTGTCAAAAAATATGTATTTTCCAGTAGTGCTTTTTGTCGATGGTCATAAAACACATCTGACCTACGCACTTTCTAAATTATGTGAGACCCTTAAAATAATATTGATATGTCTACATTCTAATTTAACACGGTTCTTCAACAAAATCTCAGGTGTGGAGAAGCAACATTCTCGACGATCAGTTCGCCAAGAAACATTTCGTACCGATGTTGAAAAGAGTTGTCAACAAATATGCCAAACGTGACACAATAATTAATGGATTTCACTCTTGTGGGCTTCCTCTCTTCAACGCAAACGCTATTAATTATTCTAAGTGCCTCGCAAACTCAACCCGAATTCCAAAGAAAATTGAACCAATCGAAAATTTCAAAATTGAAGAAAATACGAGCATCATTAACCTTAAGGAATTTATTAAAATTGTTGGATGTGATAAAATTAAACAGCTGGACTTAATTGGGCAGATTAATCAATGCTACACACTCCGGCGACTTTCCATTATTGCATAAAATATATGAAAGGTTAAAAGGTAGATTTAACAAATAATTTAAGATATACAGTTAGGTATATAACAAGTTTTAATCTATGTAATTCACTTAAAAGTGGGTTTAAATGTAGAGTACTTAATTTTAATTTAGGCTTCCCGGATAGAAAAACGCGCAGGTCATGCGGAATAATGTTTTTTAAATTATTTTAGGCCACCTTAATTATTTAAATTTAAATTTAGAATAATATCAACATACCTCACAGTGGTAGTTTATCTGAATTAGAAATTGGACAAGAAATTATAATTTTTGAGACTGAAGAAGTTGAGTATTTTATGCCTGAAGTAACTAGGGGAATTGTTTATTTGAAGATGCGTTTTGAAATCAATTAATTCTATGTTTTGCTTTAGATAAACCAAACTGAGCCACAAATATTTCACCAGGGTAATTTTCCTTAGGTTTCAATCGTAAACGAAAACAAAATCTGTGAGATCAATATATTGCAAAGCTTTTTAAAAATCATCACCAGCTCGAAAAGGAATGAGAAATGTTGAACGGAAAAGTTAGATAATAACATTAAATCCATTCCAGAAGGTTATCAAAACCAAAATTGATGAGAGAGCCGCGATCGAACAACGGAAAATAACCCGGAAAAATGAAGATTTAGAGAAGAAAATTTTAAAAGAACAAACCAAAGAAAACAAGCGTCCACACACAAAAGTCCACTATACCAAATAAATGGCCTTAACAACCCAAATTCAAAAATTGTCAGTGAAAAAATCAAATTAAGAAAACGTGGGGTTTCTAAGTGGTATTTGAATGTCTAATATATTGGGCGCATCCAGCGCAGTGAGGCCTAACTAAAAACATGTAGGTCTCACACATTTTACGTATGCCAAAAAATTATGAGACCTAAAAGCGCTGTTTAAATTTAAATTCATTGTTTTTTGTTTTTTTAGATATTATCGTCGATAAGACGTTGGAAATTTCGCAAAAGGTATGTTTCAATGTATTGAAAGAACCTCATGTGCGCAACCTTATCATAGATTTAAATAATAAATAATAGAAGGCTCATTACAGGGTCAAATGCGGCTCAGTATTAGATAAATTATGGCTCATCACTGGGAGATGTAAATTATTTTGTTAAATTGAGTTTTATGAAATATCTTCAAAGGTGCTTGAATATTTAATTATATAATTTTATTTACAATTTTTCAATTAAGAGCTTGCTTTAAACAGATTTTGAAAAAATAAAGACACTTTTGTCTATGTTCCAAAAACAGTTAAAACTTTTGCTAAGGGGGCTCAAGACTGGGTAGTTTATGTCTCAAAATATTTCCAAAAATTACTGATAAACCGTATGTTAGACCATCTACCGAGCTTAGAATTGGTCTATACGGAATATTCGGTTTGTGTACTTTTGGTAATCCATAAAGTTTAGGAATAACCGAGATATAATTTGTTAGCTTGTTTGTTGTATTTAGATCTGGATTCGTACAGAATTATCTTTTGGAATTTGCAAGTACAGTATTATCATTAAGTAGTACATTCATTTTAACCAAATATTCAGTCCTTAAGGTCAAACCAGTCATATTCCCTTTATCTGCGCGTGTGTCTTAAATACCTGGGTTATTTTGTAAAAAACATTTTTGCTTGTCGATTCTAAATCGGTGATACATCACTCAAATCAAAAATCACACTCTCAACATCTTAACCGTTAACTGCAATAACTTTATTAAGATGCAGGACACATCGATGATGAAAAACTTCTGCCAAAAAAAATCGCTCCACCAATAAACCATCAACTAAAATTATGTAATGTTTGTTAATTGTCCCCATGAAACACATTTTGTGAAATTTGTTTCAGTACTAAATGCGAGACGCATTAGCTATCAATAATTTTATGTAACGGTTTTTGGTATTTTTAGTTTAGGTTTTGGAAAATGTTTTGGAAAATTGTATTAAAAAAATCATCGCTGTCTTATCTACACTCAAACTGAACTTCTTTTTATGAATTATACAGTCGAAACGTAAAAGAAAGTAAAAATATACCAAATTTACGCCGAAAATTCAAAAACACAGTTTTCATTAATAATGCAAAAACCGAAACGCAAAAAATCTCTATCTCGATTATTCATTATATGATTACTATAGGGGAGAAGAGAAGTGATTTTAATTAATTCTGTATAGTTCTGCAAAACAACCTGATCCTATTTATTATTATGTTGTTCAACTATTGTTTGGTGATTATTTTATGCAATTTGATAAAAAATTAAAATCCATTTATTTTGTACTAAATGAGAATTTATTCGTTTATCAGGGTTAGATTTATATAAACATTAACATAAAAATATCATTATTTTGTCATTTACATAATTCATGATATACATATTTTGTGTTATTGTATATAATGACGGTTTTATATTATAAACTCACCCAAAATAAATTATATGAGGATGCAGTCAGTCTGTATATACCTCTAAAAAAATGGTTTACTAATGAAAATATTTTTGCAATTAATTTCGTGAAAAATGCAAAAACATTAATCCATTTTGATTTGTGTATTACGAGTATAAAAATAAACTAAAAGCTATATGTATATGTATGGGTGTATGTATGTTGTGAAACGAATATTCTAATTAAAATTTTATAATAATAATGAGACTGCTAAATGAGTTTTTTCTATGAATATTTAAGATATTCATTCTGTTACCCATTCTGGTAATATCAAAAAGTTTAACGACACGATTTTTTTTTTGCTGTATTCATTAGCAAAGTTAAATAGAAATGTTAGTAAAAAAAAAATAAAAATTGTATCCCTAAGCAATGAAACAAAAATGTATAAAAGCTCATACTTTTTGTATTTGTATATGTTTGTGTGTGCATGTGTTTATGTTTGCCGAGGAAAAGTGTAGAATGAAAGATTTAAAAGATTTAACCTAGACCTGTTGGAGGAAACCAACTTTTTAATTTATTCAGTTAGATTTTTGTTGTTGTATTTTTTACCTTTTTTTATACACATTTTTTTTTTTTTTTGTTGCCCCTCAGTTCACATTTTTCATTTTCCACTGCGCCAAAGATAATTTTTCAAAACGATCCGCTTTTTATTTTGTCTCGATACTTTCTTCGTTTTATTGTTAATTTTTTTTATCCCGTTTTTCCTCGTTCGGGTTTTTACATAGTTAGTTGGTTGATTGTGTTTATTTTGTATTCATAAAATATAACAAAATATTTAATGGATTTGATAATTGGTGAAATTGAATTACCAAATAAAAAATAAAAAAATGTTTTGTCAAGTTTTCCAATCACTTGGTTCCAATCGAAATAATAAAATAAAATGAAAAGTACTTGAAATTGAATAACAATGGAGCAGCAAATAACAACAAAAAAATACGGGATCCGTTGAGAATTGTAAAATCATGTAATAAATTTCCTATTTTATTATGTTATGTCTTATCTTATATTTAATTAGAAACATAAAAATAATAAAGACACAAAATACAGAAGAATAGAAGCAAAATGTTTTATTAACTTTTATTGTTTTATTGTTATTCTTATTTTATATTTTAATTTGTTCAAATTTTAATTTTCTTTTTAGCATTTTTATTATGTGATATTAGATGTCACAAGAGAATAATTACAACAAAAATAATGTAATCAGTTTATTAATTTTTATTTTCCATTTCTTATCTATGTTAAATGATTAAAATTTATTACTGCTTGATTTACTATTTTTTTCCTTTGTTTTATTTGTATAAATACAGTGGAACTGTGGCAATTTATTATGAAACTTGTTGCCATATAACATTCTCCTGAATACAGATTTTGGTCGCAAAATGAGAGTTGAGTCGAGAGTTGTATAAAACCTCTTAAAATTTTCTGCGGCTATCCTGACACATGAGTCATTTTTCTCTTTTTGCTAAAATGAGCGATTGATTTTTTGTATCCTTTGTTTTTGTTATAATCGGCCACATTCTTTTGGTTTGGTTAGCAAAAATCGTCAACGAAAACAATTCTTGTGATCGTTAATAAAAACAAACAAAAAGCAATATAAAATGTGTTTATATCGTTTTTCATCGGCCACATTCTTAATGATTTAAATTTTTTCATTGATCTTGAAATTTGCTGTTTTTTTTTTTTGAGTTATGTGTGCGACCACCATTTTAATTCATCCTCTCGACCATTCTCTTCTAAGCATATTTACCTTATAAGTGTCATGTTATCTAAATATTCTTAACAAAAAGACAAAACGCAAATTCGAACATACACAGACATTTATCAATACTATAACCTTCCGATAATGCTCAATTCATTGACTCATTGCTACTAAAATCGATGTACGGGCCTCGCGAGGTAGTTTCGTTGCTTCAGGGTTTAGCTTAAAACATCACTTTCCCAAAGGCCAATTTACAGTCGGAAGGCTTCCAGTTTTTATTAAAAGTATGACTTCTATTTCAAGTTGTTTGGATAGACACTTGGGTCCTTATTGTAAGCCTACTGTGTACCTTTCTGTCCAAAGCCTCCAGAATTTTTTTTTAAGCATTTTCAAAAGATGGTACTAAAACTTCAATCCAAACACTTTAAACAACTTTTACAAATTCCCTCTCTGAAGTTAGGTTGAGCATATAGTCCTCGTATAGCATAACCAAAGGGGCCCGATGACTATTAATGCAATTCTGCTATGTTGTTCAAAGTTTAGTTCTGTCATAATTTCGAAAAGGAAGAACAGTCGAATTTCGTAATGCTTCCATAATTCACCCCCCTCTCCCCCATCGGTACAGTTACATGATTTTTAATATGTTCCGAAGATTGTAAGAGAATTCAATCCAGTTTCGAACTGATGAGCTTTTGATTATGAAAAAATCAATCTTCTCATCAGGCCGCGGCGACTGGACTGATTATACCACAATTTACATTCTATATATACAGAATGCGCTGTGCGTTTAGTACTAGCGAATCATAACTAATACAGATGAACTCTCTTACAATTTTTTCTTCTTTACGATATTCACACTGCTCTGTGTGTAAGCTAATTTTACTTTATTAATTTTTTGTTGAATGTTAATTAATTCATGTAATTTCCAATATATTACCGGTGATTAGACCATTTAATTGTGTTTTTATTAACACGAGAAGCATATTAGTATTTACGTACGGTAATTCCACGAAACCCCAACAATTAATTTTACGTACGGTAATTCCACGAAACCCCAATAATTAATAAATCACCATTATATCAAAGTCAAATCTAATTCTGAAATTCAGGATTAATTTAATCCCCATATTAAAGATTGATTCTGGAACTAAGTTATATTCTGAAAATTGAATTATTTATTAGCAAATTAAGGAAGAGAAACCTTTAAATATTGTTCAACTAAATTAATTAATATATATTAATGAGCCAAACACAATGTATTACATACAAGTATTACAAAAATTAACATTTAATGAAATTGCCTATGTAAACTCTCCCACTCCTAAGCTAAAATTCTAAAAGAATGTTTAAAATTTTTAAATTATTAAGTTATAATTTAAATTCATAGCACTTGTTCCATTAAATACCATTCTCTTGTATATCGTTAATTAATTGTTTAGCTACTGCAAATAGATTTAAAATTAAAAAGTTGAAAATATATATTTAACCATACTATTAAATTTAAGCTAACCGGTAATTTTCTACAGATCTAGAAAAAAGAAAATTAATAATGTTGAAATTAATTATTTATTAATAAAAGTATATAATATAATTTAAACATTGATCATAATACTACGCAGAAAAGTCTAGAATATCAATAATTTAGTTAAGCACTACATGCACCTACAATATTTACTAATAAAACTCAAATAGAGTTTCCCAGGTATCACTGAAAACTAAATTGCTTTACTACTTAATAAATAGAAGTTTATTTACATAAATTAGTTAGTGATAAATAAAATAAAATATAAATCACAAGAACAATACATTTTCTACGTTACATAACTGCTGGATGCTTGGAGTTTCTGGGTGTTAAGCGAGAATTTACCAATATTTCTGTAGCTTGGAGATGATCTAACATATATATGTATATAATTAAATATACTTTATATCCACTACACCATCAGACAAAAATACCCGAACAAACTATGACTGACTAAACTGACAAAAGTGTTGAAACATTTTCATCAATACCTCAAATATTTTGCTATGCAATGTAGTTTACAATATCATATAAAAGGGAATTTCCCTTATCCTAGATAACGTACGATGCTATTCATTTAATTAGTATAATATTTCAATCTATATACATAAATATTTAACGAAACAGCAACATTAATGTAAATTACAATTTAATACTAATAAAGTGATTGATTTTAGCAGAATATATTTTTGATATTTTAGAATAAAAATTTTAACTATGTATTCAAAAATTTAATTTAGGTGTTAAAAAATGAGCCTCTCCAAAGAAATAGATGAAATTTTTAAAAAATTGATAATAAAAGCATTGCAACGACAAGAAACTTATCAAAATAAATCCCTACAATATGTAATATCAAACGGTAGCATCAGTTTCATAAAAAGAAATTTATTTGAAACCGGATCAACAAAAATAAGCAACGTTGTAGACGCCCACAACTTTATCTAAGCCGACTGAGCGGTAATTTGCACGACTAGCAAAATCAGCTCAAGTGATTAATCCCAGACCTCGTCCAAATATTTATGTCTGATAGTGTACATATTCAAATGATTTCCTTCACCTTAGTCATTTTCGCAACTCAAAAATAAAACCTAGACTACCCAAATAAAAATCCAATTAGCATCATTCATCTTTTGAAGAAATCTCCGCCACCAAAATCCTGCACCTAATCAATAATTCAGAAATTTGATCTTTTAATCTTAATTAATAAATAAATACAAATATATCTAAAATTTTAACTCAGTTCACGGACCTCATTCCCTGCCAAATTAAGCATGAAAAGTAAATAAAACAATAAATAAATGCAATGAAAATGAACCCTTACTTTCTTAAAAATGTATCGATGTATCATATACGTAATTATGACGATTGTGTGTACATCCCACCATCTGCATTTCAATAAATCCATTAAGACAACCATTAAACTCAAAAACATTTAGCCTTCCAAAATGATTTAACATAATTTCACTTTTTCACATAAATGAACTCATCATTTTGTGTTAAAAATCAAATCTTAACTTAATTTAAACCAACATTTCTAAATTCGCATTTTATTTATCTTTTTATTTATTTGTTTAGACAATTTATAATTTATAATATTAATTAAATTAATTAGAAAACAATTTGATTCAGTATGTAATACCCTGTAAAAAAATTTATTAATCCTACCTAAATAAACCGTTCAAATGAATTTTTTTTTTTAAGATAGCTCCCAATTCCAATTCGACTCAAACCAATTCGATTATACAAAGTATAAAAATCCTATTTGAGTCGAAAATACAAAATCTTATTGTGTTCAAACAATTCACGATGTCAATCACAGCTGTATTTTGTTGAGAAATTTACAACAACAATTGCACGTGATAGGAATTAAATAATTCGAACAAAAAATTTGAACTATTTAATTCGAGCTCGAAACAAATAAAATACGTAACTGGTTGAATGAAAAACAGAAGAAATACCAACATATAATTTAAAAATTAAATCGAAAAAATATTTCGCGGCTTATTCTGTTAAGAAAAAATAACTCAAAAATAATTCGAATTAATTTTTTCTCTACAAAACACAGCGAATATCATAGTTGTTTCGTGAATACACAAAAACACAAAGAGATTAACAACACCTGCATTCAAGTAAAAAAATCTTATATACTAAAACCACTGAGTACTATATACAGTCATACCCCGTACAACGTCCCCCCTCATAACGTCGTTTCGTTGTAACGTCGTTAGTAAAATGCGAACAAACCTCGCTTTATCGTCGCTGTGTTTCGTTGTAACGTCGTTTAAAATAATAACCAAAGCAAAAAAACACTGAGAAAAAAGGCAAAAAACATGAAAAACAAAAAACAATGAAATTTTCTCTTCTATTCGTCTACATACACATACTTTGCCCCTTATAACGTTGTTTCGCCTAACGTCGGAACCAATTAACAACGTTAGGCGAGGTATGACTGTATAGTACTCAGTGCTAAAACCAAAAACATACTAAAACCACCAACACACATTGACGGTAAATATTTCCTACCATCTTTCATGTGCGTATCAGTAGACCTTATAGTACATACAAACACCTAAACTATGTATCAATATAATACAGTAAAATAATGTGACAACTGTATCAACAGCAACGCAAAAAAATTCTCTTTATGTTGTTGTTTGTGCATTATAATACATAAACCAACAAAATATATTACATTTCCTTAACAGAATCCGTGTAAAGAGCGAACAAGCTGCTGTACAACCGTATTGTTGATCCTGCCATATATAAATCAAGTTGTATGCATGTATTAATTAGTGCCCATTCTACACAATAGTAAAACACTTGTGACACACTTGTGATCCAACGTAAAGATTCTCTTTCTCGTTGTTGTTTGTATTTAATAATACAAAAACCAACAAAACCACGCACACTTCCTTCACAGAAACCGTGCAAAGAGAAAACGACACAGCTACACAGTACACAAACATATTTATGGCCTATTTATATACCAAATTATAAGTATAGATTAGTGTCGATTGTAGAATGTACACAAACTCACACATAAGAATACAAATAAATGTGCGTAAAAATAAAATTTAATACCAAATTTATTGCGACTTATTTTATATAAATTAAAATTTATTTCAACACTATCTAAATATTAGACTTTAGTAATTAATAATTGAAATTTGATTTTCTGTACAATCCACAAAACATCAAATCCTGCACTTTTAATTTTTCTATCTACAAAAATAAAAAACATTGCCTAACAAATGCATCCCGGTGGATTGCATTTTCCAAAATTACACTTTAGTTTATTTATTTTCACTACACTTGGATTATTATTACACTAAAATCAATTTAATTAGAATTTGATTTAAAATTTAAAATTAATCTGTATACTATATACTTATGTATATAAAGTATATACATAAGAAACAAAAAATAAAAAGAAAATAAAATAAAATTAAATTCTCGAAGAAGACGACAAAAGCACGTCTTTCTTCTTCGAGCGACAACGCCCGACTGGAAAATTGCGCGCGCGGGAAAATGCGCATACAGAAAAATCGTCTGATGTTGAAAGACCGAATGTCAAAAGGCCGAATATGTGCTAATGGTGAACGCCAAAAAGCCGAATGGGTCGGATGGCCGAATGTCGAAAGGCCGAATGTCGAAAGGCCGAATGTCAAAGGGCCGAATGTGTCAAAAAACCGAATGTGTCAAAGGGCCGAATGTCTAATGTCGAATGGGTCGAAAGGCCGAATGTATAAAGGTAGGATGGATCGAAGGGCTGAACATGTGGAAGGGCCGATTGGGTAAAAAAAAAAAATTGTTTATTGGAGTTTCTTTCACTTAAGTACAGTGTGATCAAATTTTGTCAGAAAAATGATTGTGTCTGTTTTTCTGTTTATTTGTTTTGTTTATTACTTTTTTGCTCATAACTGTTGTGGGCACATGTTAATTTTTTATGGTCAAGGTTATTTGTGAGCAATTTCCCCGCCTCTTTTAGTTATTAAGTAAGAAATAATACAATTTTATGTTATGTTTGTCGTTATTTCTTAGGGTGAAAAATTTAAAAAGATGTTTAAGGTGATAACTACTTCGAAAATTTCATTAAACTGTTTATGAATTATTTGATTATTCTTTAATTAAATGCTCTTAACCGAGTATGATTTAATTCGATTTTGATGAAGTTCTGGAGTATGACCGTGGAACTTGCCTATTTCTTAACTGATTATAATGAAATTCATCCACTTAGTCAAATTTTCGACCAACTATTGTAATTTTTTTTCAGTTAATATAATTTTGCTTGACTTAACTAAATCAAATTATCCTTTACTTAACAGAATTCTCTTAAGAAAAATGTGTCACATGAAAACCTTTCACTTTGGTTCACTTATTAGAATTTTATTTATCCTCCCAATCGAGCTGTCGCCATGTTTCCTTTTTGTCACGTCACTTCGAGCTATATATTTCGTAACGTTAACTCGGTTTTATTGAGATTTGGGTTTTTTCAATAGTCTAGGTGTGAGTCATGATATTAATAGGACAAGGTATGTTTGACAGCTGAAACCACGTGGTGCGTGACGTTATTCTGAGTTAATTTTTTTTTTCCAATTGGTTTGGGCTTATAAAAATATTTTTAGGTTTTGGACTTTCACGTCAATCGGACGTTTTCTGTGAAAGCAAATATTTTTTAATTTTTTTATTTGGAAATTTTATTCAACGATTAAATTCTGCACCAAATATCCTAAAGCTATGGGGTACTCCAACCACGGAATATTATCCAAATTCCAAAAGATTACAAATCGTGTTAGCCCTGCCATTGATGATCGAGCGAAGAGAGTGAAAAATCCAGGTGAAATTGTGTAATTCGTGGTCCGAAATAAATGGCTGACCGACCTAAAAATGGAATGTTGTCTAATTGAACTATCCTTCTCTTTCGCGGCACGATCTGTTGTAAATGAGCTTTTGCTCAAAATGGAGTGCGCCAAAACTTAAATAAATTTATGTGTAAATCAAATAAATAAATAAATAGACATCATAACAAAAACCAAACGAACTCTCTCGCACGAACATTCCAGAATAACACACAACAATAGCACGATATCATCTCTTCTAACAAACGACACACCAAAATTAAAATAAATGATTGGTGCGCGTCACACTAATCATAAGTTCCCCATATACAGCAAACTCACAATACAATGCAAGAAAAATAAACAAACACTCGGATTTTATATTTAAAGTAAACTATGTACAAGGAAAAATAATGTGAACAGAGATAGACATCCGAACAACATTCAAAACGGGAACACAATTGCGCTGATGGTTACGCAACGAAGGCAGGGTAACAGTATGAGAAATTGTCACCAAATTTTCATCCCGAAAAGGCTTTTTTTTCTAAATGTGTGCCTCGGCCGAAATTTAAGGAAATTTCCATTCCAATGAGTAACAAATATTTAAAACGCTTAATCAAATCGTATTCATCTCGAAAAATAATTGGAAAGAAACTGATTAAGAAATTGATTGATAATGAACTTTGGACACAATTTACATTTATCTTCTCTCTATCTATATCTATCTATCTATTAGTGATTGTTATACAAATCCACACGCGTTGACCGATTTGAACCAAACTGCACACAATTATTATTTAAGACCAAAGCATTGTCAATATTTCACGTCTCAACCCCCTTCTTTTGGGGGTGATAATCAGGCCCAAAATTACCATGGAGAAATTTATAAAACTTCATAGATTGAGCTGATTTTCGGATAATTAGTGGAAAACCAAAACTAAATCGACAAGTGTAACAATATTTTTTTAACGGTCATGAGTGATGGGGATGGTGTTGAAGATATTAATCGTGATAATGAACACTAAAATGGTGATAGGGATTGTAATGATGATGGGCGATGTTATTGTGGTATGATGGTTTGAATTTATAGTGGTGAGATTGTAGATGGTAAGATGTTGTATTTGTGTGATGGTATATTGGAGTGATAGTGTGATGGTTTTGATGTTTTGATAGTATGAAGGTATGGTGGTATGACTTTATGATGGTAGGAAGGTATGATGGTAACCTGTCACAAATCACTGTTTTGCTGGTATACTGCGGTATGCCTGGTGGTGTGCTGGTATGACTGTATTGCGGTATGGTCATATGATGGTATGATAGTCTGATTGTGTTATGGAAAAGTGATACGATGAAATCTATGACGGAATGTATGATTATTGTTGATAACGGTATCATTCGTAAAATCTGCCTTCGGAAGCATGTCAAACAAACTGCAATAACAGCAAAGGAGTTATAGACGGAGGTATAGACAATTAAGAAGGTATAAATAATGAAAAACTTGAGGGAAACATTATTATAAACATAAAACTCAATAACCTGATGAATTATGTGAGTCACATCTCATAGTAATTACAATCTTACATTCAATATTTACTTCTTGGGGACCCAACCTCATACAAATTTAATTCCACAAATAGTTAATAATATATTCCCGGGTAACACCGGGTTTACTGGCTAGTAGTGAATAAACTAAGCAGTGAAATTTCAATTTCTAAATATCTTCTAAATAACTCATTAGAAATTCATGCATTTTATGGGTCAAATTAACCACGTTATTACGTATGTCTTAAAATGAAATATGGCCAATTTCGAGAGAGATAATGAGATGAAATGACATATTGTATCCGACTTGTCGTTACTGATGCAATTAGAAAAAAATTTCCACATTTAGAAATCACGGGGATTAATGGTGGAAATAATCGGCAACGTATATGTGTTACGAAATATAATACTTACAATGAAACAGGGCCAATTTAATCGGGGCAAGAAACAACGAAATTGGTCATGTTTCATTGTATTGTAAGTTTGTTGTATTGTAACGAATTTTTCTGATTGCATAAGTGTTGATAAGTCAGATACCACACGTCATTTTAGGGGGACAGCTCTGATATCTATTTTAACTGTACGCAATTTCACAGGACATTTCTGAGATCATTGCAAGATATTTAAAAATTGAAATTTGACCAAATTATGTCAAAAGCTTATACTATCAATAAATATGTAGTTGTCAATAATGCTATCAAATCTTTATCAATTTCTCTACACAATTTTTTCCGGAATGAATACCGTTTGGTTAAAAGTTTTGATTTTTTTTTCTGGATGGAATGGCAATTTCCTTAAATTTTCGCCGAGACATACATACATTCATTTTTAAAAAAAAGCCAAATCGGGATGAACATTTCGTGCTAACTTCTCAAACGGCTATTTAATGTTGTTGTGTTTAACACTAAGGTTTTATGTATCGTTTTTGATACTGGAGGTTGGCTTTGTGCAATTTATTATTATGTTTACTATTTTTTTGGCATTGATAAATAAAAAAAAATAGGTTTATACGACTCCTAGAACGCCATTGTCTTGGCATTTTATTATTCAGGATGTACTTTAAATAGAGAGAGATTTTCTTTGACTTAATTTGTAAGGACAACTAATTTCTGTTTCATTTTTTGAAACAGAATCCATTTTTTTTGTAAACGAACATTTTTATAGAAGTTCGCCTTCTCATGTCATGGTAGTAGTGCCAAACGCAAACTAAAAAGTTTTTTGATTGTATTTGGTTTGGTGTGCGGTTTCGAATTCAAATTATCCATGCCATTCTGCAAATGATTTGTTGTGATAATTTTGCGCTTTATTGCGATCTATTTAAATTTGTATGGAACCCCCATAGGATAAAAAGGGGCTTTAGAAATTTATGTAATTTACACTTTCACAACAACATCAATCGATTAACCTGTAAATCACGGGCTTACAATTATTTATACATTTTTCAGAAATGAGACTCGTTGAAAACCAATATCGCATTCCACACTTGTCATTTTCGACCTCTCGTAATATATGGCCAAAAATAAAATATCATACAAATCCTATGAAATTTTAATTTTTAACATTCACGCCGAAGTCACCGCAAGGAATCGATGGAATCGATCAAACATGCCTTTTGTATGCGAATACACCTTATAGGTGGATGGGTTAGATTTTTTTGTTTTGTTTATTATTGTTTTAAAACTGTTGTACTAGCAATTTAAAGAAATAAATTTATAACAAGCAAAAACAGTCTTGGTTTTTGTTTATATCTTAAATAAGACAACAAATTAAATTAGAATAACTTTTTCATCTTCCTCAGACCCCACTTTCAAATTCAGCAAGTTATCACTTTGCATTGGAAATTTGACCATTTACTTTATCAGATATAAATTATATCAGACTATACGTAATATTAAAATTTGATTAAAAAAAAAATCGACAAAAACAAATTAAAATAAAACAAATACGTGTTGTCACATACCAATTTCTCCTCCCAATATGTTGAATAATATATTGCGAAGCCAGCACCACATACAAAGTACTTAAATTCAATAAAATCCATTGTAATATTGGCAATTGTCCAGTTTTATAAATTGACCAAATGGGAAAATATTTTAAAATTGGCCATTTTGAAAAAATAAAAAATAAAAATTTAAATAAAATTGTTTGCTGGTATTGGTGCTCTCGTTCTTATTAAAACTGAATTCAGTATTAAATCGAATGAGTGTAATGAACTTTGGACATATAAAAATTACTCAACCAAAGGATATATGGTTGTAAGATATATAGATGCTTACCTTTAATTTTACATAGTTAACAACTTTAATTAGTTAGTCTTTGGAAAACTACAATAAAAACATAACCCTTTTTTACCACTGAACTAAGATAAGAAAGCATACAATTTTACGAATGCTCATTTATTACTTTTTTTTCATTTGTACTATTTAACTGATTAATTTTAATGGAATGAATTTTTCGACCGTTAAATTAATATTGCATAATTAGATATAGTTCCTAAAACGAACCTTATAATAGTTATCTCGACGCAAATAAATCAATAATTAATTTGCCTGAAAAAAAATTCTGTAATTTAATTTCAAAATAAATTTTTCACCATTTACAAGCTCATTAATTAAAGTTAGATTCGTTTGAAGCAAACATACTTAAAAAAATGTTTTCCAGCAAAAGTAATTTATGTTGTATGTATACATATTTATTATACAGCATAAACGTCAAAGGCAAGCAAGCATCACAATATCAAATTTTACGACAAAAAATTAATTTTCAACTACTTGTCACTAACACAAAGTAATGTATATCGTTGGGAAAAAAAAAAATAAAATAAAAACGGGGAAAACTTATGTTGTAACAAATATTTAAATTGCACTAAATTTTAATTACAACTTGAATTTTTTACACAAAGAAAGACAACTTCGAGTATTTTGTTTCCTTTTTTTTTGTTGCATATAAAGCATAGTACATGATACATTGTAATTTAGACTTGTTCACGGAACCTTAAAACTGAAGTTGTTATCAAATTTCGAGTAACAAAACAATTTAGGATCGTTGATCGAGGATTTTCAATTAAATTGAATTTTCTAAGAAATGTTTAGAAATAATCGAGCAATCAAAATGAAAATTGTCACAGCAATTACAGGTCCCGAAACATATTGATAGAGGTATCAACCATCGTAATCGGACCATTTTAGATTTTTGCCGCCCAAAAACTTGTGAGATATAACACAGTTGATTTTCAATCAAATTGAATTTTCTAAGAAATGTTTAGAAATAAACGAGCAATCAAAATGAAAATTGTCACAGCAATTACAGGACCCGAAACCTATTGATAGAGGTATCAACCATCTTAATCGGACCATTTTAGATTTTTGCCGCCCAAAAACTTGTGGGATATATATAGCACAGTTAATTTTTAATAAAATTGAATTTTCTAAGAAATGTTTAGAAATAAACGAGCAATCAAAATGAAAATTGTCACAGCAATTACAGGTCCCAAAACCTATTGATAGAGGTATCAACCATCGTAATCGGACCATTTTAGACTTTTGCCGCCCAAAAACTTGTGGGCTATAGCACAGTTAATTTTCAATTAAATTGAATTTTCTAAGGAATGTTAAGAAATAATCGAGCAACCAAAATGAAAATTGTCACAGCAATTACAGGTCCCGAAACCTATTGATAGAGGTATTAGCAATCGTAATCGGACCATTTTAGATTTTTGCCGCCCAAAAACTTGTGGGCTATAACACAGTTAATTTTCAATAAAATTTAATTTTATAAGAAATGTTTAGAAATAATCGAGCAATCAAAATGAAAATTGTCACAGCAATTACAGGTCCCGAAACCTATTGATAGAGGTATCAACCATCGTAATCGGACCATTTCAGATTTTTGCCGCCCAAAAACTTGTGGGCTATAGCACAGTTAATTTTCAATAAAATTGAATTTTCTAAGAAATGTTTAGAAATAATCGAGCATTCAAAATGAAAATTGTCAAAGCAATTACAAGTCTTGAAACCTATTGATAGAGGTATCAACCATCGTAATCGAACCATTTTAGATTTTTGCCGCCCAAAAACTTGTGGGCTATAGCACAGTTAATTTTCAATAAAATTGAATTTTCTAAGAAATGTTTAGAAATAATCGAGCAATCAAAATGAAAATTGTCACAGCAATTACAGGTCCCGAAACCTATTGATAGAGGTATCAACCGTCGTAATCGGACCATTTTAGATTTTTGCCGCCCAAAAACTTGTGGGCTATAGCACAGTTGATTTTCAATAAAATTGAATTTTCTAAGAAATGTTTAGAAATAATCGAGCAACCAAAATGAAAATTGTCACAGCAATTACAGGTTCCGAAACCTATTGATAGAGGTATCAACCATCGTAATCAGACCATTTTAGATTTTTGCCGCCCAAAAACTTGTGGGCTATAGCACAGTTGATTTTCAATAAAATTGAATTTTCTAAGAAATGTTTAGAAATAATCGAGCAATCAAAATGAAAATTGTCACAGCAATTACAGGTCCCGAAACCTATTGATAGAGGTATCAACCATCGTAATCGGACCATTTTAGATTTTTGCCGCCCAAAAACTTGTGGGCTATAGCACAGTTAATTTTCAATAAAATTGAATTTTCTAAGAAATGTTTAGAAATAATCGAGCAATCAAAATGAAAATTGTCACAGAAATTACAGGTTCCGAAACCTATTGATAGAGGTATCAACCATCGTAATCAGACCATTTTAGATTTTTGCCGCCCAAAAACTTGTGGGCTATAGCACAGTTGATTTTCAATAAAATTGAATTTTCTAAGAAATGTTTAGAAATAATCGAGCAACCAAAATGAAAATTGTCACAGCAATTACAGGTCCCGAAACCTATTGATAGAGGTATCAACCATCGTAATCGGACCATTTAAGATTTTTGCCGCCCAAAAACTTGTGGGCTATAGCATAGTTGATTTTCAATAAAATTGAATTTTCTAAGAAATGTTTAGAAATAATCGAGCAACCAAAATGAAAATTGTCACAGCAATTACAGGTTCCGAAACCTATTGATAGAGGTATCAACCATCGTAATCGGACCATTTTAGATTTTTGCCGCCCAAAAACTTGTGGGCTATAGCACAGTTGATTTTCAATAAAATTGAATTTTCTAAGAAATGTTTAGAAATAATCGAGCAACCAAAATAAAAATTGTCACAGCAATTACAGGTTCCGAAACCTATTAATAGAGGTATCAACCATCGTAATCGGATCATTTTAGATTTTTGCCGCCCAAAAACTTGTGGGCTATAGCACAGTTGATTTTCATAAAATTGAATTTTCTAAGAAATGTTTAGAAATAATCGAGCAACCAAAATAAAAATTGTCACAGCAAAAACAGGTCATGAAACCTATTGATAGAGGTATCAACCATCGTAATCGGACCATTTTAGATTTTTGCCGCCCAAAAACTTGTGGGCTATAACACAGTTGATTTTCAATAAAATTGAATTTTCTAAGAAATGTTTAGAAATAATCGAGCAACCAAAATGAAAATTGTCACAGCAATTACAGGTCCCGAAACCTATTGATAGAGGTATCAACCATCGTAATCGGACCATTTTAGATTTTTGCCGCCCAAAAATTGTGGGCTATACACAGTTGATTTTCAATAAAATTGAATTTTCTAAGAAATGTTTAGAAATAATCGAGCAATCAAAATGAAAATTGTCACAGCAATTACAGGTCCCGAAACCTATTGATAGAGATATCAACCATCGTAATCGGACCATTTTAGATTTTTGCCGCCCAAAAACTTGTGGGCTATAGCACAGTTGATTTTCATTAAATTGAATTTTCTAAGAAATGTTTAGAAATAATCGAGCAACCAAAATGAAAACTGTCACAGCAAAAACAGGTCCCGAAACCTATTGATAGAGGTATCAACCATCGTAATTGGACCATTTTAGATTTTTGCCGCCCAAAAACTTGAGGGCTAGGGCACAGTTGATTTTCAATAAAATTGAATTTTCTAAGAAATGTTTCGAAATAATCGAGCAACCAAAATAAAAATTGTCACAGCAATTACAGGTCCCGAAACCTATTGATAGAGGTATCAACCATCGTAATCGGACCATTTTAGATTTTTGCCGCCCAAAAACTTGTGGGCTATAGCACAGTTGATTTTCAATAAAATTGAATTTTCTAAGAAATGTTTAGAAATAATCGAGCAATCAAAACAAAAATTGTCACAGCAATTACAGGTCCCGAAACCTATTGATAGAGGTATCAACCATCGTAATCGGACCATTTCAGATTTTTGCCGCCCAAAAACTTGTGGGCTATAGCACAGTTGATTTTCAATAAAATTGAATTTTCTAAGAAATGTTTAGAAATAATCGAGCAATCAAAATGAAAATTGTCACAGCAATTACAGGTCCCGCAACCTATTGATAGAGGTATCAACCATCGTAATCGGACCATTTTAGATTTTTGCCGCCCAAAAACTTGTGGGCTATATCACAGTTGATTTTCAATAAAATTGAATTTTCTAAGAAATGTTTAGAAATAATCGAGCAACCAAAATGCAAATTGTTACATTTATTACAGGTCCCGAAACCTATTGATAGGTGTATCAACCATCGTAATCGGACCATTTTAGATTTTTGCCGCCCAAAAACTTGTGGGCTATAGCACAGTTGATTTTCAATAAAATTGAATTTTCTAAGAAATGTTTAGAAATAATCGAGCAATCAAAATGAAAATTGTCACAGCAATTACAGGTCCCGAAACCTATTGATAGAGGTATCAACCATCGTAATCGGACCATTTTAGATTTTTGCCACCCCAAAACTTGTGGGCTATAGCACAGTTGATTTTCAATAAAATTGAATTTTCTAAGAAATGTTTAGAAATAATCGAGCAACCCAAATGGAAATTTTTACAGCAATTACAGGTCCCGAAACCTATTGATTGAGGTATCAACCATCGTAATCGGACCATTTTAGATTTTTGCCGCCCAAAAACTTGTGGGCTATAGCACAGTTGATTTTCATAAAATTGAATTTTCTAAGAAATGTTTAGAAATAATCGAGCAATCAAACTGAAAATTGTCACAGCAATTACAGGTCCCGAAACCTATTGATAGGTGTATCAACCATCGTAATCGGACCATTTTAGATTTTTGCCGCCCAAAAACTTGTGGGCTACAGCACAGTTGATTTTCAATAAAATTGAATTTTCTAAGAAATGTTTAGAAATAATCGAGCAATCAAAATGAAAATTGTCACAGCAATTACAGGTCCCGAAACCTATTGATAGAGGTATCAACCATCGTAATCGGACCATTTCAGATTTTTGCCGCCCAAAAACTTGTGGGCTATAGCACAGTTGATTTTCAATAAAATTGAATTTTCTAAGAAATGTTTAGAAATAATCGAGCAACCAAAATGAAAATTGTCACATTAATTACAGGTCCCGAAACCTATTGATAGAGGTATCAACCATCGTAATCGGACCATTTTAGATTTTTGGCGCCCAAAAACTTGTGGGCTATAATAGCACAGTTGATTTTCAATAAAATTGAATTTTCTAAGAAATGTTTAGAAATAATCGAGCAATCAAAATGAAAATTGTCACAGCAATTACAGGTCCCGAAACCTATCGATAGAGGTATCAACCAACGTAATCGGACCATTTTAGATTTTTGCCGCCCAAAAACTTGTGGGCTATACACAGTTGATTTTCATAAAATTGAATTTTCTAAGAAATGTTTAGAGATAATCGAGCAATCAAAATGAAAATTGTCACAGCAATTACAGGTCTCGAAAACTATTGATAGAGGTATCAACCATCGTAATCGGACCATTTTAGATTTTTGCCGCCCAAAAACTTGTGGGCTATAGCACAGTTGATTTTCAATAAAATTGAATTTTCTAAGAAATGTTTAGAAATAATCGAGCAATCAAAATGAAAATTGTCACAGCAATTACAGGTCCCAAAACCTATTGATAGAGATATCAACCATCGTAATCGGACCATTTTAGATTTTTGCCGCCCAAAAACTTGTGGGCTATGGCACAGT
Organism: Tipula vernalis; assembly: GCA_958295665.1. NCBI lineage: Eukaryota > Metazoa > Arthropoda > Insecta > Diptera > Tipulidae > Tipula > Tipula vernalis. The sequence continues at coordinate 431,478,922 of OY282558.1, forward strand.
TGATTTTCAATAAAATTGAATTTTCTAAGAAATGTTTAGAAATAATCGAGCAATCAAAATACAATTTTTTACAGCAATTACTGGTTCCAAAACCTATTGATAGAGGTATCAACCATCGTAATCGGACCATTTTAGATTTTTGCCGCCCAAAAACTTGTGGGCTATAGCACAGTTGATTTTCATAAAATTGAATTTTCTAAGAAATGTTTAGAAATAATCGAGCAATCAAAATGAAAATTGTCACAGCAATTACAGGTTCCAAAACCTATTGATAGAGGTATCAACCATCGTAATCGGACCATTTTAGATTTTTGCCGCCCAAAAACTTGTGGGCTATAGCACAGTTGATTTTCATAAAATTGAATTTTCTAAGAAATGTTAGAAATAATCGAGCAATCAAACTGAAAATTGTCACAGCAATTACAGGTCCCGAAACCTATTGATAGAGGTATCAACCATCGTAATCAGACCATTTTAGATTTTTGCCGCCCAAAAACTTGTGGGCTATAGCACAGTTGATTTTCAATAAAATTGAATTTTCTAAGAAATGTTTAGAAATAGTCGAGCAATCAAAATGAAAATTGTCACAGCAATTACAGGTCCCGAAACCTATTGATAGAGGTATCAACCATCGTAATCGGACCATTTTAGATTTTTGCCACCCCAAAACTTGTGGGCTATAGCACAGTTGATTTTCAATAAAATTGAATTTTCTAAGAAATGTTTAGAAATAATCGAGCAACCCAAATGGAAATTTTTACAGCAATTACAGGTCCCGAAACCTATTGATAAAGGTATCAACCATCGTAATCGGACCATTTTAGATTTTTGGCGCCCAAAAACTTGTGGGCTATAGCACAGTTGATTTTCAATAAAATTGAATTTTCTAAGAAATGTTTAGAAATAATCGAGCAATCAAAATAAAAATTGTCACAGCAATTACAGGTTCCGAAACCTATTGATAGAGGTATCAACCATCGTAATCGGACCATTTTAGATTTTTGCCACCCCAAAACTTGTGGGCTATAGCACAGTTGATTTTCAATAAAATTGAATTTTCTAAGAAATGTTTAGAAATAATCGAGCAACCCAAATGGAAATTTTTACAGCAATTACAGGTCCCGAAACCTATTGATAGAGGTATCAACCATCGTAATCGGACCATTTTAGATTTTTGGCGCCCAAAAACTTGTGGGCTATAGCACAGTTGATTTTCATAAAATTGAATTTTCTAAGAAATGTTTAGAAATAATCGAGCAATCAAACTGAAAATTGTCACAGCAATTACAGGTCCCGAAACCTATTGATAGGTGTATCAACCATCGTAATCGGACCATTTTAGATTTTTGCCGCCCAAAAACTTGTGGGCTACAGCACAGTTGATTTTCAATAAAATTGAATTTTCTAAGAAATGTTTAGAAATAATCGAGCAATCAAAATGAAAATTGTCACAGCAATTACAGGTCCCGAAACCTATTGATAGAGGTATCAACCATCGTAATCGGACCATTTTAGATTTTTGCCGCCCAAAAACTTGTGGGCTATAACACAGTTGATTTTCATAAAATTGAATTTTCTAAGAAATGTTTAGAAATAATCGAGCAATCAAAATGAAAATTGTCACAGCAATTACAGGTCTCGAAAACTATTGATAGAGGTATCAACCATCGTAATCGGACCATTTTAGATTTTTGCCGCCCAAAAACTTGTGGGCTATAGCACAGTTGATTTTCAATAAAATTGAATTTTCTAAGAAATGTTTAGAAATAATCGAGCAATCAAAATGAAAATTGTCACAGCAATTACAGGTCCCGAAACCTATTGATAGAGGTATCAACCATCGTAATCGGACCATTTTAGATTTTTGCCGCCCAAAAACTTGTGGGCTATAGCACAGTTGATTTTCATAAAATTGAATTTTCTAAGAAATGTTTAGAAATAATCGAGCAATCAAACTGAAAATTGTCACAGCAATTACAGGTCCCGAAACCTATTGATAGAGGTATCAACCATCGTAATCGGACCATTTTAGATTTTTGCCGCCCAAAAATTGTGGGCTATACACAGTTGATTTTCAATAAAATTGAATTTTCTAAGAAATGTTTAGAAATAATCCAGCAATCAAAATGAAAATTGTCACAGCAATTACAGGTCCCGAAACCTATTGATAGAGATATCAACCATCGTAATCGGACCATTTTAGATTTTTGCCGCCCAAAAACTTGTGGGCTATAACACAGTTGATTTTCATTAAATTGAATTTTCTAAGAAATGTTTAGAAATAATCGAGCAACCAAAATGAAAATTGTCACAGCAAAAACAGGTCCCGAAACCTATTGATAGAGGTATCAACCATCGTAATCGGACCATTTTAGATTTTTGCCGCCCAAAAACTTGAGGGCTAGGGCACAGTTGATTTTCAATAAAATTGAATTTTCTAAGAAATGTTTCGAAATAATCGAGCAACCAAAATAAAAATTGTCACAGCAATTACAGGTCCCGAAACCTATTGATAGAGGTATCAACCATCGTAATCGGACCATTTTAGATTTTTGCCGCCCAAAAACTTGTGGGCTATAGCACAGTTGATTTTCAATAAAATTGAATTTTCTAAGAAATGTTTAGAAATAATCGAGCAATCAAAACAAAAATTGTCACAGCAATTACAGGTCCCGAAACCTATTGATAGAGGTATCAACCATCGTAATCGGACCATTTCAGATTTTTGCCGCCCAAAAACTTGTGGGCTATAGCACAGTTGATTTTCAATAAAATTGAATTTTCTAAGAAATGTTTAGAAATAATCGAGCAATCAAAATGAAAATTGTCACAGCAATTACAGGTCCCGCAACCTATTGATAGAGGTATCAACCATCGTAATCGGACCATTTTAGATTTTTGCCGCCCAAAAACTTGTGGGCTATATCACAGTTGTTTTTCAATAAAATTGAATTTTCTAAGAAATGTTTAGAAATAATCGAGCAACCAAAATGCAAATTGTTACATTTATTACAGGTCCCGAAACCTATTGATAGGTGTATCAACCATCGTAATCGGATCATTTTAGATTTTTGCCGCCCAAAAACTTGTGGGCTATAGCACAGTTGATTTTCAATAAAATTGAATTTTCTAAGAAATGTTTAGAAATAATCGAGCAATCAAAATGAAAATTGTCACAGCAATTACAGGTCCCGAAACCTATTGATAGAGGTATCAACCATCGTAATCGGACCATTTTAGATTTTTGCCACCCCAAAACTTGTGGGCTATAGCACAGTTGATTTTCAATAAAATTGAATTTTCTAAGAAATGTTTAGAAATAATCGAGCAACCCAAATGAAAATTTTTACAGCAATTACAGGTCCCGAAACCTATTGATAGAGGTATCAACCATCGTAATCGGACCATTTTAGATTTTTGGCGCCCAAAAACTTGTGGGCTATAGCACAGTTGATTTTCAATAAAATTGAATTTTCTAAGAAATGTTTAGAAATAATCGAGCAATCAAAATAAAAATTGTCACAGCAATTACAGGTTCCGAAACCTATTGATAGAGGTATCAACCATCGTAATCGGACCATTTTAGATTTTTGCCACCCCAAAACTTGTGGGCTATAGCACAGTTGATTTTCAATAAAATTGAATTTTCTAAGAAATGTTTAGAAATAATCGAGCAACCCAAATGGAAATTTTTACAGCAATTACAGGTCCCGAAACCTATTGATTGAGGTATCAACCATCGTAATCGGACCATTTTAGATTTTTGGCGCCCAAAAACTTGTGGGCTATAGCACAGTTGATTTTCATAAAATTGAATTTTCTAAGAAATGTTTAGAAATAATCGAGCAATCAAACTGAAAATTGTCACAGCAATTACAGGTCCCGAAACCTATTGATAGGTGTATCAACCATCGTAATCGGACCATTTTAGATTTTTGCCGCCCAAAAACTTGTGGGCTACAGCACAGTTGATTTTCAATAAAATTGAATTTTCTAAGAAATGTTTAGAAATAATCGAGCAATCAAAATGAAAATTGTCACAGCAATTACAGGTCCCGAAACCTATTGATAGAGGTATCAACCATCGTAATCGGACCATTTTAGATTTTTGCCGCCCAAAAACTTGTGGGCTATAGCACAGTTGATTTTCAATAAAATTGAATTTTCTAAGAAATGTTTAGAAATAATCGAGCAACCAAAATGAAAATTGTCACATTAATTACAGGTCCCGAAACCTATTGATAGAGGTATCAACCATCGTAATCGGACCATTTTAGATTTTTGGCGCCCAAAAACTTGTGGGCTATAATAGCACAGTTGATTTTCAATAAAATTGAATTTTCTAAGAAATGTTTAGAAATAATCGAGCAATCAAAATGAAAATTGTCACAGCAATTACAGGTCCCGAAACCTATCGATAGAGGTATCAACCAACGTAATTGGACCATTTTAGATTTTTGCCGCCCAAAAACTTGTGGGCTATACACAGTTGATTTTCATAAAATTGAATTTTCTAAGAAATGTTTAGAGATAATCGAGCAATCAAAATGAAAATTGTCACAGCAATTACAGGTCTCGAAAACTATTGATAGAGGTATCAACCATCGTAATCGTACCATTTTAGATTTTTGCCGCCCAAAAACTTGTGGGCTATAGCACAGTTGATTTTCAATAAAATTGAATTTTCTAAGAAATGTTTAGAAATAATCGAGCAATCAAAATGAAAATTGTCACAGCAATTACAGGTCCCAAAACCAATTGATAGAGATATCAACCATCGTAATCGGACCATTTTAGATTTTTGCCGCCCAAAAACTTGTGGGCTATGGCACAGTTGATTTTCAATAAAATTGAATTTTCTAAGAAATGTTTAGAAATAATCGAGCAATCAAAATACAATTTTTTACAGCAATTACTGGTTATAAAACCTATTGATAGAGGTACCAACCATCGTAATCGGACCATTTTAGATTTTTGCCGAACAAAAACTTGTGGGCTATAGCACAGTTGATTTTCATAAAATTGAATTTTCTAAGAAATGTTTAGAAATAATCGAGCAATCAAAATGAAAATTGTCACAGCAATTACAGGTTCCAAAACCTATTGATAGAGGTATCAACCATCGTAATCGGACCATTTTAGATTTTTGCCGCCCAAAAACTTGTGGGCTATAGCACAGTTGATTTTCATAAAATTGAATTTTCTAAGAAATGTTAGAAATAATCGAGCAATCAATATGAAAATTGTCACAGCAATTACAGGTCCCGAAACCTATTGATAGAGGTATCAACCATCGTAATCAGACCATTTTAGATTTTTGCCGCCCAAAAACTTGTGGGCTATAGCACAGTTGATTTTCAATAAAATTGAATTTTCTAAGAAATGTTTAGAAATAATCGAGCAATCAAAATGAAAATTGTCACAGCAATTACAGGTCCCGAAACCTATTGATAGAGGTATCAACCATCGTAATCGGACCATTTTAGATTTTTGCCACCCCAAAACTTGTGGGCTATAGCACAGTTGATTTTCAATAAAATTGAATTTTCTAAGAAATGTTTAGAAATAATCGAGCAACCCAAATGGAAATTTTTACAGCAATTACAGGTCCCGAAACCTATTGATAAAGGTATCAACCATCGTAATCGGACCATTTTAGATTTTTGGCGCCCAAAAACTTGTGGGCTATAGCACAGTTGATTTTCAATAAAATTGAATTTTCTAAGAAATGTTTAGAAATAATCGAGCAATCAAAATAAAAATTGTCACAGCAATTACAGGTTCCGAAACCTATTGATAGAGGTATCAACCATCGTAATCGGACCATTTTAGATTTTTGCCACCCCAAAACTTGTGGGCTATAGCACAGTTGATTTTCAATAAAATTGAATTTTCTAAGAAATGTTTAGAAATAATCGAGCAACCCAAATGGAAATTTTTACAGCAATTACAGGTCCCGAAACCTATTGATAGAGGTATCAACCATCGTAATCGGACCATTTTAGATTTTTGGCGCCCAAAAACTTGTGGGCTATAGCACAGTTGATTTTCATAAAATTGAATTTTCTAAGAAATGTTTAGAAATAATCGAGCAATCAAACTGAAAATTGTCACAGCAATTACAGGTCCCGAAACCTATTGATAGGTGTATCAACCATCGTAATCGGACCATTTTAGATTTTTGCCGCCCAAAAACTTGTGGGCTACAGCACAGTTGATTTTCAATAAAATTGAATTTTCTAAGAAATGTTTAGAAATAATCGAGCAATCAAAATGAAAATTGTCACAGCAATTACAGGTCCCGAAACCTATTGATAGAGGTATCAACCATCGTAATCGGACCATTTTAGATTTTTGCCGCCCAAAAACTTGTGGGCTATAGCACAGTTGATTTTCATAAAATTGAATTTTCTAAGAAATGTTTAGAAATAATCGAGCAATCAAAATGAAAATTGTCACAGCAATTACAGGTCTCGAAAACTATTGATAGAGGTATCAACCATCGTAATCGGACCATTTTAGATTTTTGCCGCCCAAAAACTTGTGGGCTATAGCACAGTTGATTTTCAATAAAATTGAATTTTCTAAGAAATGTTTAGAAATAATCGAGCAATCAAAATGAAAATTGTCACAGCAATTACAGGTCCCAAAACCTATTGATAGAGGTATCAACCATCGTAATCGGACCATTTTAGATTTTTGCCGCCCAAAAACTTGTGGGCTATGGCACAGTTGATTTTCAATAAAATTGAATTTTCTAAGAAATGTTTAGAAATAATCGAGCAATCAAAATGAAATTTTTTACAGCAATTACAGGTTCCAAAACCTATTGATAGAGGTATCAACCATCGTAATCGGACCATTTTAGATTTTTGCCGCCCAAAAACTTGTGGGCTATAGCACAGTTGATTTTCATAAAATTGAATTTTCTAAGAAATGTTTAGAAATAATCGAGCAATCAAAATGAAAATTGTCACAGCAATTACAGGTTCCAAAACCTATTGATAGAGGTATCAACCATCGTAATCGGACCATTTTAGATTTTTGCCGCCCAAAAACTTATGGGCTATAGCACAGTTGATTTTCATAAAATTGAATTTTCTAAGAAATGTTAGAAATAATCGAGCAATCAAACTGATAATTGTCACAGCAATTACAGGTCCCGAAACCTATTGATAGAGGTATCAACCATCGTAATCAGACCATTTTAGATTTTTGCCGCCCAAAAACTTGTGGGCTATAGCACAGTTTTTTTTTTTTTTTTTTGTTTTATTAGGCTTGGCTCCTACATAAAAAAGAGCCATATCGCCAAAAATCATATTTATAATTCTCTGTTTACATAATTTAATTCAATTTACATTTTTAATAATATTTTCCTCACTCTTTAAAGGAACCGGATTATCCCCTCACATATTCTATCGGCTAGTAAATATTTGTTTCGTATTAAATTGTTATTCCACTCATCCTAATAAATTCATACATTTCCTTGTAAGCCAAAAAATCACCCTCATTCATTAAATCACTTAGATTTCTTGCATTCCGAAGGATGTTGAACTTTGATCTATATTGGCTATATCTGGGACAAGCCAATATGAGATGTTCAACATCCTCCACACTTCCACACAACTCACAATCTTTGTCCTCACTCAAATGACGTTTCCACAAGCATTCCTTCCAGTTTCCATGGTTCAGCCTGATTCTCTCAACCGTTCGCAACATTCGCGTATCTCCTTTGAGCTCCTTAAAGAACGGAATTCTCAAAGGAGTACCACGGAGCACTCTGTACTTCATTCCTTTCGTTAGACTTTTCTCGTTAAATTCACTCTCCCATTTTCTCCACAGATTCATCTGAAACATTCGAAGTACATCTCTTGCATCCTTACTTCCGTACTCCTGAACCGTGTCATTCAATGTACCCTTTTTAGCTAACATATCAGCTCTTTCATTCCCTTCGATCTGTCTATGTGATGGGATCCATTGTATGGTCACATCACGTTGACAGTCTCGAACACATTCAAAAATTAAATCAACATACACATTGCCTTCCCATCCACCTCCACATTTTAGCAAGCATAAACCACACTCGGAATCGGAAATTATTACTATTTTCCTTTCCCCTTCATTCACAGCCAGTTTAATTCCTTCAAATATTCCAATCAGTTCAGCGTTCATTATACAGATGCTTTTGTCCACTTTAAAATACTTTTCCACATTCTTACCAGGCATAAATACACCAACACCCACTCCATTCTCATTCACACTAGCATCTGTATAAACTATATCATCTTGCACATACCGCTGACCGATTTTCCCAAACATAATTTTAGCGATAACTTCATTCATTCCCTTATTAAATTCCTCCATATTCAAACATACAGTAAGTTTATTAGGAACGGGTTGCGGACCAGCATTGCCTATACTCAGAAAAATGTTCAAATTTTCAAGTGCAATGCTAGTTCTATATGTCGGTTTGTACACCGTCCTATTTTGTAATCTTACTATCATCTCATTCCAAAACTCATTTTTCTTAGTTATCATTCTCACCGACCCTCTCACTGTGATCCACTCTCTCTTGTAATCAAGAGGTGAATCACCCATTTCAGACCACAAAGTGTGTATTGGGTTTGAGTTAATCGCCCCCAATACCACTCTTGCACATGCATTTTCTACTTTCATTAATTGGCTAAAAGCCCCTTTCGAACCATTCCCATACACACTAATACCATATCCAATTTTGGAGGATATAAGGGCCTTCCTTAACATGTCAGTCACACTCGGATGAGCGCCCCATTTAGGTTTGCTCACCCGTTTAACCACATTTAAACGTTCCTTGCAGTTATCTGCCAAAATTTTCATGTGCTTCCCAAAATTCATACGTCTATCGATCCAAATACCCAAATACCTGTACGCATTTACTTGTTCAATACTTTGACTATCAACACTTATATTAACATTTGCAACGTTTGTTCTGTAACTCATATAAGCACACTTATTAGGATTCACTCTCAGATTCAACATTTTAAGTTTTTGAATTAAATCATCTACCCCCTTTTGCGCTCTTTGAGCCGCCACATCAATACTTCTCTTTTTTCCAATTACTACAAAATCGTCTGCAAATTGTAGAACGATTTGATTGTCTGCATTGATGTGGTGTATCTCGCTGGTGTATAGGTTGAACAGAGCTGGAGATATTTTACTTCCTTGCGGAAGTCCAATATTTGCAACTCCCTCCAACCTAAAACCACTTCCATTCAGAACCATTTTTCTATCAGTCATGAAATCTTTTATCCACATACATACTTTCCGTGAAAATCCAAAATTCGATAGAATTTGTTGTAATTTCCACGGAACCACATAATCATAAGCTCTTTCGATGTCCAAAAATACCGCAACAGCTTTCAAATTATCCTTTCTTACTTCCCAAACAAACTTTTCCACACACTCAATTGCAGAGTGGTTCTTTCGAAATCCAAATGTTGTCGATGGCAGCAAATTATTCTCATTCACAAAATCTTCCATGCGCTCTTTCATCATTCCATTCAAGATTTTTATAAAAACATTCAACATACATATGCCTCGATAATTTGTTGCCACATTTGGATCTCTATCCCGTTTAGGGATAGGAACCACCCTGCTCTCTTTCCATTTGTCCGGTATTTTTGAACCCATCCACACTTTGTTGAGTATCTCAAGCAAATTATGTTTTGCTGAGTCACTCAACAACCGAATCATCTTATAACTTACTCGGTTCGTCCCTGGAGTGGTAGATTTTGATCTATCTAACACTCTCAGGAACTCTCCCCATTCATACATACAATCCATTCTTTCATTTCTACTCATTCTATCAACTTCATTTATTACATTCAGATCATTGCTTACATTCAATATCATTCTTATAAATTTTTCACCTTTTTCTCTGTTCTCACATACCACATTGCTCACATTAAAGTATTTACCATTCACCCTATTAAACAAACTATAGCACAGTTGATTTTCAATAAAATTGAATTTTCTAAGAAATGTTTAGAAATAATCGAGCAAGCAAAATGAAAATTGTCACAATAATTACAAGTCCCGAAATCTATTGATAGGTGTATCAACCATCGTAATCGGACCATTTTAGATTTTTGCCGCCCAAAAACTTGTGGGCTATAGCACAGTTGATTTTCAATAAAATTGAATTTTCTAAGAAATGTTTAGAAATAATCGAGCAATCAAAATGAAAATTGTCACAGCAATTACAGGTCCCGAAACCTATTGATAAAGGTATCAACCATCGTAATCGGACCATTTTAGATTTTTGTCGCCCAAAAACTTGTGGGCTATAGCACAGTTGATTTTCAATAAAATTGAATTTTCTAAGAAATGTTTAGAAATAATCGAGCAATCAAAATGAAAATTGTCACAGCAATTACAGGTCCCGAAACCTATTGATAGAGGTATCAACCATCGTAATCAGACCATTTTAGATTTTTGCCGCCCAAAAACTTTGTGGGCTTAGCACAGTTGATTTTCAATAAAATTGAATTTTCTAAGAAATGTTTCGAAATAATCGAGCAATCAAAATGAAAATTGTCACAGCAATTACAGGTCCCGAAACCTATTCATAGGTGTATCAACCATCGTAATCGGACCATTTTAGATTTTTGCCGCCCAAAAACTTGTGGGCTATAGCACAGTTAATTTTAAATAAAATTGAATTTTCTAAGAAATGTTTAGAAATAATCGAGCAATCAAAATGAAAATTTTTACAGCAATTACAGGTCCCGAAACCTATTGATAGAGGTATCAACCATCGTAATCGAACCATTTTAGATTTTTGCCGCCCAAAAACTTGTGGGCTATAGCACAGTTGATTTTCAATAAAATTGAATTTTCTAAGAAATGTTAAGAAATAATCGAGCAATCAAACTGAAAATTGTCACAGCAATTACAGGTCCCGAAACCTATTGATAAAGGTATCAACCATCGTAATCGGACCATTTTAGATTTTTGGCGCCCAAAAACTTGTGGGCTACAGGACAGTTGATTTTCAATAAAATTGAATTTTCTAAAAAATGTTTAGAAATAATTGAGCAATCAAAATGAAAATTGTCACAGCAATTACAGGTCCCGAAACCTATTGGTAGAGGTATCAACCATCGTAATCGGACCATTTTAGATTTTTGCCGCCCAAAAACTTGTGGGCTATAGCACAGTTGATTTTCAATAACATTGAATTTTCTAAGAAATGTTTAGAAATAATCGAGCAACCAAAATGAAAATTGTCACATTAATTACAGGTCCCGAAACCTATTAATAGAGGTATCAACCATCGTAATCGGACCATTTTAGATTTTTGGCGCCCAAAAACTTGTGGGCTATAATAGCACAGTTGATTTTCAATAAAATTGAATTTTCTAAGAAATGTTTAGAAATAATCGAGCAATCAAAATGAAAATTGTCACAGCAGTTACAGGTCCCGAAACCTATCGATAGAGGTATCAACCAACGTAATCGGACCATTTTAGATTTTTGCCGCCCAAAAACTTGTGGGCTATAGCACAGTTGATTTTCATAAAATTGAATTTTCTAAGAAATGTTTAGAAATAATCGAGCAATCAAACTGAAAATTGTCACAGCAATTACAGGTCCCGAAACCTATCGATAGAGGTATCAACCAACGTAATCGGACCATTTTAGATTTTTGGCGCCCAAAATCTTGTGGGCTATAGCACAGTTGATTTTCATAAAATTGAATTTTCTAAGAAATGTTTAGAAATAATCGAGCAATCAAAATGAAAATTGTCACAGCAATTACAGGTCCCAAAACCTATTGATAGAGGTATCAACCATCGTAATCAGACCATTTTAGATTTTTGCCGCCCAAAAACTTTGTGGGCTTAGCACAGTTGATTTTCAATAAAATTGAATTTTCTAAGAAATGTTTCGAAATAATCGAGCAATCAAAATGAAAATTGTCACAGCAATTACAGGTCCCGAAACCTATTCATAGGTGTATCAACCATCGTAATCGGACCATTTTAGATTTTTGCCGCCCAAAAACTTGTGGGCTATAGCACAGTTAATTTTAAATAAAATTGAATTTTCTAAGAAATGTTTAGAAATAATCGAGCAATCAAAATGAAAATTTTTACAGCAATTACAGGTCCCGAAACCTATTGATAGAGGTATCAACCATCGTAATCGAACCATTTTAGATTTTTGCCGCCCAAAAACTTGTGGGCTATAGCACAGTTGATTTTCAATAAAATTGAATTTTCTAAGAAATGTTAAGAAATAATCGAGCAATCAAACTGAAAATTGTCACAGCAATTACAGGTCCCGAAACCTATTGATAGAGGTATCAACCATCGTAATCGAACCATTTTAGATTTTTGCCGCCCAAAAACTTGTGGGCTATAGCACAGTTGATTTTCAATAAAATTGAATTTTCTAAAAAATGTTTAGAAATAATCGAGCAACCAAAATGAAAATTGTCACATTAATTACAGGTCCCGAAACCTATTGATAGAGGTATCAACCATCGTAATCGGACCATTTTAGATTTTTGGCGCCCAAAAACTTGTGGGCTATAATAGCACAGTTGATTTTCAATAAAATTGAATTTTCTAAGAAATGTTTAGAAATAATCGAGCAATCAAAATGAAAATTGTCACAGCAGTTACAGGTCCCGAAACCTATCGATAGAGGTATCAACCAACGTAATCGGACCATTTTAGATTTTTGCCGCCCAAAAACTTGTGGGCTATAGCACAGTTGATTTTCATAAAATTGAATTTTCTAAGAAATGTTTAGAAATAATCGAGCAATCAAACTGAAAATTGTCACAGCAATTACAGGTCCCGAAACCTATCGATAGAGGTATCAACCAACGTAATCGGACCATTTTAGATTTTTGGCGCCCAAAATCTTGTGGGCTATAGCACAGTTGATTTTCATAAAATTGAATTTTCTAAGAAATGTTTAGAAATAATCGAGCAATCAAAATGAAAATTGTCACAGCAATTACAGGTCCCAAAACCTATTGATAGAGGTATCAACCATCGTAATCGGACCATTTTAGATTTTTGCCGCCCAAAAACTTGTGGGCTATGGCACAGTTGATTTTCAATAAAATTGAATTTTCTAAGAAATGTTTAGAAATAATCGAGCAATCAAAATGAAATTTTTTACAGCAATTACAGGTTCCAAAACCTATTGATAGAGGTATCAACCATCGTAATCGGACCATTTTAGATTTTTGCCGCCCAAAAACTTGTGGGCTATACCACAGTTGATTTTCATAAAATTGAATTTTCTAAGAAATGTTTAGAAATAATCGAGCAATCAAAATGCAAATTGTCACAGCAATTACAGGTTCCAAAACCTATTGATAGAGGTATCAACCATCGTAATCGGACCATTTTAGATTTTTGCCGCCCAAAAACTTGTGGGCTATAGCACAGTTGATTTTCATAAAATTGAATTTTCTAAGAAATGTTAGAAATAATCGAGCAATCAAACTGAAAATTGTCACAGCAATTACAGGTCCCGAAACCTATTGATAGAGGTATCAACCATCGTAATCAGACCATTTTAGATTTTTGCCGCCCAAAAACTTGTGGGCTATAGCACAGTTGATTTTCAATAAAATTGAATTTTCTAAGAAATGTTTAGAAATAATCGAGCAATCAAAATGAAAATTGTCACAGCAATTACAGGTCCCGAAACCTATTGATAGAGGTATCAACCATCGTAATAGGACCATTTTAGATTTTTGCCACCCCAAAACTTGTGGGCTATAGCACAGTTGATTTTCAATCAAATTGAATTTTCTAAGAAATGTTTAGAAATAATCGAGCAACCCAAATGGAAATTTTTACAGCAATTACAGGTCCCGAAACCTATTGATAGAGGTATCAACCATCGTAATCGGACCATTTTAGATTTTTGGCGCCCAAAAATTTGTGGGCTATAGCACAGTTGATTTTCAATAAAATTGAATTTTCTAAGAAATGTTTAGAAATAATCGAGCAATCAAAATAAAAATTGTCACAGCAATTACAGGTTCCGAAACCTATTGATAGAGGTATCAACCATCGTAATCGGATCATTTTAGATTTTTGCCACCCCAAAATTTGTGGGCTATAGCACAGTTGATTTTCAATAAAATTGAATTTTCTAAGAAATGTTTAGAAATAATCGAGCAACCCAAATGGAAATTTTTACAGCAATTACAGGTCCCGAAACCTATTGATAGAGGTATCAACCATCGTAATCGGACCATTTTAGATTTTTGCCGCCCAAAAACTTGTGGGCTATAGCACAGATGATTTTCATAAAATTGAATATTCTAAGAAATGTTTAGAAATAATCGAGCAATCAAACTGAAAATTGTCACAGCAATTACAGGTCCCGAAACCTATTGATAGGTGTATCAACCATCGTAATCGGACCATTTTAGATTTTTGCCGCCCAAAAACTTGTGGGCTACAGCACAGTTGATTTTCAATAAAATTGAATTTTCTAAGAAATGTTTAGAAATAATCGAGCAATCAAAATGAAAATTGTCACAGCAATTACAGGTCCCGAAACCTATTGATAGAGGTATCAACCATCGTAATCGGACCATTTTAGATTTTTGCCGCCCAAAAACTTGTGGGCTATAGCACAGTTGATTTTCAATAAAATTGAATTTCCTAAGAAATGTTTAGAAATAATCGAGCAACCAAAATGAAAATTGTCACATTAATTACAGGTCCCGAAACCTATTGATAGAGGTATCAACCATCGTAATCGGACCATTTTAGATTTTTGCCGCCCAAAAACTTGTGGGCTATAATAGCACAGTTGATTTTCAATAAAATTGAATTTTCTAAGAAATGTTTAGAAATAATCGAGCAATCAAAATGAAAATTGTCACAGCAATTACAGGTCCCGAAACCTATCGATAGAGGTATCAACCAACGTAATCGGACCATTTTAGATTTTTGCCGCCCAAAAACTTGTGGGCTATAGCACAGTTGATTTTCATAAAATTGAATTTTCTAAGAAATGTTTAGAAATAATCGAGCAATCAAAATGAAAATTGTCAAAGCAATTACAGGTCTCGAAAACTATTGATAGAGGTATCAACCATCGTAATCGGACCATTTTAGATTTTTGCCGCCCAAAAACTTGTGGGCTATAGCACAGTTGATTTTCAATAAAATTGAATTTTCTAACAAATGTTTAGAAATAATCGAGCAACCCAAATGGAAATTTTTACAGCAATTACAGGTCCCGAAACCTATTGATAGAGGTATCAACCATCGTAATCGGACCATTTTAGATTTTTGCCGCCCAAAAACTTGTGGGCTAGCACAGTTGATTTTCAATAAAATTGAATTTCCTAAGAAATGTTTAGAAATAATCGAGCAACCAAAATGAAAATTGTCACATTAATTACAGGTCCCGAAACCTATTGATAGAGGTATCAACCATCGTAATCGGACCATTTTAGATTTTTGCCACCCCAAAACTTGTGGGCTATAGCACAGTTGATTTTCAATAAAATTGAATTTTCTAACAAATGTTTAGAAATAATCGAGCAACCCAAATGGAAATTTTTACAGCAATTACAGGTCCCGAAACCTATTAATAGAGGTATCAACCATCGTAATCGGACCATTTTAAATTTTTGGCGCCCAAAAACTTGTGGGCTATAGCACAGTTGATTTTCAATAAAATTGAATTTTCTAAGAAATGTTTAGAAATAATCGAGCAACCCAAATGGAAATTTTTACAGCAATTACAGGTCCCGAAACCTATTGATAGAGGTATCAACCATCGTAATCGGACCATTTTAGATAAACTTGTGGGCTATAGCACAGTTGATTTTCATAAAATTGAATTTTCTAAGAAATGTTTAGAAATAATCGAGCAATCAAACTGAAAATTGTCACATTAATTACAGGTCCCGAAACCTATTGATAGGTGTATCAACCATCGTAATCGGACCATTTTAGATTTTTGCCGCCCAAAAACTTGTGGGCTACAACACAGTTGATTTTCAATAAAATTGAATTTTCTAAGAAATGTTTAGAAATAATCGAGCAATCAAAATGAAAATTGTCACAGCAATTACAGGTCCCGAAACCTATTGATAGAGGTATCAACCATCGTAATCGGACCATTTTAGATTTTTGCCGCCCAAAAACAGTTGATTTTCAATAAAATTGAATTTTCTAAGAAATGTTTAGAAATAATCGAGCAACCAAAATGAAAATTGTCACATTAATTACAGGTCCCGAAACCTATTGATAGAGGTATCAACCATCGTAATCGGACCATTTTAGATTTTTGCCACCCCAAAACTTGTGGGCTATAGCACAGTTGATTTTCAATAAAATTGAATTTTCTAAGAAATGTTTAGAAATAATCGAGCAACCCAAATGGAAATTTTTACAGCAATTACAGGTCCCGAAACCTATTGATAGAGGTATCAACCATCGTAATCGGACCATTTTAGATTTTTGGCGCCCAAAAACTTGTGGGCTATAATAGCACAGTTGATTTTCAATAAAATTGAATTTTCTAAGAAATGTTTAGAAATAATCGAGCAATCAAAATGAAAATTGTCACAGCAATTACAGGTCCCGAAACCTATCGATAGAGGTATCAACCAACGTAATCGGACCATTTTAGATTTTTGCCGCCCAAAAACTTGTGGGCTATAGCACAGTTGATTTTCATAAAATTGAATTTTCTAAGAAATGTTTAGAAATAATCGAGCAATCAAAATGAAAATTGTCACAGCAATTACAGGTCTCGAAAACTATTGATAGAGGTATCAACCATCGTAATCGGACCATTTTAGATTTTTGCCGCCCAAAAACTTGTGGGCTATAGCACAGTTGATTTTCAATAAAATTGAATTTTCTAAGAAATGTTTAGAAATAATCGAGCAATCAAAATGAAAATTGTCACAGCAATTACAAGTCCCAAAACCAATTGATAGAGGTATCAACCATCGTAATCGGACCATTTTAGATTTTTGCCGCCCAAAAACTTGTGGGCTATGGCACAGTTGATTTTCAATAAAATTGAATTTTCTAAGAAATATTTAGAAATAATCGAGCAATCAAAATGAAATTTTTTACAGCAATTACAGGTTCCAAAATCTATTGATAGAGGTATCAACCATCGTAATCGGACCATTTTAGATTTTTGCCGCCCAAAAACTTGTGGGCTATAGCACAGTTGATTTTCATAAAATTGAATTCTCTAAGAAATGTTTAGAAATAATCGAGCAATCAAAATGAAAATTGTCACAGCAATTACAGGTTCCAAAACCTATTGATAGAGGTATCAACCATCGTAATCGGACCATTTTAGATTTTTGCCGCCCAAAAACTTGTGGGCTATAGCACAGTTGATTTTCATAAAATTGAATTTTCTAAGAAATGTTAGAAATAATCGAGCAATCAAACTGAAAATTGTCACAGCAATTACAGGTCCCGAAACCTATTGATAGAGGTATCAACCATCGTAATCAGACCATTTTAGATTTTTGCCGCCCAAAAACTTGTGGGCTATAGCACAGTTGATTTTCAATAAAATTGAATTTTCTAAGAAATGTTTAGAAATAATCGAGCAAGCAAAATGAAAATTGTCACAATAATTACAAGTCCCGAAATCTATTGATAGGTGTATCAACCATCGTAATCGGACCATTTTAGATTTTTGCCGCCCAAAAACTTGTGGGCTATAGCACAGTTGATTTTCAATAAAATTGAATTTTCTAAGAAATGTTTAGAAATAATCGAGCAATCAAAATGAAAATTGTCACAGCAATTACAGGTCCCGAAACCTATTGATAAAGGTATCAACCATCGTAATCGAACCATTTTAGATTTTTGTCGCCCAAAAACTTGTGGGCTATAGCACAGTTGATTTTCAATAAAATTGAATTTTCTAAGAAATGTTTAGAAATAATCGAGCAATCAAAATGAAAATTGTCACAGCAATTACAGGTCCCGAAACCTATTGATAGAGGTATCAACTATCGTAATCGGACCATTTTAGATTTTTGCTGCCCAAAAACTTGTGGGCTATAGCACAGTAGATTTTCAATAAAATTGAATTTTCTAAGAAATGATTAGAAATAATCGAGCAACCAAAATTAAAATTGTCACAATAATTACAAGTCCCGAAACCTATTGATAGGTGTATCAACCATCGTAATCGGACCATTTTAGATTTTTGCCGCCCAAAAACTTGTGGGCTATAGCACAGTTAATTTTAAATAAAATTGAATTTTCTAAGAAATGTTTAGAAATAATCGAGCAATCAAAATGAAAATTTTTACAGCAATTACAGGTCCCGAAACCTATTGATAGAGGTATCAACCATCGTAATCGAACCATTTTAGATTTTTGCCGCCCAAAAACTTGTGGGCTACAGCACAGTTGATTTTCAATAAAATTGAATTTTCTAGGAAATGTTTAGAAATAATCGAGCAAGCAAAATGAAATTTTTTACAGCAATTACAGGTCCCAAAACCTATTGATAGAGGTATCAACCATCGTAATCGGACCATTTTAGATTTTTGCCGCCCAAAAACTTGTGGGCTATAGCACAGTTGATTTTCATAAAATTGAATTTTCTAAGAAATGTTTAGAAATAATCGAGCAATCAAAATGAAAATTTTCACAGCAATTACAGGTTCCAAAACCTATTGATAGAGGTATCAACCATCGTAATCGGACCATTTTAGATTTTTGCCGCCCAAAAACTTGTGGGCTACAGCACAGTTGATTTTCAATAAAATTGAATTTTCTAAGAAATGTTTAGA
This sequence comes from Tipula vernalis, assembly GCA_958295665.1. Taxonomy (NCBI): domain Eukaryota; kingdom Metazoa; phylum Arthropoda; class Insecta; order Diptera; family Tipulidae; genus Tipula; species Tipula vernalis. Next base: position 431,497,739 of record OY282558.1, read on the forward strand.
AATAATCGAGCAATCAAAATGAAAATTGTCACATTAATTACAGGTCCCGAAACATATTGATAGAGGTATCAACCATCGTAATCGGACCATTTTAGATTTTTGCCACCCCAAAACTTGTGGGCTCTAACACAGTTGATTTTCAATAAAATTGAATTTTCTAAGAAATGTTTAGAAATAATCGAGCAACCCAAATGGAAATTTTTACAGCAATTACAGGTCCCGAAACCTATTGATAGAGGTATCAACCATCGTAATCGGATCATTTTAGATTTTTGGCGCCCAAAAACTTGTGGGCTATAGCACAGTTGATTTTCATAAAATTGAATTTTCTAAGAAATGTTTAGAAATAATCGAGCAACCCAAATGGAAATTTTTACAGCAATTACAGGTCCCGAAACCTATTGATAGAGGTATCAACCATCGTAATCGGACCATTTTAGATTTTTGGCGCCCAAAAACTTGTGGGCTATAGCACAGTTGATTTTCAATAAAATTGAATTTTCTAAGAAATGTTTAGAAATAATCGAGCAACCCAAATGGAAATTTTTACAGCAATTACAGGTCCCGAAACCTATTGATAGAGGTATCAACCATCGTAATCGGACCATTTTAGATTTTTGGCGCCCAAAAACTTGTGGGCTATAGCACAGTTGATTTTCAATAAAATTGAATTTTCTAAGAAATGTTTAGAAATAATCGAGCAACCAAAATGAAAATTGTCACATTAATTACAGGTCCCGAAACCTATTGATAGAGGTATCAACCATCGTAATCGGACCATTTTAGATTTTTGCCGCCCAAAAACTTGTGGGCTATAGCACAGTTGATGACCATTTTAGATTTTTGGCGCCCAAAAACTTGTGGGCTATAGCACAGTTGATTTTCAATAAAATTGAATTTTCTAAGAAATGTTTAGAAATAATCGAGCAACCCAAATGGAAATTTTTACAGCAATTACAGGTCCCGAAACCTATTGATAGAGGTATCAACCATCGTAATCGGACCATTTTAGATAAACTTGTGGGCTATAGCACAGTTGATTTTCATAAAATTGAATTTTCTAAGAAATGTTTAGAAATAATCGAGCAATCAAACTGAAAATTGTCACAGCAATTACAGGTCCCGAAACCTATTGATAGGTGTATCAACCATCGTAATCGGACCATTTTAGATTTTTGCCGCCCAAAAACTTGTGGGCTACAGTTGATTTTCAATAAAATTGAATTTTCTAAGAAATGTTTAGAAATAATCGAGCAATCAAAATGAAAATTGTCACAGCAATTACAGGTCCCGAAACCTATTGATAGAGGTATCAACCATCGTAATCGGACCATTTTAGATTTTTGCCGCCCAAAAACTTGTGGGCTATAGCACAGTTGATTTTCAATAAAATTGAATTTTCTAAGAAATGTTTAGAAATAATCGAGCAATCAAAATGAAAATTGTCACAGCAATTACAGGTCCCGAGACCTATCGATAGAGGTATCAACCATCGTAATCGGACCATTTTAGATTTTTGCCGCCCAAAAAATTGTGGGCTATAGCACAGTTGATTTTCATAAAATTGAATTTTCTAAGAAATGTTTAGAAATAATCGAGCAATCAAAATGAAAATTGTCACAGCAATTACAGGTCTCGAAAACTATTGATAGAGGTATCAACCATCGTAATCGGACCATTTTAGATTTTTGCCGCCCAAAAACTTGTGGGCTATAGCACAGTTGATTTTCAATAAAATTGAATTTTCTAAGAAATGTTTAGAAATAATCGAGCAATCAAAAAGAAAATTGTCACAGCAATTACAGGTCCCAAAACCTATTGATAGAGGTATCAACCATCGTAATCGGACCATTTTAGATTTTTGCCGCCCAAAAACTTGTGGGCTATGGCACAGTTGATTTTCAATAAAATTGAATTTTCTAAGAAATATTTAGAAATAATCGAGCAATCAAAATGAAATTTTTTACAGCAATTACAGGTTCCAAAATCTATTGATAGAGGTATCAACCATCGTAATCGGACCATTTTAGATTTTTGCCGCCCAAAAACTTTTGGGCTATAGCACAGTTGATTTTCATAAAATTGAATTCTCTAAGAAATGTTTAGAAATAATCGAGCAATCAAAATGAAAATTGTCACAGCAATTACAGGTTCCAAAACATATTGATAGAGGTATCAACCATCGTAATCGGACCATTTTAGATTTTTGCCGCCCAAAAACTTGTGGGCTATAGCACAGTTGATTTTCTTAAAATTGAATTTTCTAAGAAATGTTAGAAATAATCGAGCAATCAAACTGAAAATTGTCACAGCAATTACAGGTCCCGAAACCTATTGATAGAGGTATCAACCATCGTAATCAGACCATTTTAGATTTTTGCCGCCCAAAAACTTGTGGGCTATAGCACAGTTGATTTTCAATAAAATTGAATTTTCTAAGAAATGTTTAGAAATAATCGAGCAAGCAAAATGAAAATTGTCACAATAATTACAAGTCCCGAAATCTATTGATAGGTGTATCAACCATCGTAATCGGACCATTTTAGATTTTTGCCGCCCAAAAACTTGTGGGCTATAGCACAGTTGATTTTCAATAAAATTGAATTTTCTAAGAAATGTTTAGAAATAATCTAACAACCCAAATGGAAATTTTTACAGCAATTACAGGTCCCGAAACCTATTGATAGAGGTATCAACCATCGTAATCGGACCATTTTAGATTTTTGGCGCCCAAAAACTTGTGGGCTATAGCACAGTTGATTTTCAATAAAATTGAATTTTCTAAGAAATGTTTAGAAATAATCGAGCAACCCAAATGGAAATTTTTACAGCAATTACAGGTCCCGAAACCTATTGATAGAGGTATCAACCATCGTAATCGGACCATTTTAGATTTTTGGCGCCCAAAAACTTGTGGGCTATAGCACAGTTGATTTTCATAAAATTGAATTTTCTAAGAAATGTTTAGAAATAATCGAGCAATCAAACTGAAAATTGTCACAGCAATTACAGGTCCCGAAACCTATTGATAAAGGTATCAACCATCGTAATCGGACCATTTTAGATTTTTGTCGCCCAAAAACTTGTGGGCTATAGCACAGTTGATTTTCAATAAAATTGAATTTTCTAAGAAATGTTTAGAAATAATCGAACAATCAAAATGAAAATTGTCACAGCAATTACAAGTCCCGAAACCTATTGATAAAGGTACCAACCATCGTAGTCGGACTATTTTAGATTTTTGCCGCCCAAAAACTTGTGGGCTATAGCACAGTTGATTTTCAAAAAAATTGAATTTTCTAAGAAATGTTTAGAAATAATCGAGCAATCAAAATGAAAATTGTCACAGCAATTACAGGTCCCGAAACCTATTGATAGAGGTATCAACCATCGTAATCGGACCATTTTAGATTTTTGCCGCCCAAAAACTTGTGGGCTATAATAGCACAGTTGATTTTCAATAAAATTGAATTTTCTAAGAAATGTTTAGAAATAATCGAGCAATCAAAATGAAAATTGTCACAGCAATTACAGGTCCCGAAACATATCGATAGAGGTATCAACCAACGTAATCGGACCATTTTAGATTTTTGCCGCCCAAAAACTTGTGGGCTATAACACAGTTGATTTTCATAAAATTGCATTTTCTAAGAAATGTTTAGAAATAATCGAGCAATCAAAATTAAAATTGTCACAATAATTACAAGTCCCGAAACCTATTGATAGGTGTATCAACCATCGTAATCGGACCATTTTAGATTTTTGCCGCCAAAAAACTTGTGGGCTATAGCACAGTTAATTTTAAATAAAATTGAATTTTCTAAGAAATGTTTAAAAATAATCGTGCAATCAAAATAAAAATTGTCACAGCAATTACAGGTCCCGAAACCTATTGATAGAGGTATCAACCATCGTAATCGAACCATTTTAGATTTTGGCCGCCCAAAAACTTGTGGGCTACAGCACAGTTGATTTTCAATAAAATTGAATTTTCTAAGAAATGTTTAGAAATAATCGAGCAAGCAAAATGAAATTTTTTACAGCAATTACAGGTTCCAAAACCTATTGATAGAGGTATCAACCATCGTAATCGGACCATTTTAGATTTTTGCCACCCCAAAACTTGTGGGCTATAGCACAGTTGATTTTCAATAAAATTGAATTTTCTAAGAAATGTTTAGAAATAATCGAGCAACCCAAATGGAAATTTTTACAGCAATTACAGGTCCCGAAACCTATTGATAGAGGTATCAACCATCGTAATCGGACCATTTTAGATTTTTGGCGCCCAAAAACTTGTGGGCTATAGCACAGTTGATTTTCAATAAAATTGAATTTTCTAAGAAATGTTTAGAAATAATCGAGCAACCCAAATGGAAATTTTTACAGCAATTACAGGTCCCGAAACCTATTGATAGAGGTATCAACCATCGTAATCGGACCATTTTAGATTTTTGGCGCCCAAAAACTTGTGGACTATAGCACAGTTGATTTTCATAAAATTGAATTTTCTAAGAAATGTTTAGAAATAATCGAGCAAACAAACTGAAAATTGTCACAGCAATTACAGGTCCCGAAACCTATTGATAGGTGTATCAACCATCGTAATCGGACCATTTTAGATTTTTGCCGCCCAAAAACTTGTGGGCTACAGCACAGTTGATTTTCAATAAAATTGAATTTTCTAAGAAATGTTTAGAAATAATCGAGCAATCAAAATGAAAATTGTCACAGCAATTACAGGTCCCGAAACCTATTGATAGAGGTATCAACCATCGTAATCGGACCATTTTAGATTTTTGCCGCCCAAAAACTTGTGGACTATAGCACAGTTGATTTTCAATAAATTGAATTTTCTAAGAAATGTTTAGAAATAATCGAGCAACCAAAATTAAAATTGTCACATTAATTACAGGTCCCGAAACCTATTGATAGAGGTATCAACCATCGTAATCGGACCATTTTAGATTTTTGCCGCCCAAAAACTTGTGGGCTATAATAGCACAGTTGATTTTCAATAAAATTGAATTTTCTAAGAAATGTTTAGAAATAATCGAGCAATCAAAATGAAAATTGTCACAGCAATTACAGGTCCCGAAACCTATCGATAGAGGTATCAACCAACGTAATCGGACCATTTTAGATTTTTGCCGCCCAAAAACTTGTGGGCTATAACACAGTTGATTTTCATAAAATTGAATTTTCTAAGAAATGTTTAGAAATAATCGAGCAATCAAAATGAAAATTGTCACAGCAATTACAGGTCTCGAAAACTATTGATAGAGGTATCAACCATCGTAATCGAACCATTTTAGATTTTTGCCGCCCAAAAATTTGTGGGCTATAGCACAGTTGATTTTCAATAAAATTGAATTTTCTAAGAAATGTTTAGAAATAATCGAGCAATCAAAATGAAAATTGTCACAGCAATTACAGGTCCCAAAACCTATTGATAGAGGTATCAACCATCGTAATCGGACCATTTTAGATTTTTGCCGCCCAAAAACTTGTGGGCTACAGCACAGTTGATTTTCAATAAAATTGAATTTTCTAAGAAATGTTTAGAAATAATCGAGCAACCAAAATGAAAATTGTCACAGCAATTACAGGTCCCAAAACCTATTGATAGAGGTATCAACTATCGTAATCGGACCATTTTAGATTTTTGCCGCCCAAAAACTTGTGGGCTATAGCACAGTTGATTTTCAATAAAATTGAATTTTCTAAGAAATGATTAGAAATAATCGAGCAACCAAAATTAAAATTGTCACAATAATTACAAGTCCCGAAACCTATTGATAGGTGTATCAGCCATCGTAATCGGACCATTTTAGATTTTTGCCGCCCAAAAACTTGTGGGCTATAGCACAGTTAATTTTAAATAAAATTGAATTTTCTAAGAAATGTTTAAAAATAATCGTGCAATCAAAATAAAAATTGTCACAGCAATTACAGGTCCCGAAACCTATTGATAGAGGTATCAACCATCGTAATCGAACCATTTTAGATTTTGGCCGCCCAAAAACTTGTGGGCTACAGCACAGTTGATTTTCAATAAAATTGAATTTTCTAAGAAATGTTTAGAAATAATCGAGCAATCAAAATGAAAATTGTCACAGCAATTACAGGTCCCAAAACCTATTGATAGAGGTATCAACTATCGTAATCGGACCATTTTAGATTTTTGCTGCCCAAAAACTTGTGGGCTATAGCACAGTTGATTTTCAATAAAATTGAATTTTCTAAGAAATGATTAGAAATAATCGAGCAACCAAAATTAAAATTGTCACAATAATTACAAGTCCCGAAACCTATTGATAGGTGTATCAACCATCGTAATCGGACCATTTTAGATTTTTGCCGCCCAAAAACTTGTCGGCTATAGCACAGTTAATTTTAAATAAAATTGAATTTTCTAAGAAATGTTTAAAAATAATCGTGCAATCAAAATAAAAATTGTCACAGCAATTACAGGTCCCGAAACCTATTGATAGAGGTATCAACCATCGTAATCGAACCATTTTAGATTTTGGCCGCCCAAAAACTTGTGGGCTACAGCACAGTTGATTTTCAATAAAATTGAATTTTCTAAGAAATGTTTAGAAATAATCGAGCAAGCAAAATGAAATTTTTTACAGCAATTACAGGTTCCAAAACCTATTGATAGAGGTATCAACCATCGTAATCGGACCATTTTAGATTTTTGCCGCCCAAAAACTTGTGGGCTATAGCACAGTTGATTTTCATAAAATTGAATTTTCTAAGAAATGTTTAGAAATAATCGAGCAATCAAAATGAAAATTGTCACAGCAATTACAGGTTCCAAAACCTATTGATAGAGGTATCAACCATCGTAATCGGACCATTTTAGATTTTTGCCGCCCAAAAACTTGTGGGCTACAGCACAGTTGATTTTCAATAAAATTGAATTTTCTAAGAAATGTTTAGAAATAATCGAGCAATCAAAATGAAAATTGTCACATTAATTACAGGTCCCGAAACATATTGATAGAGGTATCAACCATCGTAATCGGACCATTTTAGATTTTTGCCACCCCAAAACTTGTGGGCTATAGCACAGTTGATTTTCAATAAAATTGAATTTTCTAAGAAATGTTTAGAAATAATCGAGCAACCCAAATGGAAATTTTTACAGCAATTACAGGTCCCGAAACCTATTGATAGAGGTATCAACCATCGTAATCGGACCATTTTAGATTTTTGGCGCCCAAAAACTTGTGGGCTATAGCACAGTTGATTTTCAATAAAATTGAATTTTCTAAGAAATGTTTAGAAATAATCGAGCAACCCAAATGGAAATTTTTACAGCAATTACAGGTCCCGAAACCTATTGATAGAGGTATCAACCATCGTAATCGGACCATTTTAGATTTTTGGCGCCCAAAAACTTGTGGACTATAGCACAGTTGATTTTCATAAAATTGAATTTTCTAAGAAATGTTTAGAAATAATCGAGCAAACAAACTGAAAATTGTCACAGCAATTACAGGTCCCGAAACCTATTGATAGGTGTATCAACCATCGTAATCGGACCATTTTAGATTTTTGCCGCCCAAAAACTTGTGGGCTACAGCACAGTTGATTTTCAATAAAATTGAATTTTCTAAGAAATGTTTAGAAATAATCGAGCAATCAAAATGAAAATTGCCACAGCAATTACAGGTCCCGAAACCTATTGATAGAGGTATCAACCATCGTAATCGGACCATTTTAGATTTTTGCCGCCCAAAAACTTGTGGGCTATAGCACAGTTGATTTTCAATAAAATTGAATTTTCTAAGAAATGTTTAGAAATAATCGAGCAACCAAAATTAAAATTGTCACATTAATTACAGGTCCCGAAACCTATTGATAGAGGTATCAACCATCGTAATCGGACCATTTTAGATTTTTGCCGCCCAAAAACTTGTGGGCTATAATATCACAGTTGATTTTCAATAAAATTGAATTTTCTAAGAAATGTTTAGAAATAATCGAGCAATCAAAATGAAAATTGTCACAGCAATTACAGGTCCCGAAACCTATCGATAGAGGTATCAACCAACGTAATCGGACCATTTTAGATTTTTGCCGCCCAAAAACTTGTGGGCTATAACACAGTTGATTTTCATAAAATTGAATTTTCTAAGAAATGTTTAGAAATAATCGAGCAATCAAAATGAAAATTGTCACAGCAATTACAGGTCTCGAAAACTATTGATAGAGGTATCAACCATCGTAATCGAACCATTTTAGATTTTTGCCGCCCAAAAATTTGTGGGCTATAGCACAGTTGATTTTCAATAAAATTGAATTTTCTAAGAAATGTTTAGAAATAATCGAGCAATCAAAATGAAAATTGTCACAGCAATTACAGGTCCCAAAACCTATTGATAGAGGTATCAACCATCGTAATCGGACCATTTTAGATTTTTGCCGCCCAAAAACTTGTGGGCTACAGCACAGTTGATTTTCAATAAAATTGAATTTTCTAAGAAATGTTTAGAAATAATCGAGCAATCAAAATGAAAATTGTCACAGCAATTACAGGTCCCGAAACCTATTGATAGAGGTATCAACCATCGTAATCGGACCATTTTAGATTTTTGCCGCCCAAAAACTTGTGGGCTATAGCACAGTTGATTTTCAATAAAATTGAATTTTCTAAGAAATGTTTAGAAATAATCGAGCAACCAAAATGAAAATTGTCACATTAATTACAGGTCCCGAAACCTATTGATAGAGGTATCAACCATCGTAATCGGACCATTTTAGATTTTTGGCGCCCAAAAACTTGTGGGCTATAATAGCACAGTTGATTTTCAATAAAATTGAATTTTCTAAGAAATGTTTAGAAATAATAGAGCAATCAAAATGAAAATTGTCACAGCAATTACAGGTCCCGAAACCTATCGATAGAGGTATCAACCAACGTAATCGGACCATTTTAGATTTTTGCCGCCCAAAAACTTGTGGGCTATAGCACAGTTGATTTTCATAAAATTGAATTTTCTAAGAAATGTTTAGAAATAATCGAGCAATTAAAATGAAAATTGTCACAGCAATTACAGGTCTCGAAAACTATTGATAGAGGTATCAACCATCGTAATCGGACCATTTTAGATTTTTGCCACCCCAAAACTTGTGGGCTATAGCACAGTTGATTTTCAATAAAATTGAATTTTCTAAGAAATGTTTAGAAATAATCGAGCAACCCAAATGGAAATTTTTACAGCAATTACAGGTCCCGAAACCTATTGATAGAGGTATCAACCATCATAATCGGACCATTTTAGATTTTTGGCGCCCAAAAACTTGTGGGCTATAGCACAGTTGATTTTCAATAAAATTGAATTTCCTAAGAAATGTTTAGAAATAATCGAGCAACCAAAATGAAAATTGTCACATTAATTACAGGTCCCGAAACCTATTGATAGAGGTATCAACCATCGTAATCGGACCATTTTAGATTTTTGCCACCCCAAAACTTGTGGGCTATAGCACAGTTGATTTTCAATAAAATTGAATTTTCTAAGAAATGTTTAGAAATAATCGAGCAACCCAAATGGAAATTTTTACAGCAATTACAGGTCCCGAAACCTATTGATAGAGGTATCAACCATCGTAATCGGACCATTTGGATTTTTGGCGCCCAAAAACTTGTGGGCTATAGCACAGTTGATTTTCAATAAAATTGAATTTTCTAAGAAATGTTTAGAAATAATCGAGCAACCAAAATCAAAATTGTCACATTAATTACAGGTCCCGAAACCTATTGATAGAGGTATCAACCATCGTAATCGGACCATTTTAGATTTTTGGCGCCCAAAAACTTGTGGGCTATAGCACAGTTGATTTTCAATAAAATTGAATTTTCTAAGAAATGTTTAGAAATAATCGAGCAACCCAAATGGAAATTTTTACAGCAATTACAGGTCCCGAAACCTATTGATAGAGGTATCAACCATCGTAATCGGACCATTTTAGATTTTTGCCGCCCAAAAACTTGTGGGCTATAGCACAGTTGATTTTCATAAAATTGAATTTTCTAAGAAATGTTTAGAAATAATCGAGCAATCAAACTGAAATTTGTCACAGCAATTACAGGTCCCGAAACCTATTGATAGAGGTATCAACCATCGTAATCGGACCATTTTAGATTTTTGCCGCCCAAAAACTTGTGGGCTATAGCACAGTTGATTTTCAATAAAATTGAATTTTCTAAGAAATGTTTAGAAATAATCGAGCAACCAAAATCAAAATTGTCACATTAATTACAGGTCCCGAAACCTATTGATAGAGGTATCAACCATCGTAATCGGACCATTTTAGATTTTTGGCGCCCAAAAACTTGTGGGCTATAATAGCACAGTTGATTTTCAATAAAATTGAATTTTCTAAGAAATGTTTAGAAATAATCGAGCAATCAAAATGAAAATTGTCACAGCAATTACAGGTCCCGAAACCTATCGATAGAGGTATCAACCAACGTAATCGGACCATTTTAGATTTTTGCCGCCCAAAAACTTGTGGGCTATAGCACAGTTGATTTTCATAAAATTGAATTTTCTAAGAAATGTTTAGAAATAATCGAGCAATCAAAATGAAAATTGTCACAGCAATTACAGGTCCCGAAACCTATTGATAGAGGTATCAACCATCGTAATTAGACCATTTTAGATTTTTGCCGCCCAAAAACTTGTGGGCTATAGCACAGTTGATTTTCAATAAAATTGAATTTTCTAAGAAATGTTTAGAAATAATCGAGCAAGCAAAATAAAAATTGTCACAATAATTACAAGTCCCGAAATCTATTGATAGGTGTATCAACCATTGTAATCGGACCATTTTAGATTTTTGCCGCCCAAAAACTTGTGGGCTATAGCACAGTTGATTTTCAATAAAATTGAATTTTCTAAGAAATGTTTAGAAATAATCGAGCAATCAAAATGAAAATTGTCACAGCAATTACAGGTCCCGAAACCTATTGATAAAGGTATCAACCATCGTAATCGGACCATTTTAGATTTTTGTCGCCCAAAAACTTGTGGGCTATAGCACAGTTGATTTTCAATAAAATTAAATTTTCTAAGAAATGTTTAGAAATAATCGAGCAATCAAAATGAAAATTGTCACAGCAATTACAGGTCCCGAAACTTATTGATAGAGGTATCAACCATCGTAATCAGACCATTTTAGATTTTTGCCGCCCAAAAACTTGTGGGCTTAGCACAGTTGATTTTCAATAAAATTGAATTTTCTAAGAAATGTTTCGAAATAATCGAGCAATCAAAATGAAAATTGTCACAGCAATTACAGGTCCCGAAACCTATTGATAAAGGTATCAACCATCGTAATCGGACTATTTTAGATTTTTGCCGCCCAAAAACTTGTGGGCTATAGCACAGTTGATTTTCAAAAAAATTGAATTTTCTAAGAAATGTTTAGAAATAATCGAGCAATCAAAATGAAAATTGTCACAGCAATTACAGGTCCCGAAACCTATTGATAGAGGTATCAACTATCGTAATCGGACCATTTTAGATTTTTGCTGCCCAAAAACTTGTGGGCTATAGCACAGTTGATTTTCAATAAAATTGAATTTTCTAAGAAATGATTAGAAATAATCGAGCAACCAAAATTAAAATTGTCACAATAATTACAAGTCCCGAAACCTATTGATAGGTGTATCAACCATCGTAATCGGACCATTTTAGATTTTTGCCGCCCAAAAACTTGTGGGCTATAGCACAGTTAATTTTAAATAAAATTGAATTTTCTAAGAAATGTTTAGAAATAATCGAGCAATCAAAATGAAAATTTTTACAGCAATTACAGGTCCCGAAACCTATTGATAGAGGTATCAACCATCGTAATCGAACCATTTTAGATTTTTGCCGCCCAAAAACTTGTGGGCTACAGCACAGTTGATTTTCAATAAAATTGAATTTTCTAAGAAATGTTAAGAAATAATCGAGCAATCAAACTGAAAATTGTCACAGCAATTACAGGTCCCGAAACCTATTGATAAAGGTATCAACCATCGTAATCGGACCATTTTAGATTTTTGCCGCCCAAAAACTTGTGGGCTACAGCACAGTTGATTTTCAATAAAATTGAATTTTCTAAGAAATGTTTCGAAATAATCGAGCAATCAAAATGAAAATTGTCACAGCAATTACAGGTCCCGAAACCTATTGGTAGAGGTATCAACCATCGTAATCGGACCATTTTAGATTTTTGCCGCCCAAAAACTTGTGGGCTATAGCACAGTTGATTTTCAATAACATTCAATTTTCTAAGAAATGTTTAGAAATAATCGAGCAACCAAAATGAAAATTGTCACATTAATTACAGGTCCCGAAACCTATTGATAGAGGTATCAACCATCGTAATCGGACCATTTTAGATTTTTGGCGCCCAAAAACTTGTGGGCTATAATAGCACAGTTGATTTTCAATAAAATTGAATTTTCTAAGAAATGTTTAGAAATAATCGAGAAATCAAAATGAAAATTGTCAAAGCAATTACAGGTCCCGAAACCTATTGATAGAGTTATTAACCATCGTAATCGGACCATTTTAGATTTTTGCCGCCCAAAAACTTGTGGGCTATAGCACAGTTGATTTTCAATAAAATTGAATTTTCTAAGAAATGTTTAGAAATAATCGAGCAACCAAAATGAAAATTGTCACAATAATTACAGGTCCCGAAACCTATTGATAGGTGTATCAACCATCGTAATCGGACCATTTTAGATTTTTGCCGACCAAAAACTTGTGGGCTACAGCACAGTCGATTTTCAATAAAATTGAATTTTCTAAGAAATGTTTAGAAATAATCGAGAAATCAAAATGAAAATTGTCAAAGCAATTACAGGTCCCGAAACCTATTGGTAGAGTTATTAACCATCGTAATCGGACCATTTTAGATTTTTGCCGCCCAAAAACTTGTGGGCTATAGCACAGTTGATTTTCAATAAAATTGAATTTTCTAAGAAATGTTTAGAAATAATCGAGCAACCAAAATGAAAATTGTCACAATAATTACAGGTCCCGAAACCTATTGATAGGTGTATCAGCCATCGTAATCGGACCATTTTAGATTTTTGCCGACCAAAAACTTGTGGGCTACAGCACAGTCGATTTTCAATAAAATTGAATTTTCTAAGAAATGTTTAGAAATAATTGAGCAATCAAAATGAAAATTGTCACAGCAATTACAGGTCCCGAAACCTATTGGTAGAGGTATCAACCATCGTAATCGGACCATTTTAGATTTTTGCCGCCCAAAAACTTGTGGGCTATAGCACAGTTGATTTTCAATAACTTTGAATTTTCTAAGAAATGTTTAGAAATAATCGAGCAACCAAAATTAAAATTGTCACATTAATTACAGGTCCCGAAACCTATTGATAGAGGTATCAACCATCGTAATCGGACCATTTTAGATTTTTGCCGCCCAAAAACTTGTGGGCACAGTTGATTTTCAATAAAATTGAATTTTCTAAGAAATGTTTAGAAATAATCGAGCAACCAAAATGAAAATTGTCACAATAATTACAAGTCCCGAAACCTATTGATAGGTGTATCAACCATCGTAATCGGACCATTTTAGATTTTTGCCGCCCAAAAACTTGTGGGCTATAATAGCACAGTTGATTTTCAATAAAATTGAATTTTCTAAGAAATGTTTAGAAATAATCGAGCAATCAAAATGAAAATTGTCAAAGCAATTACAGGTCCCGAAACCTATTGATATAGGTATTAACCATTGTAATCGGACCATTTTAGATTTTTGCCGCCCAAAAACTTGTGGGCTATAGCACAGTTGATTTTCAATAAAATTGAATTTTCTAAGAAATGTTTAGAAATAATCGAGCAACCAAAATGAAAATTGTCACAATAATTACAAGTCCCGAAACCTATTGATAGGTGTATCAACCATCGTAATCGGACCATTTTAGATTTTTGCCGCCCAAAAACTTGTGGGCTATAGCACAGTTGATTTTCAATAAAATTGAATTTTCTAAGAAATGTTTAGAAATAATCGATTAATCAAAATCAAAATTGTCACTGCAATTACAGGTCTCGAAACCTATTGATAGAGGTATCAACCATCGTAATCGGACCATTTTAGATTTTTGCCACCCAAAAACTTGTGGGCTATAGCACAGTTGATTTTAAATAAAATTGAATTTTCTAAGAAATGTTTAGAAATAATCGAGCAATCAAAATGAAAATTTTTACAGCAATTACAGGTCCCGAAACCTATTGATAGAGGTATCAACCATCGTAATCGAACCATTTTAGATTTTTGCCGCCCAAAAACTTGTGGGCTATAGCACAGTTGATTTTCAATAAAATTGAATTTTCTAAGAAATGTTAAGAAATAATCGAGCAATCAAACTATAAATTGTCACAGCAATTACAGGTCCCGAAACCTATTGGTAAAGGTATCAACCATCGTAATCGGACCATTTTAGATTTTTGCCGCCCAAAAACTAGTGGGCTACAGCACAGTTGATTTTCAATGAAATTGAATTTTCTAAGAAATGTTTAGAAATAATTGAGCAATCAAAATGAAAATTGTCACAGCAATTACAGGTCCCGAAACCTATTGGTAGAGGTATCAACCATCGTAATCGGACCATTTTAGATTTTTGCCACCCAAAAACTTGTGGGCTATAGCACAGTTGATTTTCAATAACATTGAATTTTTTAAGAAATGTTTAGAAATAATCGAGCAACCAAAATTAAAATTGTCACATTAATTACAGGTCCCAAAACCTATTGATAGAGGTATCAACCATCGTAATCGGACCATTTTAGATTTTTGGCGCCCAAAAACTTGTGGGCTATAATAGCACAGTTGATTTTCAATAAAATTGAATTTTCTAAGAAATGCTTAGAAATAATCGAGCAATCAAAATGAAAATTGTCAAAGCAATTACAGGTCCCGAAACCTATTGATAGAGGTATTAACCATCGTAATCGGACCATTTTAGATTTTTGCCGCCCAAAAACTTGTGGGCTATAGCACAGTTGATTTTCAATAAAATTGAATTTTCTAAGAAATGTTTAGAAATAATCGAGCAAGCAAAATGGAAATTGTCACAATAATTACAAGTCCGAAACCTATTGATAGGTGTATCAACCATCGTAATCGGACCATTTTAGATTTTTGCCGCCCAAAAACTTGTGGGCTATAGCACAGTTGATTTTCAATAAAATTGAATTTTCTAAGAAATGTTTAGAAATAATCGAGCAATCAAAATGAAAATTGTCACAGCAATTACAGGTCCCGAAACCTATTGATAGAGGTATCAACCATCGTAATCGGACCATTTTAGATTTTTGCCACCCAAAAACTTGTGGGCTATAGCACAGTTGATTTTCATAAAATTGAATTTTCTAAGAAATGTTTAGAAATAATCGAGCAATCAAACTGAAAATTGTCACAGCTATTACAGGTCCCGAAACCTATTGATAGAGGTATCAACCATCGTAATCAGACCATTTTAGATTTTTGCCGCCCAAAAACTTTTGGGCTATAGCACAGTTGATTTTCAATAAAATTGAATTTTCTAAGAAATGTTTAGAAATAATCGAGCAATCAAAATAAAAATTGTCACAACAATTACAGGTCCCGAAACCTATTGATAGAGGTATCAACCATCGTAATCGGACCATTTTAGATTTTTGCCGCCCAAAAACTTGTGGGCTATAGCCCAGTTGATTTTCAATAAAATTGAATTTTCTAAGAAATGTTTCGAAATAATCGAGCAATCAAAATGAAAATTGTCACAGCAATTACAGGTCCCGAAACGTATTGATAGGTGTATCAACCATCGTAATCGGACCATTTTAGATTTTTGCCGACCAAAAACTTGTGGGCTATAGCACAGTTGATTTTCAATAAAATTGAATTTTCTAAGAAATGTTTAGAAATAATCGAGCAATCAAAATGAAAATTGTCACAGGAATTACAGGTCCCGAAACCTATTGATAGAGGTATCAACCATCGTATTCGGACCATTTTAGATTTTGGCCACCCAAAAACTTGTGGGCTATAGCACAGTTGATTTTCATAAAATTGAATTTTCTAAGAAATGTTTAGAAATAATCGAGCAATCAAAATGAAAATTTTTACAGCAATTACAGGTCCCGAAACCTATTGATAGAGGTATCAACCATCGTAATCGGACCATTTTAGATTTTTGCCGCACAAAAACTTGTGGGCTATAGCACAGTTGATTTTCATAAAATTGAATTTTCTAAGAAATGTTAAGAAATAATCGAGCAATCAAACTGAAAATTGTCACAGCAATTACAGGTCCCGAAACCTATTGATAAAGGTATCAACAATCGTAATCGGACATTTTAGATTTTTGCCGCCCAAAAACTTGTGGGCTACAGCACAGTTGATTTTCATAAAATTGAATTTTCAAAGAAATGTTTAGAAATAATCGAGCAATCAAAATGAAAATTGTCACAGCAATTTCAGGTCCCGAAACCCATTGATAGAGGTATCAGCCATCGTAATCGGACCATTTTAGATTTTTGCCGCCCAAAAACTTGTGGGCTATAGCACAGTTGATTTTCAATAAAATTGAATTTTCTAAGAAATGTTTAGAAATAATCGAGCAATCAAAATGAAAATTGTCACAGCAATTACAGGTCTCGAAACCTATTGATAGAGGTATCAACCATCGTAATCGGACCATTTTAGATTTTTGCCGCCCAAAAACTTGTGGGCTATAGCACAGTTGATTTTCAATAAAATTGAATTTTCTAAGAAATGTTTAGAAATAATCGAGCAATCAAAATGAAAATTGTCACAGCAATTACAGGTCCCGAAACCTATTGATCGAGGTATCAACCATCGTAATCGGACCATTTTAGATTTTTGCCGCCCAAAAACTTGTGGGCTATATATAGCACAGTTGATTTTCAATAAAATTGAATTTTCTAAGAAATGTTTAGAAATAATCGAGCAACCAAAATGAAAATTGTCACAGCAATTTCAGGTCCCGAAATCTATTGATAGATGTATCAACCATCGTAATCGGACCATTTTAGATTTTTGCCGCCAAAAACTTGTGGGCTATAGCACAGTTGATTTTCAATAAAATTGAATTTTCTAACAAATGTTTAGAAATAATCGAGCAATCAAAATAAAAATTGTCACTGCAATTACAGGTCCCGAAACCTATTGATAGAGGTATCAACCATCGTAATCGGACCATTTTAGATTTTTGCCGCCCAAAAACTTGTGGGCTATAGCACAGTTGATTTTCAATAAAATTGAATTTTCTAAGAAATGTTTAGAAATAATCGAGCAATTAAAATAAAAATTGTCACAGCAATTACAGGTCCCGAAACCTATTGATAGAGGTATCAACCATCGTAATCGGACCATTTTAGATTTTTGCCGCCCAAAAACTTGATTTTCATAAAATTGAATTTTTTAAGAAATGTTTAGAAATAATCGAGCAATCAAAATGAAAATTGTCACAGCAATTACAGGTCCCGAAACCTATTGATAGAGGTATCAACCATCGTAATCGGACCATTTTAGATTTTTGCCGCCCAAAAACTTGTGGGCTATAGCACAGTTGATTTTCAATAAAATTGAATTTTCTAAAAAATGTTTAGAAATAATCGAGCAATCAAAATGAAAATTGTCACAGCAATTTCAGGTCCCGAAATCTATTGATAGATGTATCAACCATCGTAATCGGACCATTTTAGATTTTTGCCGCCCAAAAACTTGTGGGCTATAGCACAGTTGATTTTCAATAAAATTGAATTTTCTAAGAAATGTTTAGAAATAATCGAGCAATCAAAATGAAAATTGTCACAGCAATTACAGGTCCCGAAACCTATTGATCGAGGTATCAACCATCGTAATCGGACCATTTTAGATTTTTGCCGCCCAAAAACTTGTGGGATATATATAGCACAGTTGATTTTCAATAAAATTGAATTTTCTAAGAAATGTTTAGAAATAATCGAGCAATCAAAATGAAAATTGTCACAGCAATTTCAGGTCCCGAAATCTATTGATAGATGTATCAACCATCGTAATCGGACCATTTTAGATTTTTGCCGCCAAAAACTTGTGGGCTATAGCACAGTTGATTTTCAATAAAATTGAATTTTCTAAGAAATGTTTAGAAATAATCGAGCAATCAAAATAAAAATTGTCACTGCAATTACAGGTCCCGAAACCTATTGATAGAGGTATCAACCATCGTAATCGGACCATTTTAGATTTTTGCCGCCCAAAAACTTGATTTTCATAAAATTGAATTTTTTAAGAAATGTTTAGAAATAATCGAGCAATCAAAATGAAAATTGTCACAGCAATTACAGGTCCCGAAACCTATTGATATAGGTATCAACCATCGAAATCGGACCATTTTAAATTTTTGCCGCCCAAAAACTTGTGGGCTATAGCACAGTTGATTTTCAATAAAATTGAATTTTCTAAAAAATGTTTAGAAATAATCGAGCAATCAAAATGAAAATTGTCACAGCAATTTCAGGTCCCGAAATCTATTGATAGATGTATCAACCATCGTAATCGGACCATTTTAGATTTTTGCCGCCAAAAACTTGTGGGCTATAGCACAGTTGATTTTCAATAAAATTGAATTTTCTAAGAAATGTTTAGAAATAATCGAGCAATCAAAATAAAAATTGTCACAGCAATTACAGGTCCCGAAACCTATTGATAGAGGTATCAACCATCGTAATCGGACCATTTTAAATTTTTGCCGCCCAAAAACTTGTGGGCTATAGCACTGTTGATTTTCAATAAAATTGAATTTTCTAAGAAATGTTTAGAAATAATCGAGCAATCAAAATGAAAATTGTCACAGCAATTACAGGTCCCGAAACCTATTGATGAGGTATCAACCATCGTAATCAGACCATTTTAGATTTTTGCCGCCCAAAAACTTGATTTTCATAAAATTGAATTTTTTAAGAAATGTTTAGAAATAATCGAGCAATCAAAATGAAAATTGTCACAGCAATTACAGGTCTCGAAACCTATTGATAGAGGTATCAACCATCGTAATCGGACCATTTTAGATTTTTGCCGCCCAAAAACTTGTGGGCTATAGCACAGTTGATTTTCAATAAAATTGAATTTTCTAAGAAATGTTTAGAAATAATCGAGCAATCAAAATGAAAATTGTCACAGCAATTACAGGTCCCGAAACCTATTGATCGAGGTATCAACCATCGTAATCGGACCATTTTAGATTTTTGCCGCCCAAAAACTTGTGGGCTATATATAGCACAGTTGATTTTCAATAAAATTGAATTTTCTAAGAAATGTTTAGAAATAATCGAGAAATCAAAATGAAAATTGTCAAAGCAATTACAGGTCCCGAAACCTATTGATAGAGGTATCAACCATCGTAATCGGACCATTTTAGATTTTTGCCGCCCAAAAACTTGTGGGCTATAGCACAGTTGATTTTCAATAAAATTGAATTTTTTAAGAAATGTTTAGAAATAATCGAGCAATCAAAATGAAAATTGTCACAGCAATTACAGGTCCCGAAACCTATTGATAGAGGTATCAACCATCGTAATCGGACCATTTTAGATTTTTGCCGGCCCAAAACTTGTGGGCTATATATAGCACAGTTGATTTTCAATAAAATTGAATTTTCTAAGAAATGTTTAGAAATAATCGAGAAATCAAAATGAAAATTGTCAAAGCAATTACAGGTCCCGAAACCTATTGATAGAGGTATCAACCATCGTAATCGGACCATTTTAGATTTTTGCCGCCCAAAAACTTGTGGGCTATAGCACAGTTGATTTTCAATAAAATTAAATTTTCTAAGAAATGTTTAGAAATAATCGAGCAATCAAAATGAAAATTGTCAAAGCAATTACAGGTCCCGAAACCTATTGATAGAGGTATCAACCATCGTAATCGGACCATTTTAGATTTTTGCCGCCCAAAAACTTGAATTTCATAAAATTAAATTTTTTAAGAAATGTTTAGAAATAATCGAGCAATCAAAATGAAAATTGTCACAGCAATTACAGGTCCCGAAACCTATTGATAGAGGTATCAACCATCGTAATCGGACCATTTTAGATTTTTGCCGCCCAAAAACTTGTGGGCTATATATAGCACAGTTGATTTTCAATAAAATTGAATTTTCTAAGAAATGTTTAGAAATAATCGAGAAATCAAAATGAAAATTGTCAAAGCAATTACAGGTCCCGAAACCTATTGATAGAGGTATCAACCATCGTAATCGGACCATTTTAGATTTTTGCCGCCCAAAAACTTGTGGGCTATAGCACAGTTGATTTTCAATAAAATTGAATTTTCTAAGAAATGTTTAGAAATAATCGAGCAATCAAAATGAAAATTGTCACAGCAATTACAGGTCCCGAAACCTATTGATAGAGGTATGAACCATCGTAATCGGACCATTTTAGATTTTTGCCGCCCAAAAACTTGATTTTCATAAAATTGAATTTTTTAAGAAATGTTTAGAAATAATCAAGCAATCAAAATGAAAATTGTCACAGCAATTACAGGTCCCGAAACCTATTGATAGAGGTATCAACCATCGTAATCGGACCATTTTAGATTTTTGCCGCCCAAAAACTTGTGGGCTATATATAGCACAGTTGATTTTCAATAAAATTGAATTTTCTAAGAAATGTTTAGAAATAATCGAGAAATCAAAATGAAAATTGTCAAAGCTATTACAAGTCCCGAAACCTATTGATAGAGGTATCAACCATCGTAATCGGACCATTTTAGATTTTTGCCGCCCAAAAACTTGTGGGCTATAGCACAGTTGATTTTCAATAAAATTGAATTTTCTAAGAAATGTTTAGAAATAATCGAGCAATCAAAATGAAAATTGTCACAGCAATTACAGGTCCCGAAACCTATTGATAGAGGTATCAACCATCGTAATCGGACCATTTTAGATTTTTGCCGCCCAAAAACTTGATTTTCATAAAATTGAATTTTTTAAGAAATGTTTAGAAATAATCGAGCAATCAAAATGAAAATTGTCACAGCAATTACAGGTCCCGAAACCTATTGATAGAGGTATCAACCATCGTAATCGGACCATTTTAGATTTTTGCCGCCCAAAAACTTGTGGGCTATATATAGCACAGTTGATTTTCAATAAAATTGAATTTTCTAAGAAATGTTTAGAAATAATCGAGAAATCAAAATGAAAATTGTCAAAGCAATTACAGGTCCCGAAACCTATTGATAGAGGTATCAACCATCGTAATCGGACCATTTTAGATTTTTGCCGCCCAAAAACTTGTGGGCTATAGCACAGTTGATTTTCAATAAAATTGAATTTTCTAAGAAATGTTTAGAAATAATCGAGCAATCAAAATGAAAATTGTCACAGCAATTACAGGTCCCGAAACCTATTGATAGAGGTATCAACCATCGTAATCGGACCATTTTAGATTTTTGCCGCCCAAAAACTTGATTTTCATAAAATTGAATTTTTTAAGAAATGTTTAGAAATAATCGAGCAATCAAAATGAAAATTGTCACAGCAATTACAGGTCTCGAAACCTATTGATAAAGGTATCAACCATCGTAATCGGACTATTTTAGATTTTTGCCGCCCAAAAACTTGTGGGCCATAGCACAGTTGATTTTCAATACAATTGAATTTTCTAAGAAATGTTTAGAAATAATCGAGCAATCAAAATGCAAATTGCCACAGCAATTACAGGTCCCGAAACCTATTGATAGAGGTATCAACCATCGTAATCGGACCATTTTAGATTTTTGCCGCCCAAAAACTTGTGGGCTATAGCACAGTTGATTTTCAATAAAATTGAATTTTCTAATAAATGTTTAGAAATAATCGAGCAAACAAAATCAAAATTGTCACAGCAATTACAGGTCCCGAAACCTATTAATAGAGGTATCAACCATCGTAATCGGACCATTTTAGATTTTTGCCGCCCAAAAACTTGTGGGCTATAGCACAGTTGATTTTCAATAAAATTGAATTTTCTAAGAAATGTTTAGAAATAATCGAGCAATCAAAATGAAAATCGTCACAGCAATTACAGGTTCCGAAACCTATTGATAGAGGTATCAACCATCGTAATCGGACCATTTTAGATTTTTGCCGCCCAAAAACTTGTGGGCTATAGCACAGTTGATTTTCAATAATATTGAATTTTCTAAGAAATGTTTAAAAATAATCGAGCAATCAAAATGAAAATTGTCACAGCAATTACAGGTCCCGAAACCTATTGATAGAGGTATCAACCATCGTAATCGGACCATTTTAGATTTTTGCCGCCCAAAAACTTGTGGGCTATAGCACAGTTGATTTTCAATAAAATTGAATTTTCTAAGAAATGTTTAGAAATAATCGAGCAATCAAAATAAAAATTGTCACAGCAATTACAGGTCCCGAAACCTATTGATAGAGGTATCAACCATCGTAATCGGACCATTTTAGATTTTTGCCGCCCAAAAACTTGTGGGCTATAGCACAGTTGATTTTCAATAAAATTGAATTTTCTAAGAAATGTTTAGAAATAACCGAGCAATCAAAATGAAAATTGTCACAGCAATTACAGGTCCCAAAACCTATTGATAGAGGTATCAACCATCGTAATCGGACCATTTTAGATTTTTGCCGCCCAAAAACTTGTGGGCTATAGCACAGTTGATTTTCAATAAAATTGAATTTTCTAAGAAATGTTTAGAAATAATCGAGCAATCAAAATGAAAATTGTCACAGCAATTACAGGTCCCGAAACCTATTGATAGAGGTATCAACCATCGTAATCGGACCATTTTAGATTTTTGCCGCCCAAAAACTTGTGGGTTATCAGCACAGTTGATTTTCATAAAATTGAATTTTCTAAGAAATGTTTAGAAAAATTTGAGCAATCAAAATGAAAATTGTCACAGCAATTACAGGTCCCGAAACCTATTGATAGAGGTATCAACCATCGTAATCGGACCATTTTAGATTTTTGCCGCCCAAAAACTTGTGGGCTATAGCACAGTTGATTTTCAATAAAATTGAATTTTCTAAGAAATGTTTAGAAATAATCGAGCAATCAAAATGAAAATTGTCTCAGCAATTACAGGTCCCGAAACCTATTGATAGAGGTATCAACCATCGTAATCGGACCATTTTAGATTTTTGCCGCCTAAAAACTTGTGGGCTATAGCACAGTTGATTTTCAATAAAATTGAATTTTCTAAGAAATGTTTAGAAATAATCGAGCAATCAAAATGAAAATTGTCACAGTTGATTTTCAATAAAATTGAATTTTCTAAGAAATGTTTCGAAATAATCGAGCAACCAAAATGAAAATTGTCACAGCAATTACAGGTCTCGAAACCTATTGATAGAGGTATCAACCATCGTAATCGGACCATTTTAGATTTTTGCCGCCCAAAAACTTGTGGGCTATAGCACAGTTGATTTTCAATAAAATTGAATTTTCTAAGAAATGTTTAGAAATAATCGAGCAATCAAAATGAAAATTGTCACAGCAATTACAGGTCCCGAAACCTATTGATATAGGTATCAACTATCGTAATCGGACCATTTTAGATTTTTGCCGCCCAAAAACTTGTGGGCTATAGCACAGTTGATTTTTATAAAACTGAATTTTCTAACAAATGTTTAGAAATAATCGAGCAATTTAAATAAAAATTGTCACTGCAATTACAGGTCCCGAAACCTATTGATAGAGGTATCAACCATCGTAATCGGACCATTTTAGATTTTTGCCGCCCAAAAACTTGTGGGCTATAGCACAGTTGATTTTCAATAAAATTGAATTTTCTAAGAAATGTTTAGAAATAATCGAGCAATCAAAATGAAAATTGTCACAGCAATTACAGGTCCCGAAACCTATTGATATAGGTATCAACTATCGTAATCGGACCAGTTTAGATTTTTGCCGCCCAAAAACTTGTGGGCTATAGCACAGTTGATTTTTATAAAACTGAATTTTCTAAGAAATGTTTAGAAATAATCGAGCAATTTAAATAAAAATTGTCACTGCAATTACAGGTCCCGAAACCTATTGATAGAGGTATCAACCATCGTAATCGGACCATTTTAGATTTTTGCCGCCCAAAAACTTGTGGGCTATAGCACAGTTGATTTTCAATAAAATTGAATTTTCTAAAAAATGTTTAGAAATAATCGAGCAATTAAAATAAAAATTGTCACAGCAATTACAGGTCCCGAAACCTATTGATAGAGGTATCAACCATCGTAATCGGACCATTTAAGATTTTTGCCGCCCAAAAACTTGTGGGCTATAGCACAGTTGATTTTCAATAAAATTGAATTTTCTAAGAAATGTTTAGAAATAATCGAGCAATCAAAATGAAAATTGTCACAGCAATTACAGGTCCCGAAACCTATTGACAGAGGTATCAACCATCGTAATCGGACCATTTTAGATTTTTGCCGCCCAAAAACTTGTGGGTTATAAGCACAGTTGATTTTCATAAAATTGAATTTTCTAAAAAATGTTTAGAAAAAATTGAGCAATCAAAATGAAAATTGTCACAGCAATTACAGGTCCCGAAACCTATTGATAGAGGTATCAACCATCGTAATCGGACCATTTTAAATTTTTGCCACCCAAAAACTTGTGGGCTATAGCACAGTTGATTTTCAATAAAATTGAATTTTCTAAGAAATGTTTAGAAATAATTGAGCAATCAAAATGAAAATTGTCACAGCAATTACAGGTCCCGAAACCTATTGATAGAGGTATCAACCATCGTAATCGGACCATTTAAGATTTTTGCCGCCCAAAAACTTGTGGGCTATAGCACAGTTGATTTTCAATAAAATTGAATTTTCTAAGAAATGTTTAGAAATAATCGAGCAATCAAAATGAAAATTGTCACAGCAATTACAGGTCCCGAAACCTATTGATAGAGGTATCAACCATCGTAATCGGACCATTTTAGATTTTTGCCGCCCAAAAACTTGTGGGTTTTAAGCACAGTTGATTTTCAATAAAATTGAATTTTCTAAGAAATGTTTAGAAAAAATTGAGCAATCAAAATGAAAATTGTCACAGCAATTACAGGTCCCGAAACCTATTGATAGAGGTATCAACCATCGTAATCGGACTATTTTAGATTTTTGCCGCCCAAAAACTTGTGGGCTATAGCACAGTTGATTTTCAATAAAATTGAATTTTCTAAGAAATGTTTAGAAATAATCGAGCAATCAAAATGAAAATTGTCACAGCAATTACAGGTCCCGAAACCTATTGATAGAGGTATCAACCATCGTAATCGGACCATTTTAGATTTTTGCCGCCCAAAAACTTGTGGGCTATAGCACAGTTGATTTTCAATAAAATTGAATTTTCTAAGAAATGTTTAGAAATAATCGAGCAATCAAAATGAAAATTGTCACAGCAATTACAGGTCCCGAAACCTATTGATATAGGTATCAACCATCGTAATCGGACCATTTTAGATTTTTGCCGCCCAAAAACTTGTGGGCTATAGCACAGTTGATTTTCAATAAAATTGAATTTTCTAAGAAATGTTTAGAAATAATCGAGCAATCAAAATGAAAATTGTCACAGCAATTACAGGTCCCGAAACCTATTGATATAGGTATTAGCTATCGTAATCGGACCATTTTAGATTTTTGCCGCCCAAAAACTTGTGGGCTATAGCACAGTTGATTTTTATTAAATTGAATTTTCTAAGAAATGTTTAGAAATAATCGAGCAATCAAAATGAAAATTATTACAGCAATTACAGGTCTCGAAACCTATTGATAGAGGTATCAACCATCGTAATCGGACCATTTTAGATTTTTGCCGCCCAAAAACTTGTGGGCTATAGCACAGTTGATTTTCAATAAAATTGAATTTTCTAAGAAATGTTTAGAAATAATCGAGCAATTAAAATAAAAATTGTCACAGCAATTACAGGTCCCGAAACCTATTGATAGAGGTATCAACCATCGTAATCGGACCATTTTAGATTTTTGCCGCCCAAAAACTTGTGGGCTATAGCACAGTTGATTTTCAATAAAATTGAATTTTCTAAGAAATGTTTAGAAATAATCGAGCAAGTAAAATAAAAATTGTCACAGCAATTACAGGTCCCGAAACCTATTGAAAGAGGTATCAACCATCGTAATTGGACCATTTAAGATTTTTGCCGCCCAAAAACTTGTGGGCTATAGCACACTTGATTTTCAATAAAATTGAATTTTCTAAGAAATGTTTAGAAATAATCGAGCAATCAAAATGAAAATTGTCACAGCAATTACAGGTCCCGAAACCTATTGATAGAGGTATCAACCATCGTAATCGGACCATTTTAGATTTTTGCCGCCCAAAAACTTGTGGGTTATAAGCACAGTTGATTTTCAATAAAACTGAATTTTCTAAAAAATGTTTAGAAAAAATTGAGCAATCAAAATGAAAATTGTCACAGCAATTACAGGTCCCGAAACCTATTGATAGAGGTATCAACCATCGTAATCGGACCATTTTAGATTTTTGCCGCCCAAAAACTTGTGGGCTCAAGCACAGTTGATTTTCAATAAAATTGAATTACTTAAGAAATGTTTAGAAATAATCGAGCAATCAAAATTAAAATTGTCACAGCAATTACAGGTCCCGAAACCTATTGATGGAGGTATCAACCATCGTAATCCGACCATTTTAGATTTTTGCCGCCCAAAAACTTGTGGGCTATAGCACAGTTGATTTTCAATAAAATTGAATTTTCTAAGAAATGTTTAGAAATAATCGAGCAATCAAAATGAAAATTGTCACAGCAATTACAGGTCCCGAAACCTATTGATAGAGGTATCAACCATCGTAATCGGACCATTTAAATTTTTGCCGCCTAAAAACTTGTGGGCTATAGCACAGTTGATTTTCAATAAAATTGAATTTTCTAAGAAATGTTTAGAAATAATCGAGCAACCAAAATGAAAATTGTCACAGCAATTACAGGTCTCGAAACCTATTGATAGAGGTATCAACCATCGTTATCGGACCATTTTAGATTTTTGCCGCCCAAAAACTTGTGGGCTATAGCACAGTTGATTTTCAATAAAATTGAATTTTCTAAGAAATGTTTAGAAATAATCGAGCAATCAAAATGAAAATTGTCACAGCAATTACAGGTCCCGAAACCTATTGATATAGGTATTAGCTATCGTAATCGGACCATTTTAGATTTTTGCCGCCCAAAAACTTGTGGGCTATAGCACAGTTGATTTTTATAAAATTGAATTTTCTAAGAAATGTTTAGAAATAATCGAGCAATCAAAATCAAAATTGTCACAGCAATTACAGGTCTCGAAACCTATTGATAGAGGTATCAACCATCGTAATCGGACCATTTTAGATTTTTGCCGCCCAAAAACTTGTGGGCTATAGCACAGTTGATTTTCAATAAAATTGAATTTTCTAAGAAATGTTTAGAAATAATCGAGCAATTAAAATAAAAATTGTCACAGCAATTACAGGTCCCGAAACCTATTGATAGAGGTATCAACCATCGTAATCGGACCATTTTAGATTTTTGCCGCCCAAAAACTTGTGGGCTATAGCACAGTTGATTTTCAATAAAATTGAATTTTCTAAGAAATGTTTAGAAATAATCGAGCAATCAAAATGAAAATTGTCACAGCAATTACAGGTCCCGAAACCTATTGATAGAGGTATCAACCATCGTAATCGGACCATTTTAGATTTTTGCCGCCCAAAAACTTGTGGGCTATAGCACAGTTGATTTTCAATAAAATTGAATTTTCTAAGAAATGTTTAGAAATAATCGAGCAAGTAAAATAAAAATTGTCACAGCAATTACAGGTCCCGAAACCTATTGAAAGAGGTATCAACCATCGTAATTGGACCATTTAAGATTTTTGCCGCCCAAAAACTTGTGGGCTATAGCACACTTGATTTTCAATAAAATTGAATTTTCTAAGAAATGTTTAGAAATAATCGAGCAATCAAAATGAAAATTGTCACAGCAATTACAGGTCCCGAAACCTATTGATAGAGGTATCAACCATCGTAATCGGACCATTTTAGATTTTTGCCGCCCAAAAACTTGTGGGTTATAAGCACAGTTGATTTTCATAAAACTGAATTTTCTAAAAAATGTTTAGAAAAAATTGAGCAATCAAAATGAAAATTGTCACAGCAATTACAGGTCCCGAAACCTATTGATAGAGGTATCAACCATCGTAATCGGACCATTTTAGATTTTTGCCGCCCAAAAACTTGTGGGCTCAAGCACAGTTGATTTTCAATAAAATTGAATTACTTAAGAAATGTTTAGAAATAATCGAGCAATCAAAATTAAAATTGTCACAGCAATTACAGGTCCCGAAACCTATTGATGGAGGTATCAACCATCGTAATCCGACCATTTTAGATTTTTGCCGCCCAAAAACTTGTGGGCTATAGCACAGTTGATTTTCAATAAAATTGAATTTTCTAAGAAATGTTTAGAAATAATCGAGCAATCAAAATGAAAATTGTCACAGCAATTACAGGTCCCGAAACCTATTGATAGAGGTATCAACCATCGTAATCGGACCATTTTAGATTTTTGCCGCCTAAAAACTTGTGGGCTATAGCCCAGTTGATTTTCAATAAAATTGAATTTTCTAAGAAATGTTTAGAAATAATCGAGCAACCAAAATGAAAATTGTCACAGCAATTACAGGTCTCGAAACCTATTGATAGAGGTATCAACCATCGTTATCGGACCATTTTAGATTTTTGCCGCCCAAAAACTTGTGGGCTATAGCACAGTTGATTTTCAATAAAATTGAATTTTCTAAGAAATGTTTAGAAATAATCGAGCAATCAAAATGAAAATTTTCACAGCAATTACAGGTCCCGAAACCTATTGATATAGGTATCA
This sequence comes from Tipula vernalis, assembly GCA_958295665.1. Taxonomy (NCBI): domain Eukaryota; kingdom Metazoa; phylum Arthropoda; class Insecta; order Diptera; family Tipulidae; genus Tipula; species Tipula vernalis. Next base: position 431,526,692 of record OY282558.1, read on the forward strand.
ACTATCGTAATCGGACCATTTTAGATTTTTGCCGCCCAAAAACTTGTGGGCTATAGCACAGTTGATTTTCATAAAATTGAATTTTCTAAGAAATGTTTAGAAATAATCGAGCAATCAAAATGAAAATTATCACAGCAATTACAGGTCTCGAAACCTATTGATAGAGGTATCAACCATCGTAATCGGACCATTTTAGATTTTTGCCGCCCAAAAACTTGTGGGCTATAGCACAGTTGATTTTCAATAAAATTGAATTTTCTAAGAAATGTTAAGAAATAATCGAGCAATCAAAATGAAAATTGTCACAGCAATTACAGGTCCCGAAACCTATTGATAGAGGTATCAACCATCGTAATCGGACCATTTTAGATTTTTGCCGCCCAAAAACTTGTAGGCTATAGCACAGTTGATTTTCAATAAAATTGAATTTTCTAAGAAATGTTTAGAAATAATCGAGCAATCAAAATGAAAATTGCCACAGCAATTACAGGTCCCGAAACCTATTGATAAAGGCATCAACCATCGTAATCGGACCATTTTAGATTTTTGCCGCCCAAAAACTTGTGGGCTATAGCACAGTTGATTTTCAATAAAATTGAATTTCCTAAGAAATGTTTAGAAATAATCGAGCAATCAAAATGAAAATTGTCACAGCAATTACAGGTCCCGAAACCTATTGATAGAGGTATCAACCATCGTAATCGGACCATTTTAGATTTTTGCCGCCCAAAAACTTGTGGGCTATAGCACAGTTGATTTTCAATAAAATTGAATTTTCTAAGAAATGTTTAGAAATAATCGAGCAATCAAAATGAAAATTGTCACAGCAATTACAGGTCCCGAAACCTATTGATAGAGGTATCAACCATCGTAATCGGACCATTTTAGATTTTTGCCGCCCAAAAACTTGTGGGCTATAGCACAGTTGATTTTCGATTATATTGAATTTTCTAAGAAATGTTTAGAAATAATCGAGCAATCAAAATGAAAATTGTCACAGCAATTACAGGTCCCGAAACCTATTGATAGAGGTATCAACCATCGTAATCGGACCATTTTAGATTTTTGCCGCCCAAAAACTTGTGGGCTATAGCACAGTTGATTTTCAATAAAATTGAATTTTCTAAGAAATGTTTAGAAATAATCAAGCAATCAAAATGAAAATTGTCACAGCAATTACAGGTCCCGAAACCTATTGATAGAGGTATCAACCATCGTAATCGGACCATTTTCGATTTTTGCCGCCCAAAAACTTGTGGGCTATAGCACAGTTGATTTTCAATAAAATTGAATTTTCTAAGAAATGTTTAGAAATAATCGAGCAATCAAAATGAAAATTGTCACAACAATTACAGGTCCCGAAACCTATTGAAAGAGGTATCAACCATCGTAATCGGACCATTTTAGATTTTTGCCGCCCAAAAACTTGTGGGCTATAGCACAATTGATTTTCAATAAAATTGAATTTTCTAAGAAATGTTTAGAAATAATCGAGCAATCAAAATGAAAATTGTCACAGCAATTACAGGTCCCGAAACCTATTGATAGAGGTATCAGCCATCGCAATCGGACCATTTTGGATTTTTGCCGCCCAAAAACTTGTGGGCTATAGCACAGTTGATTTTCAATAAAATTGAATTTTCTAAGAAATGTTTAGAAATAATCGAGCAATCAAAATGAAAATTGTCACAGCAATTACAGGTCCCGAAACCTATTGATAGAGGTATCAACCATCGTAATCGGACCATTTTAGATTTTTGCCGCCCAAAAACTTGTGGGCTATAGCACAGTTGATTTTCAATAAAATTGAATTTTCTAAGAAATGTTTAGAAATAATCGAGCAATCAAAATGAAAATTGTAACAGCAATTACAGGTCCCGAAACCTATTGATAGAGGTATCAGCCATCGTAATCGGACCATTTTAGATTTTTGCCGCCCAAAAACTTGTGGGCTATAGCACAGTTGATTTTCAATAAAATTGAATTTTCTAAGAAATGTTTAGAAATAATCGAGCAATCAAAATGAAAATTGTCACAGCAATTACAGGTCCCGAAACCTATTGATAGAGGTATCAGCCATCGTAATCGGACCATTTTAGATTTTTGCCGCCCAAAAACTTGTGGGCTATAGCACAGTTGATTTTCAATAAAATTGAATTTTCTAAGAAATGTTTAGAAATAATCGAGCAATCAAAATGAAAATTGTCACAGCAATTACAGGTCCCGAAACCTATTGATAGAGGTATCAGCCATCGTAATCGGACCATTTTAGATTTTTGCCGCCCAAAAACTTGTGGGCTATAGCACAGTTGATTTTCAATAAAATTGAATTTTCTAAGAAATGTTTAGAAATAATCGAGCAATCAAAATGAAAATTGTCACAACAATTACTGGTCCCGAAACCTATTGATAGAGGTATCAACCATCGTAATCGGACCATTTTAGATTTTTGCCGCCCAAAAACTTGTGGGCTATAGCACAGTTGATTTTCAATAAAATTGAATTTTCTAAGAAATGTTTAGAAATAATCGAGCAATCAAAATGAAAATTGTCACAGCAATTACAGGTCCCGAAACCTATTGATAGAGGTATCAGCCATCGTAATCGGACCATTTTAGATTTTTGCCGCCCAAAAACTTGTGGGCTATAGCACAGTTGATTTTCAATAAAATTGAATTTTCTAAGAAATGTTTAGAAATAATCGAGCAATCAAAATGAAAATTGTCACAGCAATTACAGGTCCCGAAACCTATTGATAGAGGTATCAACCGTCGTAATCGGACCATTTTAGATTTTTGCCGCCCAAAAACTTGTGGGCTATAGCACAGTTGATTTTCAATAAAATTGAATTTTCTAAGAAATGTTTAGAAATAATCGAGCAATCAAAATAAAAATTGTCACAACAATTACAGGCCCCGAAACCTATTGAAAGAGGTATCAACCATCGTAATCGGACCATTTTAGATTTTTGCCGCCCAAAAACTTGTGGGCTATAGCACAGTTGATTTTCAATAAAATTGAATTTTCTAAGAAATGTTTAGAAATAATCGAGCAATCAAAATGAAAATTGTCACAGCAATTACAGTTCCCGAAACCTATTGATAGAGGTATCAGCCATCGTAATCGGACCATTTTAGATTTTTGCCGCCCAAAAACTTGTGGGCTATAGCACAGTTGATTTTCAATAAAATTGAATTTTCTAAGAAATGTTTAGAAATAATCGAGCAATCAAAATGAAAATTGAATTGTCACAGCAATTACAGGTCCCGAAACCTATTGATAGAGGTATCAGCCATCGTAATCGGACCATTTTAGATTTTTGCCGCCCAAAAACTTGTGGGCTATAGCACAGTTGATTTTCAATAAAATTGAATTTTCTAAGAAATGTTTAGAAATAATCGAGCAATCAAAATGAAAATTGTCACAACAATTACAGGTCCCGAAACCTATTGAAAGAGGTATCAACCATCGTAATCGGACCATTTTAGATTTTTGCCGCCCAAAAACTTGTGGGCTATAGCACAGTTGGTTTTCAATAAAATTGAATTTTCTAAGAAATGTTTAGAAATAATCGAGCAATGAAAATGAAAATTGTCACAGCAATTACAGGTCCCGAAACCTATTGATAGAGGTATCAGCCATCGTAATCGGACCATTTTAGATTTTTGCCGCCCAAAAACTTGTGGGCTATAGCACAGTTGATTTTCAATAAAATTGAATTTTCTAAGAAATGTTTAGAAATAATCGAGCAATCAAAATGAAAATTGTCACAGCAATTACAGGTCCCGAAACCTATTGATAGAGGTATCAGCCATCGTAATCGGACCATTTTAGATTTTTGCCGCCCAAAAACTTGTGGGCTATAGCACAGTTGATTTTCAATAAAATTGAATTTTCTAAGAAATGTTTAGAAATAATCGAGCAATCAAAATAAAAATTGTCACAACAATTACAGGTCCCGAAACCTATTGAAAGAGGTATCAACCATCGTAATCGGACCATTTTAGATTTTTGCCGCCCAAAAACTTGTGGGCTATAGCACAGTTGGTTTTCAATAAAATTGAATTTTCTAAGAAATGTTTAGAAATAATCGAGCAATCAAAATGAAAATTGTCACAGCAATTACAGGTCCCGAAACCTATTGATAGAGGTATCAGCCATCGTAATCGGACCATTTTAGATTTTTGCCGCCCAAAAACTTGTGGGCTATAGCACAGTTGATTTTCAATAAAATTGAATTTTCTAAGAAATGTTTAGAAATAATCGAGCAATCAAAATGAAAATTGTCACAGCAATTACAGGTCCCGAAACCTATTGATAGAGGTATCAGCCATCGTAATCGGACCATTTTAGATTTTTGCCGCCCAAAAACTTGTGGGCTATAGCACAATTGATTTTCAATAAAATTGAATTTTCTAAGAAATGTTTAGAAATAATCGAGCAATCAAAATGAAAATTGTCACAACAATTACAGGTCCCGAAACCTATTGAAAGAGGTATCAACCATCGTAATCGGACCATTTTAGATTTTTGCCGCCCAAAAACTTGTGGGCTATAGCACAGTTGATTTTCAATAAAATTGAATTTTCTAAGAAATGTTTAGAAATAATCGAGCAATCAAAATGAAAATTGTCACAGCAATTACAGGTCCCGAAACCTATTGATAGAGGTATCAGCCATCGTAATCGGACCATTTTAGATTTTTGCCGCCCAAAAACTTGTGGGCTATAGCACAGTTGATTTTCAATAAAATTGAATTTTCTTAGAAATGTTTAGAAATAATCGAGCAATCAAAATAAAAATTGTCACAACAATTACAGGTCCCGAAACCTATTGAAAGAGGTATCAACCATCGTAATCGGACCATTTTAGATTTTTGCCGCCCAAAAACTTGTGGGCTATAGCACAGTTGATTTTCAATAAAATTGAATTTTCTAAGAAATGTTTAGAAATAATCGAGCAATCAAAATGAAAATTGTCACAGCAATTACAGGTCCCGAAACCTATTGATAGAGGTATCAGCCATCGTAATCGGACCATTTTAGATTTTTGCCGCCCAAAAACTTGTGGGCTATAGCACAGTTGATTTTCAATAAAATTGAATTTTCTAAGAAATGTTTAGAAATAATCGAGCAATCAAAATGAAAATTGTCACAACAAATACAGGTCCCGAAACCTATTGATAGAGGTATCAACCATCGTAATCGGACCATTTTAGATTTTTGCCGCCCAAAAACTTGTGGGCTATAGCACAGTTGATTTTTAATAAAATTTAATTTTCTAAGAAATGTTTAGAAATAATCGAGCAATCAAAATGAAAATTGTCACAGCATATACAGGTCCCAAAACCTATTGATAGAGGTATCAGCCATCGTAATCGGACCATTTTAGATTTTTGCCGCCCGAAAACTTGTGGGTTATAGCACAGTTGATTTTCAATAAAATTGAATTTTCTAAGAAATGTTTAGAAATAATCGAGCAATCAAAATGAAAATTGTCACAGCAATTACAGGTCCCGAAACCTATTGATAGAGGTATCAGCCATCGTAATCAGACCATTTTAGATTTTTGCCGCCCAAAAACTTGTGGGCTATAGCACAGTTGGTTTTCAATAAAATTGAATTTTCTTAGAAATGTTTAGAAATAATCGAGCAATCAAAATGAAAATTGTCACAGCAATTACAGGTCCCGAAACCTATTGATAGAGGTATCAGCCATCGTAATCGGACCATTTTAGATTTTTGCCGCCCAAAAACTTGTGGGCTATAGCACAGTTGATTTTCAATAAAATTGAATTTTCTAAGAAATGTTTAGAAATAATCGAGCAATCAAAATGAAAATTGTCACAGCAATTACAGGTCCCGAAACCTATTGATAGAGGTATCAGCCATCGTAATCGGACCATTTTAGATTTTTGCCGCCCAAAAACTTGTGGGCTATAGCACAGTTGATTTTCAATAAAATTGAATTTTCTAAGAAATGTTTAGAAATAATCGAGCAATCAAAATGAAAATTGTCACAACAATTACAGGTCCCGAAACCTATTTATAGAGGTATCAGCCATCGTAATCGGACCATTTTAGATTTTTGCCGCTCAAAAACTTGTGGGCTATAGCTCAGTTGATTTTCAATAAAATTGAATTTTCTAAGAAATGTTTACAAATAATCGAGCAATCAAAATGAGAATTGTCACAGCAATTACAGGTCCCGAAACCTATTGATAGAGGTATCAGCCATCGTAATCGGACCATTTTAGATTTTTGCCGCCCAAAAACTTGTGGGCTATAGCACAGTTGATTTTCAATAAAATTGAATTTTCTAAGAAATGTTTAGAAATAATCGAGCAATCAAAATGAAAATTGTCACAACAATTACAGGTCCCGAAACCTATTGAAAGAGGTATCAACCATCGTAATCGGACCATTTTAGATTTTTGCCGCCCAAAAACTTGTGGGCTATAGCACAGTTGGTTTTCAATAAAATTGAATTTTCTAAGAAATGTTTAGAAATAATCGAGCAATCAAAATGAAAATTGTAACAGCAATTACAGGTCCCGAAAAATATTGATAGAGGTATCAGCCATCGTAATCGGACCATTTTAGATTTTTGCCGCCCAAAAACTTGTGGGCTATAGCACAGTTGATTTTCAATCAAATTGAATTTTCTAAGAAATGTTTAGAAATAATCGAGCAATCAAAATGAAAATTGTCACAGCAATTACAGGTCCCGAAACCTATTGATAGAGGTATCAGCCATCGTAATCGGACCATTTTAGATTTTTGCCGCCCAAAAACTTGTAAGCTTTAGCACAGTTGATTTTCAATAAAATTGAATTTTCTAAGAAATGTTTAGAAATAATCGAGCAATCAAAATGAAAATTGTCACAGCAATTACAGGTCCCGAAACCTATTGATAGAGGTATCAGCCATCGTAATCGGACCATTTTAGATTTTTGCCGCCCAAAAACTTGTGGGCTATAGCACAGTTGATTTTCAATAAAATTGAATTTTCTAAGAAATGTTTAGAAATAATCGAGCAATCAAAATAAATATTGTCACAACAATTACAGGTCCCGAAACCTATTGAAAGAGGTATCAACCATCGTAATCGGACCATTTTAGATTTTTGCCGCTCAAAAACTTGTGGGCTATAGCACAGTTGATTTTCAATAAAATTGAATTTTCTAAGAAATGTTTAGAAATAATCGAGCAATCAAAATGAAAATTGTCACAGCAATTACAGGTCCCGAAACCTATTGATAGAGGTATCAGCCATCGTAATCGGACCATTTTAGTTTTTTGCCGCCCAAAAACTTGTGGGCTATAGCACAGTTGATTTTCAATAAAATTGAATTTTCTAAGAAATGTTTAGAAATAATCGAGCAATCAAAATAAATATTGTCACAACAATTACAGGTCCCGAAACCTATTGAAAGAGGTATCAACCATCGTAATCGGACCATTTTAGATTTTTGCCGCTCAAAAACTTGTGGGCTATAGCACAGTTGATTTTCAATAAAATTGAATTTTCTAAGAAATGTTTAGAAATAATCGAGCAATCAAAATGAAAATTGTCACAGCAATTACAGGTCCCGAAACCTATTGATAGAGGTATCAGCCATCGTAATCGGACAATTTTAGATTTTTGCCGCCCAAAAACTTGTGGGCTATAGCACAGTTGATTTTCAATTAAATTGAATTTTCTAAGAAATGTTTAGAAATAATCGAGCAATCAAAATGAAAATTGTCACAGCAATTACAGGTCCCGAAACCTATTGATAGAGGTATCAGCGATCGTAATCGGACCATTTTAGATTTTTGCCGCCCAAAAACTTGTGGGCTATAGCACAGTTGATTTTCAATTAAATTGAATTTTCTAAGAAATGTTTAGAAATAATCGAGCAATCAAAATAAAAATTGTCACAACAATTACAGGTCCCGAAACCTATTGAAAGAGGTATCAACCATCGTAATCGGACCATTTTAGATTTTTGCCGCCCAAAAACTTGTGGGCTATAGCACAGTTGGTTTTAAATAAAATTGAATTTTCTAAGAAATGTTTAGAAATAATCGAGCAATCAAAATGAAAATTGTAACAGCAATTACAGGTCCCGAAAAATATTGATAGAGGTATCAGCCATCGTAATCGGACCATTTTAGATTTTTGCCGCCCAAAAACTTGTGGGCTATAGCACAGTTGATTTTCAATCAAATTGAATTTTCTAAGAAATGTTTAGAAATAATCGAGCAATCAAAATGAAAATTGTCACAGCAATTACAGGTCCCGAAACCTATTGATAGAGGTATCAGCCATCGTAATCGGACCATTTTAGATTTTTGCCGCCCAAAAACTTGTGGGCTTTAGCACAGTTGATTTTCAATAAAATTGAATTTTCTAAGAAATGTTTAGAAATAATCGAGCAATCAAAATGAAAATTGTCACAGCAATTACAGGTCCCGAAACCTATTGATAGAGGTATCAGCCATCGTAATCGGACCATTTTAGATTTTTGCCGCCCAAAAACTTGTGGGCTATAGCACAGTTGATTTTCAATAAAATTGAATTTTCTAAGAAATGTTTAGAAATAATCGAGCAATCAAAATAAATATTGTCACAACAATTACAGGTCCCGAAACCTATTGAAAGAGGTATCAACCATCGTAATCGGACCATTTTCGATTTTTGCCGCTCAAAAACTTGTGGGCTATAGCACAGTTGATTTTCAATAAAATTGAATTTTCTAAGAAATGTTTAGAAATAATCGAGCAATCAAAATGAAAATTGTCACAGCAATTACAGGTCCCGAAACCTATTGATAGAGGTATCAGCCATCGTAATCGGACCATTTTAGATTTTTGCCGCCCAAAAACTTGTGGGCTATAGCACAGTTGATTTTCAATAAAATTGAATTTTCTAAGAAATGTTTAGAAATAATCGAGCAATCAAAATAAATATTGTCACAACAATTACAGGTCCCGAAACCTATTGAAAGAGGTATCAACCATCGTAATCGGACCATTTTAGATTTTTGCCGCTCAAAAACTTGTGGGCTATAGCACAGTTGATTTTCAATAAAATTGAATTTTCTAAGAAATGTTTAGAAATAATCGAGCAATCAAAATGAAAATTGTCACAGCAATTACAGGTCCCGAAACCTATTGATAGAGGTATCAGCCATCGTAATCGGACCATTTTAGATTTTTGCCGCCCAAAAACTTGTGGGCTATAGCACAGTTGATTTTCAATTAAATTGAATTTTCTAAGAAATGTTTAGAAATAATCGAGCAATCAAAATGAAAATTGTCACAGCAATTACAGGTCCCGAAACCTATTGATAGAGGTATCAGCCATCGTAATCGGACCATTTTAGATTTTTGCCGCCCAAAAACTTGTGGGCTATAGCACAGTTGATTTTCAATAAAATTGAATTTTCTAAGAAATGTTTAGAAATAATCGAGCAATCAAAATAAATATTGTCACAACAATTACAGGTCCCGAAACCTATTGAAAGAGGTATCAACCATCGTAATCGGACCATTTTAGATTTTTGCCGCTCAAAAACTTGTGGGCTATAGCACAGTTGATTTTCAATAAAATTGAATTTTCTAAGAAATGTTTAGAAATAATCGAGCAATCAAAATGAAAATTGTCACAGCAATTACAGGTCCCGAAACCTATTGATAGAGGTATCAGCCATCGTAATCGGACCATTTTAGATTTTTGCCGCCCAAAAACTTGTGGGCTATAGCACAGTTGATTTTCAATAAAATTGAATTTTCTAAGAAATGTTTAGAAATAATCGAGCAATCAAAATAAATATTGTCACAACAATTACAGGTCCCGAAACCTATTGAAAGAGGTATCAACCATCGTAATCGGACCATTTTAGATTTTTGCCGCTCAAAAACTTGTGGGCTATAGCACAGTTGATTTTCAATAAAATTGAATTTTCTAAGAAATGTTTAGAAATAATCGAGCAATCAAAATGAAAATTGTCACAGCAATTACAGGTCCCGAAACCTATTGATAGAGGTATCAGCCATCGTAATCGGACCATTTTAGATTTTTGCCGCCCAAAAACTTGTGGGCTATAGCACAGTTGATTTTCAATTAAATTGAATTTTCTAAGAAATGTTTAGAAATAATCGAGCAATCAAAATGAAAATTGTCACAGCAATTACAGGTCCCGAAACCTATTGATAGAGGTATCAGCCATCGTAATCGGACCATTTTAGATTTTTGCCGCCCAAAAACTTGTGGGCTTTAGCACAGTTGATTTTCAATAAAATTGAATTTTCTAAGAAATGTTTAGAAATAATCGAGCAATCAAAATGAAAATTGTCACAGCAATTACAGGTCCCGAAACCTATTGATAGAGGTATCAGCCATCGTAATCGGACCATTTTAGATTTTTGCCGCCCAAAAACTTGTGGGCTATAGCACAGTTGATTTTCAATAAAATTGAATTTTCTAAGAAATGTATAGAAATAATCGAGCAATCAAAATAAATATTGTCACAACAATTACAGGTCCCGAAACCTATTGAAAGAGGTATCAACCATCGTAATCGGACCATTTTAGATTTTTGCCGCTCAAAAACTTGTGGGCTATAGCACAGTTGATTTTCAATAAAATTGAATTTTCTAAGAAATGTTTAGAAATAATCGAGCAATCAAAATGAAAATTGTCACAGCAATTACAGGTCCCGAAACCTATTGATAGAGGTATCAGCCATCGTAATCGGACCATTTTAGATTTTTGCCGCCCAAAAACTTGTGGGCTATAGCACAGTTGATTTTCAATTAAATTGAATTTTCTAAGAAATGTTTAGAAATAATCGAGCAATCAAAATGAAAATTGTCACAGCAATTACAGGTCCCGAAACCTATTGATAGAGGTATCAGGGATCGTAATCGGACCATTTTAGATTTTTGCCGCCCAAAAACTTGTGGGCTATAGCACAGTTGATTTTCAATTAAATTGAATTTTCTAAGAAATGTTTAGAAATAATCGAGCAATCAAAATGATAATTGTCACAACAATTACAGGTCCCGAAACCTATTGAAAGAGGTATCAACCATCGTAATCGGACCATTTTAGATTTTTGCCGCCCAAAAACTTGTGGGCTATAGCACAGTTGGTTTTCAATAAAATTGAATTTTCTAAGAAATGTTTAGAAATAATCGAGCAATCAAAATAAAAATTGTCACAGCAATTACAGGTCCCGAAACCTATTGATAGAGGTATCAGCCATCGTAATCGGACCATTTTAGATTTTTTCCGCCCAAAAACTTGTGGGCTATAGCACAGTTGATTTTCAATAAAATTGAATTTTCTAAGAAATGTTTAGAAATAATCGAGCAATCAAAATGAAAATTGTCACAGCAATTACAGGTCCCGAAACCTATTGATAGAGGTATCAGCCATCGTAATCGGACCATTTTAGATTTTTGCCGCCCAAAAACTTGTGGGCTATAGCACAGTTGATTTTCAATAAAATTGAATTTTCTAAGAAATGTTTAGAAATAATCGAGCAATCAAAATAAAAATTGTCACAACAATTACAGGTCCCGAAACCTATTGAAAGAGGTATCAACCATCGTAATTGGACCATTTTAGATTTTTGCCGCCCAAAAACTTGTGGGCTATAGCACAGTTGATTTTCAATAAAATTGAATTTTCTAAGAAATGTTTAGAAATAATCGAGCAATCAAAATGAAAATTGTCACAGCAATTACAGGTCCCGAAACCTATTGATAGAGGTATCAGCCATCGTAATCGGACCATTTTAGATTTTTGCCGCCCAAAAACTTGTGGGCTATAGCACAGTTGATTTTCAATAAAATTGAATTTTCTAAGAAATGTTTAGAAATAATCGAGCAATCAAAATGAAAATTGTCACAACAATTACAGGTCCCGAAACCTATTGAAAGAGGTATCAACCATCGTAATCGGACCATTTTAGATTTTTGCCGCCCAAAAACTTGTGGGCTATAGCACAGTTGATTTTCAATAAAATTGAATTTTCTAAGAAATGTTTAGAAATAATCGAGCAATCAAAATAAAAATTGTCACAGCAATTACAGGTCCCGAAACCTATTGATAGAGGTATCAGCCATCGTAATCGGACCATTTTAGATTTTTGCCGCCCAAAAACTTGTGGGCTATAGCACAGTTGATTTTCAATAAAATTGAATTTTCTAAGAAATGTTTAGAAATAATCGAGCAATCAAAATGAAAATTGTCACAACAATTACAGTTCTCGAAACCTATTGATAGAGGTATCAACCATCGTAATCGGACCATTTTAGATTTTTGCCGCCCAAAAACTTGTGGGCTATAGCACTGTTGATTTTCAATAAAATTGAATTTTCTAAGAAATGTTTAGAAATAATCGAGCAATCAAAATGAAAATTGTCACAGCAATTACAGGTCCCGAAACCTATTGATAGAGGTATCAGCCATCGTAATCGGACCATTTTAGATTTTTGCCGCCCAAAAACTTGTGGGCTATAGCACAGTTGATTTTCAATAAAATTGAATTTTCTAAGAAATGTTTAGAAATAATCGAGCAATCAAAATGAAACTTGTCACAGCAATTACAGGTCCCGAAACCTATTGATAGAGGTATCAACCATCGTAATCGGACCATTTTAGATTTTTGCCGCCCAAAAACTTGTGGGCTATAGCACAGTTGATTTTCAATAAAATGGAATTTTCTAAGAAATGTTTAGAAATAATCAAGCAATCAAAATAAGAATTGTCACAGCAATTACAGGTCCCGAAACCTATTGATAGAGGTATCAGCCATCGTAATCGGACCATTTTAGATTTTTGCCGCCCAAAAACTTGTGGGCTATAGCACAGTTGATTTTCAATAAAATTGAATTTTCTAAGAAATGTTTAGAAATAATCGAGCAATCAAAATGAAAATTGTCACAGCAATTACAGGTCCCGAAACCTATTGATAGAGGTATCAGCCATCGTAATCGGACCATTTTAAATTTTTGCCGCCCAAAAACTTGTGGGCAGCACAGTTGATTTTCAATAAAATTGAATTTTCTAAGAAATGTTTAGAAATAACCGAGCAATCAAAATGAAAATTGTCACAACAATTACAGGTCCCGAAACCTATTGATAGAGGTATCAACCATCGTAATCGGACCTATTGATAGAGGTATCAACCATCGTAATCGGACCATTTTCGATTTTTGCCGCCCAAAAACTTGTGGGCTATAGCACAGTTGATTTTCAATAAAATTGAATTTTCTAAGAAATGTTTAGAAATAATCGAGCAATCAAAATGAAAATTGTCACAACAATTACAGGTCCCGAAACCTATTGAAAGAGGTATCAACCATCGTAATCGGACCATTTTAGATTTTTGCCGCCCAAAAACTTGTGGGCTATAGCACAATTGATTTTCAATAAAATTGAATTTTCTAAGAAATGTTTAGAAATAATCGAGCAATCAAAATGAAAATTGTCACAACAATTACAGGTCCCGAAACCTATTGATAGAGGTATCAACCATCGTAATCGGACCATTTTAGATTTTTGCCGCCCAAAAACTTGTGGGCTATATCACAGTTGGTTTTCAATAAAATTGAATTTTCTAAGAAATGTTTAGAAATAATCGAGCAATCAAAATGAAAATTGTCACAGCAATTACAGGTTCCGAAACCTATTGATAGAGGTATCAGCCATCGTAATCGGACCATTTTAGATTTTTGCCGCCCAAAAACTTGTGGGCTATAGCACAGTTGATTTTCAATAAAATTGAATTTTCTAAGAAATGTTTAGAAATAATCGAGCAATCAAAATGAAAATTGTCACAGCAATTACAGGTCCCGAAACCTATTGATAGAGGTATCAGCCATCGTAATCGGACCATTTTAGATTTTTGCCGCCCAAAAACTTGTGGGCTATAGCACAGTTGATTTTCAATAAAATTGAATTTTCTAAGAAATGTTTAGAAATAATCGAGCAATCAAAATGAAAATTGTCACAGCAATTACAGGTCCCGAAACCTATTGATAGAGGTATCAGCCATCGTAATCGGACCATTTTAGATTTTTGCCGCCCAAAAACTTGTGGGCTATAGCACAGTTGATTTTCAATAAAATTGAATTTTCTAAGAAATGTTTAGAAATAATCGAGCAATCAAAATGAAAATTGTCACAGCAATTACAGGTCCCGAAACCTATTGATAGAGGTATCAGCCATCGTAATCGGACCATTTTAGATTTTTGCCGCCCAAAAACTTGTGGGCTATAGCACAGTTGATTTTCAATAAAATTGAATTTTCTAAGAAATGTTTAGAAATAATCGAGCAATCAAAATGAAAATTGTCACAACAATTACAGGTCCCGAAACCTATTGATAGAGGTATCAACCATCGTATTCGGACCATTTTAGATTTTTGCCGCCCAAAAACTTGTGGGCTATAGCACAGTTGATTTTCAATAAAATTGAATTTTCTAAGAAATGTTTAGAAATAATCGAGCAATCAAAATGAAAATTGTCACAGCAATTACAGGTCCCGAAACCTATTGATAGAGGTATCAGCCATCGTAATCGGACCATTTTAGATTTTTGCCGGCCAAAAACTTGTGGGCTATAGCACAGTTGATTTTCAATAAAATTGAATTTTCTAAGAAATGTTTAGAAATAATCGAGCAATCAAAATGAAAATTGTCACAGCAATTACAGGTCCCGAAACCTATTGATAGAGGTATCAGCCATCGTAATCGGACCATTTTAGATTTTTGCCGCCCAAAAACTTGTGGGCTATAGCACAGTTGATTTTCAATAAAATTGAATTTTCTAAGAAATGTTTAGAAATAATCGAGCAATCAAAATGAAAATTGTCACAACAATTACAGGTCCCGAAACCTATTGAAAGAGGTATCAACCATCGTAATTGGACCATTTTAGATTTTTGCCGCCCAAAAACTTGTGGGCTATAGCACAGTTGATTTTCAATAAAATTGAATTTTCTAAGAAATGTTTAGAAATAATCGAGCAATCAAAATGAAAATTGTCACAGCAATTACAGGTCCCGAAACCTATTGATAGAGGTATCAGCCATCGTAATCGGACCATTTTAGATTTTTGCCGCCCAAAAACTTGTGGGCTATAGCACAATTGATTTTCAATAAAATTGAATTTTCTAAGAAATGTTTAGAAATAATCGAGCAATCAAAATGAAAATTGTCACAACAATTACAGGTCCCGAAACCTATTGAAAGAGGTATCAACCATCGTAATCGGACCATTTTAGATTTTTGCCGCCCAAAAACTTGTGGGCTATAGCACAGTTGATTTTCAATAAAATTGAATTTTCTAAGAAATGTTTAGAAATAATCGAGCAATCAAAATAAAAATTGTCACAGCAATTACAGGTCCCGAAACCTATTGATAGAGGTATCAGCCATCGTAATCGGACGATTTTAGATTTTTGCCGCCCAAAAACTTGTGGGCTATAGCACAGTTGATTTTCAATAAAATTGAATTTTCTAAGAAATGTTTAGAAATAATCGAGCAATCAAAATGAAAATTGTCACAACAATTACAGTTCTCGAAACTTATTGATAGAGGTATCAACCATCGTAATCGGACCATTTTAGATTTTTGCCGCCCAAAAACTTGTGGGCTATAGCACAGTTGATTTTCAATAAAATTGAATTTTCTAAGAAATGTTTAGAAATAATCGAGCAATCAAAATGAAAATTGTCACAGCAATTACAGGTCCCGAAACCTATTGATAGATGTATCAGCCATCGTAATCGGACCATTTTAGATTTTTGCCGCCCAAAAACTTGTGGGCTATAGCACAGTTGATTTTCAATAAAATTGAATTTTCTAAGAAATGTTTAGAAATAATCGAGCAATCAAAATGAAAATTGTCACAACAATTACAGTTCTCGAAACTTATTGATAGAGGTATCAACCATCGTAATCGGACCATTTTAGATTTTTGCCGCCCAAAAACTTGTGGGCTATAGCACAGTTGATTTTCAATAAAATTGAATTTTCTAAGAAATGTTTAGAAATAATCGAGCAATCAAAATGAAAATTGTCACAGCAATTACAGGTCCCGAAACCTATTGATAGAGGTATCAGCCATCGTAATCGGACCATTTTAGATTTTTGCCGCCCAAAAACTTGTGGGCTATAGCACAGTTGATTTTCAATAAAATTGAATTTTCTAAGAAATGTTTAGAAATAATCGAGCACTCAAAATGAAACTTGTCACAGCAATTACAGGTCCCGAAACCTATTGATAGAGGTATCAGCCATCGTAATCGGACCATTTTAGATTTTTGCCGCCCAAAAACTTGTGGGCTATAGCACAGTTGATTTTCAATAAAATGGAATTTTCTAAGAAATGTTTAGAAATAATCGAGCAATCAAAATAAGAATTGTCAGAGCAATTACAGGTCCCGAAACCTATTGATAGAGGTATCAGCCATCGTAATCGGACCATTTTAGATTTTTGCCGCCCAAAAACTTGTGGGCTATAGCACAGTTGATTTTCAATAAAATTGAATTTTCTAAGAAATGTTTAGAAATAATCGAGCAATAAAAATGAAAATTGTCACAGCAATTACAGGTCCCGAAACCTATTGATAGAGGTATCAGCCATCGTAATCGGACCATTTTAAATTTTTGCCGCCCAAAAACTTGTGGGCAGCACAGTTGATTTTCAATAAAATTGAATTTTCTAAGAAATGTTTAGAAATACCCGAGCAATCAAAATGAAAATTGTCACAACAATTACAGGTCCCGAAACCTATTGATAGAGGTATCAACCATCGTAATCGGACCTATTGATAGAGGTATCAACCATCGTAATCGGACCATTTTCGATTTTTGCCGCCCAAAAACTTGTGGGCTATAGCACAGTTGATTTTCAATAAAATTGAATTTTCTAAGAAATGTTTAGAAATAATCGAGCAATCAAAATGAAAATTGTCACAACAATTACAGGTCCCGAAACCTATTGAAAGAGGTATCAACCATCGTAATCGGACCATTTTAGATTTTTGCCGCCCAAAAACTTGTGGGCTATAGCACAATTGATTTTCAATAAAATTGAATTTTCTAAGAAATGTTTAGAAATAATCGAACAATCAAAATGAAAATTGTCACAACAATTACAGGTCCCGAAACCTATTGAAAGAGGTATCAACCATCGTAATCGGACCATTTTAGATTTTTGCCGCCCAAAAACTTGTGGGCTATAGCACAGTTGGTTTTCAATAAAATTGAATTTTCTAAGAAATGTTTAGAAATAATCGAGCAATCAAAATGAAAATTGTCACAGCAATTACAGGTCCCGAAACCTATTGATAGAGGTATCAGCCATCGTAATCGGACCATTTTAGATTTTTGCCGCCCAAAAACTTGTGGGCTATAGCACAGTTGATTTTCAATAAAATTGAATTTTCTAAGAAATGTTTAGAAATAATCGAGCAATCAAAATGAAAATTGTCACAGCAATTACAGGTCCCGAAACCTATTGATAGAGGTATCAGCCATCGTAATCGGACCATTTTAGATTTTTGCCGCCCAAAAACTTGTGGGCTATAGCACAGTTGATTTTCAATAAAATTGAATTTTCTAAGAAATGTTTAGAAATAATCGAGCAATCAAAATGAAAATTGTCACAGCAATTACAGGTCCCGAAACCTATTGATAGAGGTATCAGCCATCGTAATCGGACCATTTTAGATTTTTGCCGCCCAAAAACTTGTGGGCTATAGCACAGTTGATTTTCAATAAAATTGAATTTTCTAAGAAATGTTTAGAAATAATCGAGCAATCAAAATGAAAATTGTCACAACAATTACAGGTCCCGAAACCTATTGATAGAGGTATCAACCATCGTATTCGGACCATTTTAGATTTTTGCCGCCCAAAAACTTGTGGGCTATAGCACAGTTGATTTTCAATAAAATTGAATTTTCTAAGAAATGTTTAGAAATAATCGAGCAATCAAAATGAAAATTGTCACAGCAATTACAGGTCCCGAAACCTATTGATAGAGGTATCAGCCATCGTAATCGGACCATTTTAGATTTTTGCCGCCCAAAAACTTGTGGGCTATAGCACAGTTGATTTTCAATAAAATTGAATTTTCTAAGAAATGTTTAGAAATAATCGAGCAATCAAAATGAAAATTGTCACAGCAATTACAGGTCCCGAAACCTATTGATAGAGGTATCAGCCATCGTAATCGGACCATTTTAGATTTTTGCCGCCCAAAAACTTGTGGGCTATAGCACAGTTGATTTTCAATAAAATTGAATTTTCTAAGAAATGTTTAGAAATAATCGAGCAATCAAAATGAAAATTGTCACAACAATTACAGGTCCCGAAACCTATTGATAGAGGTATCAACCATCGTATTCGGACCATTTTAGATTTTTGCCGCCCAAAAACTTGTGGGCTATAGCACAGTTGATTTTCAATAAAATTGAATTTTCTAAGAAATGTTTAGAAATAATCGAGCAATCAAAATGAAAATTGTCACAGCAATTACAGGTCCTGAAACCTATTGATAGAGGTATCAGCCATCGTAATCGGACCATTTTAGATTTTTGCCGCCCAAAAACTTGTGGGCTATAGCACAGTTGATTTTCAATAAAATTGAATTTTCTAAGAAATGTTTAGAAATAATCGAGCAATCAAAATGAAAATTGTCACAACTATTACAGGTCCCGAAACCTATTGAAAGAGGTATCAACCATCGTAATTGGACCATTTTAGATTTTTGCCGCCCAAAAACTTGTGGGCTATAGCACAGTTGATTTTCAATAAAATTGAATTTTCTAAGAAATGTTTAGAAATAATCGAGCAATCAAAATGAAAATTGTCACAGCAATTACAGGTCCCGAAACCTATTGATAGAGGTATCAGCCATCGTAATCGGACCATTTTAGATTTTTGCCGCCCAAAAACTTGTGGGCTATAGCACAGTTGATTTTCAATAAAATTGAATTTTCTATGAAATGTTTAGAAATAATCGAGCAATCAAAATGAAAATTGTCACAACAATTACAGGTCCCGAAACCTATAGAAAGAGGTATCAACCATCGTAATCGGACCATTTTAGATTTTTGCCGCCCAAAAACTTGTGGGCTATAGCACAGTTGATTTTCAATAAAATTGAATTTTCTAAGAAATGTTTAGAAATAATCGAGCAATCAAAATAAAAATTGTCACAGCAATTACAGGTCCCGAAACCTATTGATAGAGGTATCAGCCATCGTAATCGGACCATTTTAGATTTTTGCCGCCCAAAAACTTGTGGGCTATAGCACAGTTGATTTTCAATAAAATTGAATTTTCTAAGAAATGTTTAGAAATAATCGAGCAATCAAAATGAAAATTGTCACAACAATTACAGTTCTCGAAACCTATTGATAGAGGTATCAACCATCGTAATCGGACCATTTTAGATTTTTGCCGCCCAAAAACTTGTGGGCTATAGCACAGTTGATTTTCAATAAAATTGAATTTTCTAAGAAATGTTTAGAAATAATCGAGCAATCAAAATGAAAATTGTCACAGCAATTACAGGTCCCGAAACCTATTGATAGAGGTATCAGCCATCGTAATCGGACCATTTTAGATTTTTGCCGCCCAAAAACTTGTGGGCTATAGCACAGTTGATTTTCAATAAAATTGAATTTTCTAAGAAATGTTTAGAAATAATCGAGCAATCAAAATGAAACTTGTCACAGCAATTACAGGTCCCGAAACCTATTGATAGAGGTATCAACCATCGTAATCGGACCATTTTAGATTTTTGCCGCCCAAAAACTTGTGGACTATAGCACAGTTGATTTTCAAAAAATGGAATTTTCTAAGAAATGTTTACAAATAATCGAGCAATCAAAATAAGAATTGTCACAGCAATTACAGGTCCCGAAACCTATTGATAGAGGTATCAGCCATCGTAATCGGACCATTTTAGATTTTTGCCGCCCAAAAACTTGTGGGCTATAGCACAGTTGATTTTCAATAAAATTGAATTTTCTAAGAAATGTTTAGAAATAATCGAGCAATCAAAATGAAAATTGTCACAGCAATTACAGGTCCCGAAACCTATTGATAGAGGTATCAGCCATCGTAATCGGACCATTTTAAATTTTTGCCGCCCAAACACTTGTGGGCAGCACAGTTGATTTTCAATAAAATTGAATTTTCTAAGAAATGTTTAGAAATAACCGAGCAATCAAAATGAAAATTGTCACAACAATTACAGGTCCCGAAACCTATTGATAGAGGTATCAACCATCGTAATCGGACCTATTGATAGAGGTATCGACCATCGTAATCGGACCATTTTCGATTTTTGCCGCCCAAAAACTTGTGGGCTATAGCACAGTTGATTTTCAATAAAATAGAATTTTCTAAGAAATGTTTAGAAATAATCGAGCAATCAAAATGAAAATTGTCACAACAATTACAGGTCCCGAAACCTATTGAAAGAGGTATCAACCATCGTAATCGGACCATTTTAGATTTTTGCCGCCCAAAAACTTGTGGGCTATAGCACAATTGATTTTCAATAAAATTGAATTTTCTAAGAAATGTTTAGAAATAATCGAGCAATCAAAATGAAAATTGTCACAACAATTACAGGTCCCGAAACCTATTGAAAGAGGTATCAACCATCGTAATCGGACCATTTTAGATTTTTGCCGCCCAAAAACTTGTGGGCTATAGCACAGTTGGTTTTCAATAAAATTGAATTTTCTAAGAAATGTTTAGAAATAATCGAGCAATCAAAATGAAAATTGTCACAGCAATTACAGGTCCCGAAACCTATTGATAGAGGTATCAGCCATCGTAATCGGACCATTTTAGATTTTTGCCGCCCAAAAACTTGTGGGCTATAACACAGTTGATTTTCAATAAAATTGAATTTTCTAAGAAATGTTTAGAAATAATCGAGCAATCAAAATGAAAATTGTCACAGCAATTACAGGTCCCGAAACCTATTGATAGAGGTATCAGCCATCGTAATCGGACCATTTTAGATTTTTGCCGCCCAAAAACTTGTGGGCTATAGCACAGTTGATTTTCAATAAAATTGAATTTCCTAAGAAATGTTTAGAAATAATCAAGCAATCAAAATGAAAATTGTCACAGCAATTACAGGTCCCGAAACCTATTGATAGAGGTATCAGCCATCGTAATCGGACCATTTTAGATTTTTGCCGCCCAAAAACTTGTGGGCTATAGCACAGTTGATTTTCAATAAAATTGAATTTTCTAAGAAATGTTTAGAAATAATCGAGCAATCAAAATGAAAATTGTCACAGCAATTACAGGTCCCGAAACCTATTGATAGAGGTATCAGCCATCGTAATCGGACCATTTTAGATTTTTGCCGCCCAAAAACTTGTGGGCTATAGCACAGTTGATTTTCAATAAAATTGAATTTTCTAAGAAATGTTTAGAAATAATCGAGCAATCAAAATGAAAATTGTCACAACAATTACAGGTCCCGAAACCTATTGATAGAGGTATCAACCATCGTAATCGGACCATTTTAGATTTTTGCCGCCCAAAAACTTGTGGGCTATAGCACAGTTGATTTTCAATAAAATTGAATTTTCTAAGAAATGTTTAGAAATAATCGAGCAATCAAAATGAAAATTGTCACAGCAATTACAGGTCCCGAAACCTATTGATAGAGGTATCAGCCATCGTAATCGGACCATTTTAGATTTTTGCCGCCCAAAAACTTGTGGGCTATAGCACAGTTGATTTTCAATAAAATTGAATTTTCTAAGAAATGTTTAGAAATAATCGAGCAATCAAAATGAAAATTGTCACAGCAATTACAGGTCCCGAAACCTATTGATAGAGGTATCAACCGTCGTAATCGGACCATTTTAGATTTTTGCCGCCCAAAAACTTGTGGGCTATAGCACAGTTGATTTTCAATAAAATTGAATTTTCTAAGAAATGTTTAGAAATAATCGAGCAATCAAAATAAAAATTGTCACAACAATTACAGGTCCCGAAACCTATTGAAAGAGGTATCAACCATCGTAATCGGACCATTTTAGATTTTTGCCGCCCAAAAACTTGTGGGCTATAGCACAGTTGATTTTCAATAAAATTGAATTTTCTAAGAAATGTTTAGAAATAATCGAGCAATCAAAATGAAAATTGTCACAGCAATTACAGTTCCCGAAACCTATTGATAGAGGTATCAGCCATCGTAATCGGACCATTTTAGATTTTTGCCGCCCAAAAACTTGTGGGCTATAGCACAGTTGATTTTCAATAAAATTGAATTTTCTAAGAAATGTTTAGAAATAATCGAGCAATCAAAATGAAAATTGTCACAGCAATTACAGGTCCCGAAACCTATTGATAGAGGTATCAGCCATCGTAATCGGACCATTTTAGATTTTTGCCGCCCAAAAACTTGTGGGCTATAGCACAGTTGATTTTCAATAAAATTGAATTTTCTAAGAAATGTTTAGAAATAATCGAGCAATCAAAATAAAAATTGTCACAACAATTACAGGTCCCGAAACCTATTGATAGAGGTATCAACCATCGTAATCGGACCATTTTAGATTTTTGCCGCCCAAAAACTTGTGGGCTATAGCACAGTTGATTTTCAATAAAATTGAATTTTCTAAGAAATGTTTAGAAATAATCGAGCAATCAAAATAAAAATTGTCACAACAATTACAGGTCCCGAAACCTATTGAAAGAGGTATCAACCATCGTAATCGGACCATTTTAGATTTTTGCCGCCCAAAAACTTGTGGGCTATAGCACAGTTGATTTTCAATAAAATTGAATTTTCTAAGAAATGTTTAGAAATAATCGAGCAATCAAAATGAAAATTGTCACAACAATTACAGTCCTCGAAACCTATTGATAGAGGTATCAACCATCGTAATCGGACCATTTTAGATTTTTGCCGCCCAAAAACTTGTGGGCTATAGCACAGTTGATTTTCAATAAAATTGAATTTTCTAAGAAATGTTTAGAAATAATCGAGCAATCAAAATGAAAATTGTCACAGCAATTACAGGTCCCGAAACCTATTGATAGAGGTATCAGCCATCGTAATCGGACCATTTTAGATTTTTGCCGCCCAAAAACTTGTGGGCTATAGCACAGTTGATTTTCAATAAAATTGAATTTTCTAAGAAATGTTTAGAAATAATCGAGCAATCAAAATGAAACTTGTCACAGCAATTACAGGTCCCGAAACCTATTGATAGAGGTATCAACCATCGTAATCGGACCATTTTAGATTTTTGCCGCCCAAAAACTTGTGGGCTATAGCACAGTTGATTTTCAATAAAATGGAATTTTCTAAGAAATGTTTAGAAATAATCGAGCAATCAAAATAAGAATTGTCACAGCAATTACAGGTCCCGAAACCTATTGATAGAGGTATCAGCCATCGTAATCGGACCATTTTAGATTTTTGCCGCCCAAAAACTTGTGGGCTATAGCACAGTTGATTTTCAATAAAATTGAATTTTCTAAGAAATGTTTAGAAATAATCGAGCAATCAAAATGAAAATTGTCACAGCAATTACAGGTCCCGAAACCTATTGATAGAGGTATCAGCCATCGTAATCGGACCATTTTAAATTTTTGCCGCCCAAAAACTTGTGGGCAGCACAGTTGATTTTCAATAAAATTGAATTTTCTAAGAAATGTTTAGAAATAACCGAGCAATCAAAATGAAAATTGTCACAACAATTACAGGTCCCGAAACCTATTGATAGAGGTATCAACCATCGTAATCGGACCTATTGATAGAGGTATCAACCATCGTAATCGGACCATTTTCGATTTTTGCCGCCCAAAAACTTGTGGGCTATAGCACAGTTGATTTTCAATAAAATTGAATTTTCTAAGAAATGTTTAGAAATAATCGAGCAATCAAAATGAAAATTGTCACAACAATTACAGGTCCCGAAACCTATTGAAAGAGGTATCAACCATCGTAATCGGACCATTTTAGATTTTTGCCGCCCAAAAACTTGTGGGCTATAGCACAATTGATTTTCAATAAAATTGAATTTTCTAAGAAATGTTTAGAAATAATCGAGCAATCAAAATGAAAATTGTCACAACAATTACAGGTCCCGAAACCTATTGAAAGAGGTATCAACCATCGTAATCGGACCATTTTAGATTTTTGCCGCCCAAAAACTTGTGGGCTATAGCACAGTTGGTTTTCAATAAAATTGAATTTTCTAAGAAATGTTTAGAAATAATCGAGCAATCAAAATGAAAATTGTCACAGCAATTACAGGTCCCGAAACCTATTGATAGAGGTATCAGCCATCGTAATCGGACCATTTTAGATTTTTGCCGCCCAAAAACTTGTGGGCTATAGCACAGTTGATTTTCAATAAAATTGAATTTTCTAAGAAATGTTTAGAAATAATCGAGCAATCAAAATGAAAATTGTCACAGCAATTACAGGTCCCGAAACCTATTGATAGAGGTATCAGCCATCGTAATCGGACCATTTTAGATTTTTGCCGCCCAAAAACTTGTGGGCTATAGCACAGTTGATTTTCAATAAAATTGAATTTTCTAAGAAATGTTTAGAAATAATCGAGCAATCAAAATGAAAATTGTCACAGCAATTACAGGTCCCGAAACCTATTGATAGAGGTATCAGCCATCGTAATCGGACCATTTTAGATTTTTGCCGCCCAAAAACTTGTGGGCTATAGCACAGTTGATTTTCAATAAAATTGAATTTTCTAAGAAATGTTTATAAATAATCGAGCAATCAAAATGAAAATTGTCACAGCAATTACAGGTCCCGAAACCTATTGATAGAGGTATCAGCCATCGTAATCGGACCATTTTAGATTTTTGCCGCCCAAAAACTTGTGGGCTATAGCACAGTTGATTTTCAATAAAATTGAATTTTCTAAGAAATGTTTAGAAATAATCGAGCAATCAAAATGAAAATTGTCACAACAATTACAGGTCCCGAAACCTATTGATAGAGGTATCAACCATCGTAATCGGACCATTTTAGATTTTTGCCGCCCAAAAACTTGTGGGCTATAGCACAGTTGATTTTCAATAAAATTGAATTTTCTAAGAAATGTTTAGAAATAATCGAGCAATCAAAATGAAAATTGTCACAGCAATTACAGGTCCCGAAACCTATTGATAGAGGTATCAGCCATCGTAATCGGACCATTTTAGA
Source organism: Tipula vernalis (assembly GCA_958295665.1). Taxonomy (NCBI): domain Eukaryota; kingdom Metazoa; phylum Arthropoda; class Insecta; order Diptera; family Tipulidae; genus Tipula; species Tipula vernalis. The sequence continues at coordinate 431,551,929 of OY282558.1, forward strand.
TTTTTGCCGCCCAAAAACTTGTGGGCTATAGCACAGTTGATTTTCAATAAAATTGAATTTTCTAAGAAATGTTTAGAAATAATCGAGCAATCAAAATGAAAATTGTCACAGCAATTACAGGTCCCGAAACCTATTGATAGAGGTATCAGCCATCGTAATCGGACCATTTTAGATTTTTGCCGCCCAAAAACTTGTGGGCTATAGCACAGTTGATTTTCAGTAAAATTGAATTTTCTAAGAAATGTTTAGAAATAATCGAGCAATCAAAATGAAAATTGTCACAGCAATTACAGGTCCCGAAACCTATTGATAGAGGTATCAGCCATCGTAATCGGACCATTTTAGATTTTTGCCGCCCAAAAACTTGTGGGCTATAGCACAGTTGATTTTCAATAAAATTGAATTTTCTAAGAAATGTTTAGAAATAATCGAGCAATCAAAATGAAAATTGTCACAGCAATTACAGGTCCCGAAACCTATTGATAGAGGTATCAGCCATCGTAATCGGACCATTTTAGATTTTTGGCGCCCAAAAACTTGTGGGTTATAGCACAGTTGATTTTCAATAAAATTGAATTTTCTAAGAAATGTTTAGAAATAATCGAGCAATCAAAATGAAAATTGTCACAGCAATTACAGGTCCCGAAACCTATTGATAGAGGTATCAGCCATCGTAATCGGACCATTTAGATTTTTGCCGCCCAAAAACTTGTGGGCTATAGCACAGTTGATTTTCAATAAAATTGAATTTTCTAAGAAATGTTTAGAAATAATCGAGCAATCAAAATGAAAATTGTCACAGCAATTACAGGTCCCGAAACCTATTGATAGAGGTATCAGCCATCGTAATCGGACCATTTTAGATTTTTGCCGCCCAAAAACTTGTGGGCTATAGCACAGTTGATTTTCAATAAAATTGAATTTTCTAAGAAATGTTTAGAAATAATCGAGCAATCAAAATGAAAATTGTCACAGCAATTACAGGTCCCGAAACCTATTGATAGAGGTATCAGCCATCGTAATCGGACCATTTTAGATTTTTGGCGCCCAAAAACTTGTGGGTTATAGCACAGTTGATTTTCAATAAAATTGAATTTTCTAAGAAATGTTTAGAAATAATCGAGCAATCAAAATGAAAATTGTCACAGCAATTACAGGTCCCGAAACCTATTGATAGAGGTATCAGCCATCGTAATCGGACCATTTTAGATTTTTGCCGCCCAAAAACTTGTGGGCTATAGCACAGTTGATTTTCAATAAAATTGAATTTTCTAAGAAATGTTTAGAAATAATCGAGCAATCAAAATGAAAATTGTCACAGCAATTACAGGTCCCGAAACCTATTGATAGAGGTATCAACCATCGTAATCGGACCATTTTAGATTTTTGCCGCCCAAAAACTTGTGGGCTATATTATAGCACAGTTGATTTTCAATAAAATTGAATTTTCTAAGAAATGTTTAGAAATAATCGAGCAATCAAAATAAAAATTGTCACAGCAATTACAGGTCCCGAAACCTATTGATAGAGGTATCAACCATCGTAATCGGACCATTTTAGATTTTTGCCGCCCAAAAACTTGTGGGCTATAGCACAGTTGATTTTCAATAAAATTGAATTTTCTAAGAAATGTTTAGAAATAATCGAGCAATCAAAATGAAAATTGTCACAACAATTACAGGTCCCGAAACCTATTGATAGAGGTATCAACCATCGTAATCGGACCATTTTAGATTTTTGCCGCCCAAAAACTTGTGGGCTATAGCACAGTTGATTTTCAATAAAATTGAATTTTCTAAGAAATGTTTAGAAATAATCGAGCAATCAAAATAAAAATTGTCACAGCAATTACAGGTCCCGAAACCTATTGATAGAGGTATCAACCATCGTAATCGGACCATTTTAGATTTTTTCCGCCCAAAAACTTGTGGGCTATAGCACAGTTGATTTTCAATAAAATTGAATTTTCTAAGAAATGTTTAGAAATAATCGAGCAATCAAAATGAAAATTGTCACAGCAATTACAGGTCCCGAAACCTATTGATAGAGGTATCAGCCATCGTAATCGGACTATTTTAGATTTTTGCCGCCCAAAAACTTGTGGGCTATAGCACAGTTGATTTTCAATAAAATTGAATTTTCTAAGAAATGTTTAGAAATAATCGAGCAATCAAAATGAAAATTGTCACAGCAATTACATGTCCCGAAACCTATTGATAGAGGTATCAACCATCGTAATCGGACCATTTTAGATTTTTGCCGCCCAAAAACTTGTGGGCTATAGCACAGTTGATTTTCAGTAAAATTGAATTTTCTAAGAAATGTTTAGAAATAATCGAGCAATCAAAATGAAAATTGTCACAACAATTACAGGTCCCGAAACCTATTGATAGAGGTATCAACCATCGTAATCGGACCATTTTAGATTTTTGCCGCCCAAAAACTTGTGGGCTATAGCACAGTTGATTTTCAATAAAATTGGATTTTCTAAGAAATGTTTAGAAATAATCGAGCAATCAAAATGAAAATTGTCACAGCAATTACAGGTCCCGAAACCTATTGATAGAGGTATCAGCCATCGTAATCGGACCATTTTAGATTTTTGCCGCCCAAAAACTTGTGGGCTATAGCACAGTTGATTTTCAATAAAATTGAATTTTCTAAGAAATGTTTAGAAATAATCAAGCAATCAAAATGAAAATTGTCACAGCAATTACAGGTCCCGAAACCTATTGATAGAGGTATCAGCCATCGTAATCGGACCATTTTAGATTTTTGCCGCCCAAAAACTTGTGGGCTATAGCACAGTTGATTTTCAATAAAATTGAATTTTCTAAGAAATGTTTAGAAATAATCGAGCAATCAAAATAAAAATTGTCACAGCAATTACAGGTCCCGAAACCTATTGATAGAGGTATCAACCATCGTAATCGGACCATTTTAGATTTTTGCCGCCCAAAAACTTGTGAGATAGCACAGTTGATTTTCAATAAAATTGAATTTTCTAAGAAATGTTTAGAAATAATCGAGCAATCAAAATGAAAATTGTCACAACAATTACAGTTCTCGAAACCTATTGATAGAGGTATCAACCATCGTAATCGGACCATTTTAGATTTTTGCCGCCCAAAAACTTGTGGGCTATAGCACAGTTGATTTTCAATAAAATTGAATTTTCTAAGAAATGTTTAGAAATAATCGAGCAATCAAAATGAAAATTGTCACTGCAATTACAGGTCCCGAAACCTATTGATAGAGGTATCAGCCATCGTAATCGGACCATTTTAGATTTTTGCCGCCCAAAAACTTGTGGGCTATAGCACAGTTGATTTTCAATAAAATTGAATTTTCTAAGAAATGTTTAGAAATAATCGAGCAATCAAAATGAAACTTGTCACAGCAATTACAGGTCCCGAAACCTATTGATAGAGGTATCAACCATCGTAATCGGACCATTTTAGATTTTTGCCGCCCAAAAACTTGTGGGCTATAGCACAGTTGATTTTCAATAAAATGGAATTTTCTAAGAAATGTTTAGAAATAATCGAGCAATCAAAATAAGAATTGTCACAGCAATTACAGGTCCCGAAACCTATTGATAGAGGTATCAGCCATCGTAATCGGACCATTTTAGATTTTTGCCGCCCAAAAACTTGTGGGCTATAGCACAGTTGATTTTCAATAAAATTGAATTTTCTAAGAAATGTTTAGAAATAATCGAGCAATCAAAATGAAAATTGTCACAGCAATTACAGGTCCCGAAACCTATTGATAGAGGTATCAGCCATCGTAATCGGACCATTTTAAATTTTGGCCGCCCAAAAACTTGTGGGCAGCATAGTTGATTTTCAATAAAATTGAATTTTCTAAGAAATGTTTAGAAATAACCGAGCAATCAAAATGAAAATTGTCACAACAATTACAGGTCCCGAAACCTATTGATAGAGGTATCAACCATCGTAATCGGACCTATTGATAGAGGTATCAACCATCGTAATCGGACCATTTTAGATTTTTGCCGCCCAAAAACTTGTGGGCTATAGCACAGTTGATTTTCAATAAAATTGAATTTTCTAAGAAATGTTTAGAAATAATCGAGCAATCAAAATGAAAATTGTCACAACAATTACAGGTCCCGAAACCTATTGAAAGAGGTATCAACCATCGTAATCGGACCATTTTAGATTTTTGCCGCCCAAAAACTTGTGGGCTATAGCACAGTTGATTTTCAATAAAATTGAATTTTCTAAGAAATGTTTAGAAATAATCGAGCAATCAAAATGAAAATTGTCACAACAATTACAGGTCCCGAAACCTATTGAAAGAGGTATCAACCATCGTAATCGGCCATTTTAGATTTTTGCCGCCCAAAAACTTTTGGACTATAGCACAGTTGATTTTCAATAAAATTGAATTTTCTAAGAAATATTTAGAAATAATCGAGCAATCAAAATGAAAATTGTCACAGCAATTACAGGTCCCGAAACCTATTGATAGAGGTATCAGCCATCGTAATCGGACCATTTTAAATTTTTGCCGCCCAAAAACTTGTGGGCAGCACAGTTGATTTTCAATAAAATTGAATTTTCTAAGAAATGTTTAGAAATAACCGAGCAATCAAAATGAAAATTGTCACAACAATTACAGGTCCCGAAACCTATTGATAGAGGTATCAACCATCGTAATCGGACCATTTTAGATTTTTGCCGCCCAAAAACTTGTGGGCTATAGCACAGTTGATTTTCAATAAAATTGAATTTTATAAGAAATGTTTAGAAATAATCGAGCAATCAAAATGAAAATTGTCACAGCAATTACGGGTCCCGAAACCTATTGATAGAGGTATCAACCATCGTAATCGGACCTATTGATAGAGGTATCAACCATCGTAATCGGACCATTTTCGATTTTTGCCGCCCAAAAACTTGTGGGCTATAGCACAGTTGATTTTCAATAAAATTGAATTTTCTAAGAAATGTTTAGAAATAATCGAGCAATCAAAATGAAAATTGTCACAACAATTACAGGTCCCGAAACCTATTGAAAGAGGTATCAACCATCGTAATCGGACCATTTTAGATTTTTGCCGCCCAAAAACTTGTGGGCTATAGCACAGTTGGTTTTCAATAAAATTGAATTTTCTAAGAAATGTTTAGAAATAATCGAGCAATCAAAATGAAAATTGTCACAGCAATTACAGGTCCCGAAACCTATTGATAGAGGTATCAGCCATCGTAATCGGACCATTTTAGATTTTTGCCGCCCAAAAACTTGTGGGCTATAGCACAGTTGATTTTCAATAAAATTGAATTTTCTAAGAAATGTTTAGAAATAATCGAGCAATCAAAATGAAAATTGTCTCAACAATTACAGGTCCCGAAACCTATTGATAGAGGTATCAGCCATCGTAATCGGACCATTTTAGATTTTTGCCGCCCAAAAACTTGTGGGCTATAGCACAGTTGATTTTCAATAAAATTGAATTTTCTAAGAAATGTTTAGAAATAATCGAGCAATCAAAATGAAAATTGTCACAGCAATTACAGGTCCCGAAACCTATTGATAGAGGTATCAGCCATCGTAATCGGACCATTTTAGATTTTTGCCGCCCAAAAACTTGTGGGCTATAGAACAGTTGATTTTCAATAAAATTGAATTTTCTAAGAAATGTTTAGAAATAATCGAGCAATCAAAATGAAAATTGTCACTGCAATTACAGGTCCCGAAACCTATTGATAGAGGTATCAGCCATCGTAATCGGACCATTTTAGATTTTTGCCGCCCAAAAACTTGTGGGCTATAGCACAGTTGATTTTCAATAAAATTGAATTTTCTAAGAAATGTTTAGAAATAATCGAGCAATCAAAATGAAACTTGTCACAGCAATTACAGGTCCCGAAACCTATTGATATAGGTATCAACCATCGTAATCGGACCATTTTAGATTTTTGCCGCCCAAAAACTTGTGGGCTATAGCACAGTTGATTTTCAATAAAATGGAATTTTCTAAGAAATGTTTAGAAATAATCGAGCAATCAAAATAAGAATTGTCACAGCAATTACAGGTCCCGAAACCTATTGATAGAGGTATCAGCCATCGTAATCGGACCATTTTAGATTTTTGCCGCCCAAAAACTTGTGGGCTATAGCACAGTTGATTTTCAATAAAATTGAATTTTCTAAGAAATGTTTAGAAATAATCGAGCAATCAAAATGAAAATTGTCACAGCAATTACAGGTCCCGAAACCTATTGATAGAGGTATCAGCCATCGTAATCGGACCATTTTAAATTTTGGCCGCCCAAAAACTTGTGGGCAGCACAGTTGATTTTCAATAAAATTGAATTTTCTAAGAAATGTTTAGAAATAACCGAGCAATCAAAATGAAAATTGTCACAACAATTACAGGTCCCGAAACCTATTGATAGAGGTATCAACCATCGTAATCGGACCTATTGATAGAGGTATCAACCATCGTAATCGGACCATTTTAGATTTTTGCCGCCCAAAAACTTGTGGGCTATAGCACAGTTGATTTTCAATAAAATTGAATTTTCTAAGAAATGTTTAGAAATAATCGAGCAATCAAAATGAAAATTGTCACAACAATTACAGGTCCCGAAACCTATTGAAAGAGGTATCAACCATCGTAATCGGACCATTTTAGATTTTTGAAGCCCAAAAACTTTTGGACTATAGCACAGTTGATTTTCAATAAAATTGAATTTTCTAAGAAATGTTTAGAAATAATCGAGCAATCAAAATGAAAATTGTCACAGCAATTACAGGTCCCGAAACCTATTGATAGAGGTATCAGCCATCGTAATCGGACCATTTTAAATTTTTGCCGCCCAAAAACTTGTGGGCAGCACAGTTGATTTTCAATAAAATTGAATTTTCTAAGAAATGTTTAGAAATAACCGAGCAATCAAAATGAAAATTGTCACAACAATTACAGGTCCCGAAACCTATTGATAGAGGTATCAACCATCGTAATCGGACCATTTTAGATTTTTGCCGCCCAAAAACTTGTGGGCTATAGCACAGTTGATTTTCAATAAAATTGAATTTTCTAAGAAATGTTTAGAAATAATCGAGCAATCAAAATGAAAATTGTCACAGCAATTACAGGTCCCGAAACCTATTGATAGAGGTATCAACCATCGTAATCGGACCTATTGATAGAGGTATCAACCATCGTAATCGGACCATTTTCGATTTTTGCCGCCCAAAAACTTGTGGGCTATAGCACAGTTGATTTTCAATAAAATTGAATTTTCTAAGAAATGTTTAGAAATAATCGAGCAATCAAAATGAAAATTGTCACAACAATTACAGGTCCCGAAACCTATTGAAAGAGGTATCAACCATCGTAATCGGACCATTTTAGATTTTTGCCGCCCAAAAACTTGTGGGCTATAGCACAGTTGGTTTTCAATAAAATTGAATTTTCTAAGAAATGTTTAGAAATAATCGAGCAATCAAAATGAAAATTGTCACAGCAATTACAGGTCCCGAAACCTATTGATAGAGGTATCAGCCATCGTAATCGGACCATTTTAGATTTTTGCCGTCCAAAAACTTGTGGGCTATAGCACAGTTGATTTTCAATCAAATTGAATTTTCTAAGAAATGTTTAGAAATAATCGAGCAATCAAAATGAAAATTGTCACAGCAATTACAGGTCCCGAAACCTATTGATAGAGGTATCAGCCATCGTAATCGGACCATTTTAGATTTTTGCCGCCCAAAAACTTGTGGGCTATAGCACAGTTGATTTTCAATAAAATTGAATTTTCTAAGAAATGTTTAGAAATAATCGAGCAATCAAAATGAAAATTGTCTCAACAATTACAGGTCCCGAAACCTATTGATAGAGGTATCAGCCATCGTAATCGGACCATTTTAGATTTTTGCCGCCCAAAAACTTGTGGGCTATAGCACAGTTGATTTTCAATAAAATTGAATTTTCTAAGAAATGTTTAGAAATAATCGAGCAATCAAAATGAAAATTGTCACAGCAATTACAGGTCCCGAAACCTATTGATAGAGGTATCAGCCATCGTAATCGGACCATTTTAGATTTTTGCCGCCCAAAAACTTGTGGGCTATAGAACAGTTGATTTTCAATAAAATTGAATTTTCTAAGAAATGTTTAGAAATAATCGAGCAATCAAAATGAAAATTGTCACAGCAATTACAGGTCCCGAAACCTATTGATAGAGGTATCAGCGATCGTAATCGGACTATTTTAGATTTTTGCCGCCCAAAAACTTGTGGGCTATAGCACAGTTGATTTTCAATAAAATTGAATTTTCTAAGAAATGTTTAGAAATAATCGAGCAATCAAAATGAAAATTGTCACAACAATTACAGGTCCCGAAACCTATTGAAAGAGGTATCAACCATCGTAATCGGACCATTTTAGATTTTTGCCGCCCAAAAACTTGTGGGCTATAGCACAGTTGATTTTCAATAAAATTGAATTTTCTAAGAAATGTTTAGAAATAATCGAGCAATCAAAATAAAAATTGTCACAACAATTACAGGTCCCGAAACCTATTGAAAGAGGTATCAACCATCGTAATCGGACCATTTTAGATTTTTGCCGCCCAAAAACTTGTGGGCTATAGCACAGTTGATTTTCAATAAAATTGAATTTTCTAAGAAATGTTTAGAAATAATCGAGCAATCAAAATGAAAATTGTCACAGCAATTACAGGTCCCGAAACCTATTGATAGAGGTATCAGCCATCGTAATCGGACCATTTTAGATTTTTGCCGCCCAAAAACTTGTGGGCTATAGAACAGTTGATTTTCAATAAAATTGAATTTTCTAAGAAATGTTTAGAAATAATCGAGCAATCAAAATGAAAATTGTCACAGCAATTACAGGTCCCGAAACCTATTGATAGAGGTATCAGCGATCGTAATCGGACTATTTTAGATTTTTGCCGCCCAAAAACTTGTGGGCTATAGCACAGTTGATTTTCAATAAAATTGAATTTTCTAAGAAATGTTTAGAAATAATCGAGCAATCAAAATGAAAATTGTCACAACAATTACAGGTCCCGAAACCTATTGATAGAGGTATCAACCATCGTAATCGGACCATTTTAGATTTTTGCCGCCCAAAAACTTGTGGGCTATAGCACAGTTGATTTTCAATAAAATTGAATTTTCTAAGAAATGTTTAGAAATAATCGAGCAATCAGAATGAAAATTGTCACAGCAATTACAGGTCCCGAAACCTATTGATAGAGGTATCAGCCATCGTAATCGGACCATTTTAGATTTTTGCCGCCCAAAAACTTGTGGGCTATAGAACAGTTGATTTTCAATAAAATTGAATTTTCTAAGAAATGTTTAGAAATAATCGAGCAATCAAAATGAAAATTGTCACAGCAATTACAGGTCCCGAAACCTATTGATAGAGGTATCAGCGATCGTAATCGGACTATTTTAGATTTTTGCCGCCCAAAAACTTGTGGGCTATATAGCACAGTTGATTTTCAATAAAATTGAATTTTCTAAGAAATGTTTAGAAATAATCGAGCAATCAAAATGAAAATTGTCACAACAATTACAGGTCCCGAAACCTATTGAAAGAGGTATCAACCATCGTAATCGGACCATTTTAGATTTTTGCCGCCCAAAAACTTGTGGGCTATAGCACAGTTGATTTTCAATAAAATTGAATTTTCTAAGAAATGTTTAGAAATAATCGAGCAATCAAAATAAAAATTGTCACAACAATTACAGGTCCCGAAACCTATTGAAAGAGGTATCAACCATCGTAATCGGACCATTTTAGATTTTTGCCGCCCAAAAACTTGTGGGCTATAGCACAGTTGATTTTCAATAAAATTGAATTTTCTAAGAAATGTTTAGAAATAATCGAGCAATCAAAATGAAAATTGTCACAGCAATTACAGGTCCCGAAACCTATTGATAGAGGTATCAGCGATCGTAATCGGACTATTTTAGATTTTTGCCGCCCAAAAACTTGTGGGCTATAGCACAGTTGATTTTCAATAAAATTGAATTTTCTAAGAAATGTTTAGAAATAATCGAGCAATCAAAATGAAAATTGTCACAACAATTACAGGTCCCGAAACCTATTGAAAGAGGTATCAACTATCGTAATCGGACCATTTTAGATTTTTGCCGCCCAAAAACTTGTGGGCTATAGCACAGTTGGTTTTCAATAAAATTGAATTTTCTAAAAAATGTTTAGAAATAATCGAGCAATCAAAATGAAAATTGTCACAGCAATTACAGGTCCCGAAACCTATTGATAGAGGTATCAGCCATCGTAATCGGACCATTTTAGATTTTTGCCGCCCAAAAACTTGTGGGCTATAGCACAGTTGATTTTCAATAAAATTGAATTTTCTAAGAAATGTTTAGAAATAATCGAGCAATCAAAATGAAAATTGTCACAGCAATTACAGGTCCCGAAACCTATTGATAGAGGTATCAACCATCGTAATCGGACCATTTTAGATTTTTGCCGCCCAAAAACTTGTGGGCTATAGCACAGTTGATTTTCAATAAAATTGAATTTTCTAAGAAATGTTTAGAAATAATCGAGCAATCAAAATGAAAATTGTCACAACAATTACAGGTCCCGAAACCTATTGAAAGAGGTATCAACCATCGTAATTGGACCATTTTAGATTTTTGCCGCCCAAAAACTTGTGGGCTATAGCACAGTTGATTTTCAATAAAATTGAATTTTCTAAGAAATGTTTAGAAATAATCGAGCAATCAAAATGAAAATTGTCACAGCAATTACAGGTCCCGAAACCTATTGATAGAGGTATTAACCATCGTAATCGGATCATTTTAGATTTTTGCCGCCCAAAAACTTGTGGGCTATAGCACAGTTGATTTTCAATAAAATTGAATTTTCTAAGAAATGTTTAGAAATAATCGAGCAATCAAAATGAAAATTGTCACAACAATTACAGGTCCCGAAACCTATTGAAAGAGGTATCAACCATCGTAATCGGACCATTTTAGATTTTTGCCGCCCAAAAACTTGTGGGCTATAGCACAGTTGATTTTCAATAAAATTGAATTTTCTAAGAAATGTTTAGAAATAATCGAGCAATCAAAATGAAAATTGTCACAGCAATTACAGGTCCCGAAACCTATTGATAGAGGTATCAGCCATCGTAATCGGACCATTTTAGATTTTTGCCGCCCAAAAACATTGTGGGCTATAGCACAGTTGATTTTCAATAAAATTGAATTTTCTAAGAAATGTTTAGAAATAATCGAGCAATCAAAATGAAAATTGTCACAACAATTACAGGTCCCGAAACCTATTGATAGAGGTATCAACCATCGTAATCGGACCATTTTAGATTTTTGCCGCCCAAAAACTTGTGGGCTATAGCTCAGTTGATTTTCAATAAAATTGAATTTTCTAAGAAATGTTTAGAAATAATCGAGCAATCAAAATGAAAATTGTCACAGCAATTACAGGTCCCGAAACCTATTGATAGAGGTATCAGCCATCGTAATCGGACCATTTTAGATTTTTGCCGCCCAAAAACTTGTGGGCTATAGCACAGTTGATTTTCAATAAAATTGAATTTTCTAAGAAATGTTTAGAAATAATCGAGCAATCAAAATGAAAATTGTCACAACAATTACAGGTCCCGAAACCTATTGATAGAGGTATCAACCATCGTAATCGGACCATTTTAGATTTTTGCCGCCCAAAAACTTGTGGGCTATAGCACAGTTGATTTTCAATAAAATTGAATTTTCTAAGAAATGTTTAGAAATAATCGAGCAATCAAAATGAAACTTGTCACAGCAATTACAGGTCCCGAAACCTTATGATAGAGGTATCAACCATCGTAATCGGACCATTTTAGATTTTTGCCGCCCAAAAACTTGTGGGCTATAGCTCAGTTGATTTTCAATAAAATTGAATTTTCTAAGAAATGTTTAGAAATAATCGAGCAATCAAAATGAGAATTGTCACAGCAATTACAGGTCCCGAAACCTATTGATAGAGGTATCAGCCATCGTAATCGGACCATTTTAGATTTTTGCCGCCCAAAAACTTGCGGGCTATAGCACAGTTGATTTTCAATCAAATTGAATTTTCTAAGAAATGTTTAGAAATAATCGAGCAATTAAAATGAAAATTGTCACAGCAATTACAGGTCCCGAAACCTATTGATAGAGGTATCAGCCATCGTAATCGGACCATTTTAAATTTTTGCCGCCCAAAAACTTGTGGGCAGCACAGTTGATTTTCAATAAAATTGAATTTTCTAAGAAATGTTTAGAAATAACCGAGCAATCAAAATGAAAATTGTCACAACAATTACAGGTCCCGAAACCTATTGATAGAGGTATCAACCATCGTAATCGGACCATTTTAGATTTTTGCCGCCCAAAAACTTGTGGGCTATAGCACAGTTGATTTTCAATAAAATTGAATTTTCTAAGAAATGTTTTCAAATAATCGAGCAATCAAAATGAAATTTGTCACAGCAATTACAGGTCCCGAAACCTATTGATAGAGGTATCAACCATCGTAATCGGACCATTTTAGATTTTTGCCGCCCAAAAACTTGTGGGCTATAGCACAGTTGGTTTTCAATAAAATTGAATTTTCTAAGAAATGTTTAGAAATAATCGAGCAATCAAAATGAAAATTGTCACAGTAATTACAGCTCCCGAAACCTATTGAAAGAGGTATCAACCATCGTAATCGGACCATTTTAGATTTTTGCCGCTAAAAAACTTGTGGGCTATAGCACAGTTGATTTTCAATTAAATTGAATTTTCTAAGAAATGTTTAGAAATAATCGAGCAATCAAAATGAAAATTGTCACAGCAATTACAGGTCCCGAAACCTATTGATAGAGGTATCAACCATCGTAATCGGACCATTTTAGATTTTTGCCGCCCAAAAACTTGTGGGCTATAGCACAGTTGATTTTCAATAAAATTGAATTTTCTAAGAAATGTTTAGAAATAATCGAGCAATCAAAATGAAAATTGTCACAACAATTACAGGTCCCGAAACCTATTGATAGAGGTATCAACCATCGTAATCGGACCATTTTAGATTTTTGCCGCCCAAAAACTGGTGGGCTATAGCACAGTTGATTTTCAATAAAATTGAATTTTCTAAGAAATGTTTAGAAATAATCGAGCAATCAAAATGAAAATTGTCACAGCAATTACAGGTCCCGAAACCTATTGATAGAGGTATTAACCATCGTAATCGGACCATTTTAGATTTTTGCCGCCCAAAAACTTGTGGGCTATAGCACAGTTGATTTTCAATAAAATTGAATTTTCTAAGAAATGTTTAGAAATATTCGAGCAATCAAAATGAAAATTGTCACAGCAATTACAGGTTCCGAAACCTATTGATAGAGGTATCAGCCATCGTAATCGGACCATTTTAGATTTTTGCCGCCCAAAAACTTGTGGGCTATAGCACAGTTGATTTTCAATAAAATTGAATTTTCTAAGAAATGTTTAGAAATAATCGAGCAATCAAAATGAAAATTGTCACAGCAATTATAGGTCCCGAAACCTATTGATAGAGGTGTCAACCATCGTAATAGGACCATTTTAGATTTTTGCCGCCCAAAAACTTGTGGGCTATAGCACAGTTGATTTTCAATAAAATTGAATTTTCTAAGAAATGTTTAGAAATAATCGAGCAATCAAAATGAAAATTGTCACAGCAATTACAGGTCCCGAAACCTATTGATAGAGGTATCAACCATCGTAATCGGACCATTTTAGATTTTTGCCGCCCAAAAACTTGTGGGCTATACAGCACAGTTGATTTTCAATAAAATTGAATTTTCTAAGAAATGTTTAGAAATAATCGAGCAATCAAAATGAAAATTGTCACAACAATTACAGGTCCCGAAACCTATTGATAGAGGTATCAACCATCGTAATCGGACCATTTTAGATTTTTGCCGCCAAAAAACTTGTGGGCTATAGCACAGTTGATTTTCAATAAAATTGAATTTTCTAAGAAATGTTTAGAAATAATCGAGCAATCAAAATGAAAATTGTCACAGCAATTACAGGTCCCGAAACCTATTGATAGAGGTATCAGCCATCGTAATCGGACCATTTTAGATTTTTGCCGCCCAAAAACTTGTGGGCTATAGCACAGTTGATTTTCAATAAAATTGAATTTTCTAAGAAATGTTAAGAAATAATCGAGCAATCAAAATGAAAATTGTCACAGCAATTACCGGTCCCGAAACCTATTGATAGAGGTATCAGCCATCGTAATCGGACCATTTTAGATTTTTGCCGCCCAAAAACTTGTGGGCTATAGCACAGTTGATTTTCAATAAAATTGAATTTTCTAAAAAATGTTTAGAAATAATCGAGCAATCAAAATGAAAATTGTCACAACAATTACAGGTCCCGAAACCTATTGATAGAGGTATCAACCATCGTAATCAGACTATTTTAGATTTTTGCCGCCCAAAAACTTGTGGGCTATAGCACAGTTGATTTTCAATAAAATTGAATTTTCTAAGAAATGTTTAGAAATAATCGAGCAATCAAAATGAAAATTGTCACAGCAATTACAGGGCCCGAAACCTATTGATAGAGGTATCAGCCATCGTAATCGGACCATTTTAGATTTTTGCCGCCCAAAAACTTGTGGGCTATAGCACAGTTGATTTTCAATAAAATTGAATTTTCTAAGAAATGTTTAGAAATAATCGAGCAATCAAAATGAAAATTGTCACAGCAATTACAGGTCCCGAAACCTATTGAAAGAGGTATCAACCATCGTAATCGGACCATTTTAGATTTTTGCCGCCCAAAAACTTGTGGGCTATAGCACAGTTGATTTTCAATAAAATTGAATTTTCTAAGAAATGTTTAGAAATAATCGAGCAATCAAAATGAAAATTGTCACAACAATTACAGGTCCCGAAACCTATTGATAGAGGTATCAACCATCGTAATCGGACCATTTTCGATTTTTGCCGCCCAAAAACTTGTGGGCTATAGCACAGTTGATTTTCAATAAAATTGAATTTTCTAAGAATTGTTTAGAAATAATCGAGCAATCAAAATGAAAATTGTCACATCAATTACAGGTCCCGAAACCTATTGATAGAGGTATCAACCATCGTAATCGGACCATTTTAGATTTTTGCCGCCCAAAAACTTGTGGGCTATAGCACAGTTGATTTTCAATAAAATTGAATTTTCTAAGAAATGTTTAGAAATAATCGAGCAATCAAAATGAAAATTGTCACAACAATTACAGGTCCCGAAACCTATTGATAGAGGTATCAACCATCGTAATCGGACCATTTTAGATTTTTGCCGCCCTAAAACTTGTGGGCTATAGCACAGTTGATTTTCAATAAAATTGAATTTTCTAAGAAATGTTTAGAAATAATCGAGCAATCAAAATGGAAATTGTCACAGCAATTACAGGTCCCGAAACCTATTGATAGAGGTATCAGCTATCGTAATCGGACCATTTTAGATTTTTGCCGCCCAAAAACTTGTGGGCTATAGCACAGTTGATTTTCAATAAAATTGAATTTTCTAAGAAATGTTTAGAAATAATCGAGCAATCAAAATGAAAATTGTCACAACAATTACAGGTCCCGAAACCTATTGATAGAGGTATCAACCATCGTAATCGGACCATTTTCAATTTTTGCCGCCCAAAAACTTGTGGGCTATAGCACAGTTGATTTTCAATAAAATTGAATTTTCTAAGAAATGTTTAGAAATAATCGAGCAATCAAAATGAAAATTGTCACAGCAATTACAGGTCCCGAAACCTATTGATAGAGGTATCAACCATTGTAATCGGACCATTTTAGATTTTTGCCGCCCAAAAACTTGTGGGCTATAGCACAGTTGATTTTCAATAAAATTGAATTTTTTAAGAAATGTTTAGAAATAATCGAGCAATCAAAATGAAAATTGTCACAACAATTACAGGTCCCGAAACCTATTGATTGAGGTATTAACCATCGTAATCGGACCATTTTAGATTTTTGCCGCCCAAAAACTTGTGGGCTATAGCACAGTTAATTTTCAATAAAATTGAATTTTCTAAGAAATGTTTAGAAATAATCGAGCAATCAAAATGAAAATTGTCACATCAATTACAGGTCCCGAAACCTATTGATAGAGGTATCAACCATCGTAATCGGACCATTTTAGATTTTTGCCGCCCAAAAATTGTGGGCTATAGCACATTTGATTTTCAATAAAATTGAATTTTCTAAGAAATGTTTAGAAATAATCGAGCAATCAAAATGAAAATTGTCACAGCAATTACATGTCCCGAAACCTATTGATAGAGGTATCAACCATCGTAATCGGACCATTTTAGATTTTTGCCGCCCAAAAACTTGTGGGCTATAGCACAGTTGATTTTCAATAAAATTGAATTTTCTAAGAAATGTTTAGAAATAATCGAGCAATCAAAATGAAAATTGTCACAGCAATTACAGGTCCCGAAACCTATTGATAGAGGTATCAGCCATCGTAATCGGACCATTTTAGATTTTTGCCGCCCAAAAACTTGTGGGCTATAGCACAGTTGATTTTCAATAAAATTGAATTTTCTAAAAAATGTTTAGAAATAATCGAGCAATCAAAATGAAAATTGTCACAACAATTACAGTTCCCGAAACCTATTGATAGAGGTATCAACCATCGTAATCGGACCATTTTAGATTTTTGCCGCCCAAAAACTTGTGGGCTATAGCACAGTTGATTTTCAATAAAATTGAATTTTCTAAGAAATGTTTAGAAATAATCGAGCAATCAAAATGAAAATTGTCACAGCAATTACAGGTCCCGAAACCTATTGATAGAGGTATCAGCCATCGTAATCGGGCCATTTTAGATTTTTGCCGCCCAAAAACTTGTGGGCTATAGCACAGTTGATTTTCAATAAAATTGAATTTTCTAAGAAATGTTTAGAAATAATCGAGCAATCAAAATGAAAATTGTCACAGCAATTACAGGTCCCGAAACCTATTGATAGAGGTATCAACCATCGTAATCGGACCATTTTAGATTTTTGCCGCCCAAAAACTTGTGGGCTATAGCACAGTTGATTTTCAATAAAATTGAATTTTCTAAGAAATGTTTAGAAATAATCGAGCAATCAAAATGAAAATTGTCACAACAATTACAGGTCCCGAAACCTATTGATAGAGGTATCAACCATCGTAATCGGACCATTTTAGATTTTTGCCGCCCAAAAACTTGTGGGCTATAACACAGTTGATTTTCAATAAAATTGAATTTTCTAAGAAATGTTTAGAAATAATCGAGCAATCAAAATGAAAATTGTCACAGCAATTACAGGTCCCGAAACCTATTGATAGAGGTATCAACCATCGTAATCGGACCATTTTAGATTTTTGCCGCCCAAAAACTTGTGGGCTATAGCACAGTTGATTTTCAATAAAATTGAATTTTCTAAGAAATGTTTAGAAATAATCGAGCAATCAAAATGAAAATTGTCACAACAATTACAGGTCCCGAAACCCATTGATAGAGGTATCAACCATCGTAATCGGACCATTTTAGATTTTTGCCGCCCAAAAACTTGTGGGCTATAGCACAGTTGATTTTCAATAAAATTGAATTTTCTAAGAAATGTTTAGAAATAATCGAGCAATCAAAATAAGAATTGTCACAGCAATTACAGGTCCCGAAACCTATTGATAGAGGTATCAGCCATCGTAATCGGACCATTTTAGATTTTTGCCGCCCAAAAACTTGTGGGCTATAACACAGTTGATTTTCAATAAAATTGAATTTTCTAAGAAATGTTTAGAAATAATCGAGCAATCAAAATGAAAATTGTCACAACAATTACAGGTCCCGAAACCTATTGATAGAGGTATCAACCATCGTAATCGGACCATTTTAGATTTTTGCCGCCCAAAAACTTGTGGGCTATAGCACAGTTGATTTTCAATAAAATTGAATTTTCTAAGAAATGTTTAGAAATAATCGAGCAATCAAAATGAAAATTGTCACAGCAATTACAGGTCCCGAAACCTATTGATAAAGGTATCAACCATCGTAATCGGACCATTTTAGATTTTTGCCGCCCAAAAACTTGTGGGCTATAGCACAGTTAATTTTCAATAAAATTGAATTTTCTAAGAAATGTTTAGAAATAATCGAGCAATCAAAATAAAAATTGTCACAACAATTACAGGTCCCGAAACCTATTGATAGAGGTATCAACCATCGTAATCGGACCATTTTCGATTTTTGCCGCCCAAAAACTTGTGGGCTATAGCACAGTTGATTTTCAATAAAATTGAATTTTCTAAGAAATGTTTAGAAATAATCGAGCAATCAAAATGAAAATTGTCACAACAATTGCAGGTCCCGAAACCTATTGATAGAGGTATCAACCATCGTAATCGGACCAATTTCGATTTTTGCCGCCCAAAAACTTGTGGGCTATAGCACAGTTGATTTTCAATAAAATTTAATTTTCTAAGAAATATTTAGAAATAATCGAGCAATCAAAATGAAAATTGTCACAACAATTACAGGTCCCGAAACCTATTGATAGAGGTATCAACCATCGTAATCGGACCATTTTCGATTTTTGCCGCCCAAAAACTTGTGGGCTATAGCACAGTTGATTTTCAATAAAATTGAATTTTCTAAGAAATGTTTAGAAATAATCGAGCAATCAAAATGAAAATTGTCACAACAATTGCAGGTCCCGAAACCTATTGATAGAGGTATCAACCATCGTAATCGGACCATTTTAGATTTTTGCCGCCCAAAAACTTGTGGGCTATAGCACAGTTGATTTTCAATAAAATTGAATTTTCTAAGAAATGTTTAGAAATAATCGAGCAATCAAAATGAAAATTGTCACAACAATTACAGGTCCCGAAACCTATTGATAGAGGTATCAACCATCGTAATCGGACCATTTTAGATTTTTGCCGCCCAAAAACTTGTGGGCTATAGCACAGTTGATTTTCAATAAAATTGAATTTTCTAAGAAATGTTTAGAAATAATCGAGCAATCAAAATGAAAATTGTCACAACAATTACAGGTCCCGAAACCTATTGATAGAGGTATCAACCATCGTAATCGGACCATTTTAGATTTTTGCCGCCCAAAAACTTGTGGGCTATAGCACAGTTGATTTTCAATAAAATTGAATTTTCTAAGAAATGTTTAGAAATAATCGAGCAATCAAAATAAAAATTGTCACAGCAATTACAGGTCCCGAAACCTATTGATAGAGGTATCAGCCATCGTAATCGGACCATTTTAGATTTTTGCCGCCCAAAAACTTGTGGGCTATAGCACAGTTGATTTTCAATAAAATTGAATTTTCTAAAAAATGTTTAGAAATAATCGAGCGATCAAAATGAAAATTGTCACAGCAATTACAGGTCCCGAAACCTATTGATAGAGGTATCAACCATCGTTATCTGACCATTTTAGATTTTTGCCGCCCAAAAACTTGTGGGCTATAGCACAGTTGATTTTCAATAAAATTGAATTTTCTAAGTAATGTTTAGAAATAATCGAGCAATCAAAATGAAAATTGTCACAACAATTACAGGCCCGAAACCTATTGATAGAGGTATCAACCATCGTAATCGGACCATTTTAGATTTTTGCCGCCCAAAAACTTGTGGGCTATAGCACAGTTGATTTTCAATAAAATTGAATTTTCTAAGAAATGTTTAGAAATAATCGAGCAATCAAAATAAAAATTGTCACAGCAATTACAGGTCCCGAAACCTATTGATAGAGGTATCAACCATCGTAATCGGACCATTTTAGATTTTTGCCGCCCAAAAACTTGTGGGCTATAGCACAGTTGATTTTCAATAAAATTGAATTTTCTAAGAAATGTTTAGAAATAATCGAGCAATCAAAATGAAAATTGTCACAGCAATTACAGGTCCCGAAACCTATTGATAGAGGTATCAGCCATCGTAATCGGACCATTTTAGATTTTTGCCGCCCAAAAACTTGTGGGCTATAGCACAGTTGATTTTCAATAAAATTGAATTTTCTAAGAAATGTTTAGAAATAATCGAGCAATCAAAATGAAAATTGTCACAGCAATTACAGGTCCCGAAACCTATTGATAGAGGTATCAACCATCGTAATCGGACCATTTTCGATTTTTGTTGCCCAAAAACTTGTGGGCTATAGCACAGTTGATTTTCAATAAAATTGAATTTTCTAAGAAATGTTTAGAAATAATCGAGCAATCAAAATGAAAATTGTCACAACAATTACAGGTCCCGAAACCTATTGATAGAGGTATCAACCATCGTAATCGGACCATTTTAGATTTTTGCCGCCCAAAAACTTGTGGGCTATAGCACAGTTGATTTTCAATAAAATTAAATTTTCTAAAAAATGTTTAGAAATAATCGAGCAATCAAAATGAAAATTGTCACAACAATTACAGGTCCCGAAACCTATTGATAGAGGTATCAACCATCGTAATCGGACCATTTTAGATTTTTGCCGCCCAAAAACTTGTGGGCTATAGCACAGTTGATTTTCAATAAAATTGAATTTTCTAAGAAATGTTTAGAAATAATCGAGCCATCAAAATGAAAATTGTCACAGCAATTACAGGTCCCGAAACCTATTGATAGAGGTATCAGCCATCGTAATCGGACCATTTTAGATTTTTGCCGCCCAAAAACTTGTGGGCTATAGCACAGTTGATTTTCAATAAAATTGAATTTTCTAAGAAATGTTTAGAAATAATCGAGCAATCAAAATGAAAATTGTCACAGCAATTACAGGTCCCGAAACCTATTGATAGAGGTATCAACCATCGTAATCGGACCATTTTAGATTTTTGCCGCCCAAAAACTTGTGGGCTATAGCACAGTTGATTTTCAATAAAATTGAATTTTCTAAGAAATGTTTAGAAATAATCGAGCAATCAAAATGAAAATCGTCACAACAATTACAGGTCCCGAAACCTATTGATAGAGGTATCAACCATCGTAATCGGACCATTTTCGATTTTTGCCGCCCAAAAACTTGTGGGCTATAGCACAGTTGATTTTCAATAAAATTGAATTTTCTAAGAAATGTTTAGAAATAATCGAGCAATCAAAATGAAAATTGTCACAACAATTACAGGTCCCGAAACCTATTGATAGAGGTATCAACCATCGTAATCGGACCATTTTAGATTTTTGCCGCCCAAAAACTTGTGGGCTATAGCACAGTTGATTTTCAATAAAATTGAATTTTCTAAGAAATGTTTAGAAATAATCGAGCAATCAAAATGAAAATTGTCACAACAATTACAGGTCCCGAAACCTATTGATAGAGGTATCAACCATCGTAATGGTACCATTTTCGATTTTTGCCGCCCAAAAACTTGTGGGCTATAGCACAGTTGATTTTCAATAAAATTGAATTTTCTAGAAAATGTTTAGAAATAATCGAGCAATCAAAATGAAAATTGTCACAACAATTACAGGTCCCGAAACCTATTGATAGATGTATCAACCATCGTAATCGGACCATTTTAGATTTTTGCCGCCCAAAAACTTGTGGGCTATAGCACAGTTGATTTTCAATAAAATTAAATTTTCTAAGAAATGTTTAGAAATAATCGAGCAATCAAAATGAAAATTGTCACAGCAATTACAGGTCCCGAAACCTATTGATAGAGGTATCAGCCATCGTAATCGGACCATTTTAGATTTTTGCCGCCCAAAAACTTGTGGGCTATAGCACAGTTGATTTTCAATAAAATTGAATTTTCTAAGAAATGTTTAGAAATAATCGAGCAATCAAAATGAAAATTGTCACAGCAATTACAGGTCCCGAAACCTATTGATAGAGGTATCAACCATCGTAATTGGACCATTTTAGATTTTTGCCGCCCAAAAACTTGTGGGCTATAGCACAGTTGATTTTCAATAAAATTGAATTTTCTAAGAAATGTTTAGAAATAATCGAGCAATCAAAATGAAAATCGTCACAACAATTACAGGTCCCGAAACCTATTGATAGAGGTATCAACCATCGTAATCGGACCATTTTAGATTTTTGCCGCCCAAAAACTTGTGGGCTATAGCACAGTTGATTTTCAATAAAATTGAATTTTCTAAGAAATGTTTAGAAATAATCGAGCAATCAAAATGAAAATTGTCACAGCAATTACAGGTCCCGAAACCTATTGATAGAGGTATCAACCATCGTAATCGGACCATTTTAGATTTTTGCCGCCCAAAAACTTGTGGGCTATAGCACAGTTGATTTTCAATAAAATTGAATTTTCTAAGAAATGTTTAGAAATAATCGAGCAATCAAAATGAAAATTGTCACAACAATTACAGGTCCCGAAACCTATTGATAGAGGTATCAACCATCGTAATGGTACCATTTTCGATTTTTGCCGCCCAAAAACTTGTGGGCTATAGCACAGTTGATTTTCAATAAAATTGAATTTTCTAAGAAATGTTAAGAAATAATCGAGCAATCAAAATGAAAATTGTCACAGCAATTACAGGTACCGAAACCTATTGATAGAGGTATCAGCCATCGTAATCGGACCATTTTAGATTTTTGCCGCCCAAAAACTTGTGGGCTATAGCACAGTTGATTTTCAATAAAATTGAATTTTCTAAAAAATGTTTAGAAATAATCGAGCAATCAAAATGAAAATTGTCACAACAATTACAGGTCCCGAAACCTATTGATAGAGGTATCAACCATCGTAATCGGACCATTTTAGATTTTTGCCGCCCAAAAACTTGTGGGCTATACCACAGTTGATTTTCAACAAAATTGAATTTACTAAGAAATGTTTAGAAATAATCGAGCAATCAAAATGAAAATTGTCACAACAATTACAGGTCCCGAAACCTATTGATAGAGGTATCAACCATCGTAATCGGACCATTTTAGATTTTTGCCGCCCAAAAACTTGTGGGCTATAGCACAGTTGATTTTCAATAAAATTGAATTTTCTAAGAAATGTTTAGAAATAATCGAGCAATCAAAATGAAAATTGTCACAACAATTACAGGTCCCGAAACCTATTGATAGAGGTATCAACCATCGTAATCGGACCATTTTAGATTTTTGCCGACCAAAAACTTGTGGGCTATAGCACAGTTGATTTTCAATAAAATTAAATTTTCTAAGAAATGTTTAGAAATAATCGAGCAATCAAAATGAAAATTGTCACAGCAATTACAGGTCCCGAAACCTATTGATAGAGGTATCAGCCGTCCTAATCGGACCATTTTAGATTTTTGCCGCCCAAAAACTTGTGGGCTATAGCACAGTTGATTTTCAATAAAATTGAATTTTCTAAGAAATGTTTAGAAATAATCGAGCAATCAAAATGAAAATTGTCACAGCAATTACAGGTCCCGAAACCTATTGATAGAGGTATCAACCATCGTAATCGGACCATTTTAGATTTTTGCCGCCCAAAAACTTGTGGGCTATAGCACAGTTGATTTTCAATAAAATTGAATTTTCTAAGAAATGTTTAGAAATAATCGAGCAATCAAAATGAAAATCGTCACAACAATTACAGGTCCCGAAACCTATTGATAGAGGTATCAACCATCGTAATCGGACCATTTTAGATTTTTGCCGCCCAAAAACTTGTGGGATATAGCACAGTTGATTTTCAATAAAATTGAATTTTCTAAGAAATGTTTAGAAATAATCGAGCAATCAAATGAAAATTGTCACAACAATTACAGGTCCCGAAACCTATTGATAGAGGTATCAACCATCGTAATCGGACCATTTTAGATTTTTGCCGCCCAAAAACTTTTGGGCTATAGCACAGTTGATTTTCAATAAAATTGAATTTTCTAAGAAATGTTTAGAAATAATCGAGCAATCAAAATGAAAATTGTCACAACAATTACAGGTCCCGAAACCTATTGATAGAGGTATCAACCATCGTAATGGTACCATTTTCGATTTTTGCCGCCCAAAAACTTGTGGGCTATAGCACAGTTGATTTTCAATAAAATTGAATTTTCTAAGAAATGTTAAGAAATAATCGAGCAATCAAAATGAAAATTGTCACAGCAATTACAGGTCCCGAAACCTATTGATAGAGGTATCAGCCATCGTAATCGGACCATTTTAGATTTTGCCGCCCAAAAACTTGTGGGCTATAGCACAGTTGATTTTCAATAAAATTGAATTTTATAAGAAATGTTTAGAAATAATCGAGCAATCAAAATTAAAATTGTCACAACAATTACAGGTCCCGAAACCTATTGATAGAGGTATCAACCATCGTAATCGGACCATTTTAGATTTTTGCCGCCCAAAAACTTGTGGGCTATAGCACAGTTGATTTTCAATAAAATTGAATTTTCTAAGAAATGTTTAGAAATAATCGAGCAATCAAAATGAAAATTGTCACAGCAATTACAGGTCCCGAAACCTATTGATAGAGGTATCAACCATCGTAATCGGACCATTTTAGATTTTTGCCGCCCAAAAACTTGTGGGCTATAGCACAGTTGATTTTCAATAAAATTTAATTTTCTAAGAAATGTTTAGAAATAATCGAGCAATCAAAATGAAAATTGTCACAGCAATTACAGGTCCCGAAACCTATTGATAGAGGTATCAACCATCGTAATCGGACCATTTTAGATTTTTGCCGCCCAAAAACTTGTGGGCTATAGCACAGTTGATTTTCAATAAAATTGAATTTTCTAAGAAATGTTTAGAAATAATCGAGCAATCAAAATGAAAATTGTCACAGCAATTACAGGTCCCGAAACCTATTGATAGAGGTATCAACCATCGTAATCGGACCATTTTAGATTTTTGCCGCCCAAAAACTTGTGGGCTATACCACAGTTGATTTTCAACAAAATTGAATTTACTAAGAAATGTTTAGAAATAATCGAGCAATCAAAATGAAAATTGTCACAACAATTACAGGTCCCGAAACCTATTGATAGAGGTATCAACCATCGTAATCGGACCATTTTAGATTTTTGCCGCCCAAAAACTTGTGGGCTATAGCACAGTTGATTTTCAATAAAATTGAATTTTCTAAGAAATGTTTAGAAATAATCGAGCAATCAAAATGAAAATTGTCACAACAATTACAGGTCCCGAAACCTATTGATAGAGGTATCAACCATCGTAATCGGACCATTTTAGATTTTTGCCGACCAAAAACTTGTGGGCTATAGCACAGTTGATTTTCAATAAAATTAAATTTTCTAAGAAATGTTTAGAAATAATCGAGCAATCAAAATGAAAATTGTCACAGCAATTACAGGTCCCGAAACCTATTGATAGAGGTATCAGCCGTCCTAATCGGACCATTTTAGATTTTTGCCGCCCAAAAACTTGTGGGCTATAGCACAGTTGATTTTCAATAAAATTGAATTTTCTAAGAAATGTTTAGAAATAATCGAGCAATCAAAATGAAAATTGTCACAGCAATTACAGGTCCCGAAACCTATTGATAGAGGTATCAACCATCGTAATCGGACCATTTTAGATTTTTGCCGCCCAAAAACTTGTGGGCTATAGCACAGTTGATTTTCAATAAAATTGAATTTTCTAAGAAATGTTTAGAAATAATCGAGCAATCAAAATGAAAATCGTCACAACAATTACAGGTCCCGAAACCTATTGATAGAGGTATCAACCATCGTAATCGGACCATTTTAGATTTTTGCCGCCCAAAAACTTGTGGGATATAGCACAGTTGATTTTCAATAAAATTGAATTTTCTAAGAAATGTTTAGAAATAATCGAGCAATCAAAATGAAAATTGTCACAACAATTACAGGTCCCGAAACCTATTGATAGAGGTATCAACCATCGTAATCGGACCATTTTAGATTTTTGCCGCCCAAAAACTTTTGGGCTATAGCACAGTTGATTTTCAATAAAATTGAATTTTCTAAGAAATGTTTAGAAATAATCGAGCAATCAAAATGAAAATTGTCACAACAATTACAGGTCCCGAAACCTATTGATAGAGGTATCAACCATCGTAATGGTACCATTTTCGATTTTTGCCGCCCAAAAACTTGTGGGCTATAGCACAGTTGATTTTCAATAAAATTGAATTTTCTAAGAAATGTTAAGAAATAATCGAGCAATCAAAATGAAAATTGTCACAGCAATTACAGGTCCCGAAACCTATTGATAGAGGTATCAGCCATCGTAATCGGACCATTTTAGATTTTTGCCGCCCAAAAACTTGTGGGCTATAGCACAGTTGATTTTCAATAAAATTGAATTTTATAAGAAATGTTTAGAAATAATCGAGCAATCAAAATTAAAATTGTCACAACAATTACAGGTCCCGAAACCTATTGATAGAGGTATCAACCATCGTAATCGGACCATTTTAGATTTTTGCCGCCCAAAAACTTGTGGGCTATAGCACAGTTGATTTTCAATAAAATTGAATTTTCTAAGAAATGTTTAGAAATAATCGAGCAATCAAAATGAAAATTGTCACAGCAATTACAGGTCCCGAAACCTATTGATAGAGGTATCAACCATCGTAATCGGACCATTTTAGATTTTTGCCGCCCAAAAACTTGTGGGCTATAGCACAGTTGATTTTCAATAAAATTTAATTTTCTAAGAAATGTTTAGAAATAATCGAGCAATCAAAATGAAAATTGTCACAGCAATTACAGGTCCCGAAACCTATTGATAGAGGTATCAACCATCGTAATCGGACCATTTTAGATTTTTGCCGCCCAAAAACTTGTGGGCTATAGCACAGTTGATTTTCAATAAAATTGAATTTTCTAAGAAATGTTTAGAAATAATCGAGCAATCAAAATGAAAATTGTCACAACAATTACAGGTCCCGAAACCTATTGATAGAGGTATCAACCATCGTAATCGGACCATTTTAGATTTTTGCCGCCCAAAAACTTGTGGGCTATAGCACAGTTGATTTTCAATAAAATTGAATTTTCTAAGAAATGTTAAGAAATAATCGAGCAATCAAAATGAAAATTGTCACAGCAATTACAGGTCCCGAAACCTATTGATAGAGGTATCAACCATCGTAATCGGACCATTTTAGATTTTTGCCGCCCAAAAACTTGTGGGCTATAGCACAGTTGATTTTCAATAAAATTGAATTTTCTAAGAAATGTTTAGAAATAATCGAGCAATCAAAATGAAAATTGTCACAGCAATTACAGGTTCCGAAACCTATTGATAGAGGTATCAGCCATCGTAATCGGACCATTTTAGATTTTTGCCGCCCAAAAACTTGTGGGCTATAGCACAGTTGATTTTCAATAAAATTGAATTTTCTAAGAAATGTTTAGAAATAATCGAGCAATCAAAATAAAAATTGTCACAGCAATTACAGGTCCCGAAACCTATTGATAGAGGTATCAGCCATCGTAATCGGACCATTTTAGATTTTTGCCGCCCAAAAACTTGTGGGCTATAGCACAGTTGATTTTCAATAAAATTGAATTTTCTAAGAAATGTTTAGAAATAATCGAGCAATCAAAATGAAAATTGTCACAACAATTACAGGTCCCGAAACCTATTGATAGAGGTATCAACCATCGTAATCGGACCATTTTAGATTTTTGCCGCCCAAAAACTTGTGGGCTATAGCACAGTTGATTTTCAATAAAATTGAATTTTCTAAGAAATGTTTAGAAATAATCGAGCAATCAAAATGAAAATTGTCCACAGCAATTACAGGTCCCGAAACCTATTGATAGAGGTATCAACCATCGTAATCGGACCATTCTCGATTTTTGCCGCCCAAAAACTTGTGGGCTATAGCACAGTTGATTGTCAATAAAATTGAATTTTCTAAGAAATGTTTAGAAATAATCGAGCAATCAAAATGAAAATTGTCACAACAATTACAGGTCCCGAAACCTATTGATAGAGGTATCAACCATCGTAATCGGACCATTTTAGATTTTTGCCGCCCAAAAACTTGTGGGCTATATATAGCACAGTTGATTTTCAATAAAATTGAATTTTCTAAGAAATGTTTAGAAATAATCGAGCAATCAAAATGAAAATTGTCACAACAATTGCAGGTCCCGAAACCTATTGATAGAGGTATCAACCATCGTAATCGGACCATTTTAGATTTTTGCCGCCCAAAAACTTGTGGGCTATAGCACAGTTGATTTTCAATAAAATTGAATTTTCTAAGAAATGTTTAGAAATAATCGAGCAATCAAAATGAAAATTGTCACAACAATTACAGGTCCCGAAACCTATTGATAGAGGTATCAACCATCGTAATCGGACCATTTTCGATTTTTGCCGCCCAAAAACTTGTGGGCTATAGCACAGTTGATTTTCAATAAAATTGAATTTTCTAAGAAATGTTTAGAAATAATCGAGCAATCAAAATTAAAATTGTCACAACAATTACAGGTCCCGAAACCTATTGATAGAGGTATCAACCATCGTAATCGGACCATTTTAGATTTTTGCCGCCCAAAAACTTGTGGGCTATAGCACAGTTGATTTTCAATAAAATTGAATTTTCTAAGAAATGTTTAGAAATAATCGAGCAATCAAAATGAAAATTGTCACAGCAATTACAGGTCCCGAAACCTATTGATAGAGGTATCAGCCATCGTAATCGGACCATTTTAGATTTTTGCCGCCCAAAAACTTGTGGGCTATAGCACAGTTGATTTTCAATAAAATTGAATTTTCTAAGAAATGTTTAGAAATAATCGAGCAATCAAAATGAAAATTGTCACAGCAATTACAGGTCCCGAAACCTATTGATAGAGGTATCAACCATCGTTATCGGACCATTTTAGATTTTTGCCGCCCAAAAACTTGTGGGCTATAGCACAGTTGATTTTCAATTAAATTGAATTTTCTAAGAAATGTTTAGAAATAATCGAGCAATCAAAATGAAAATTGTCACAACAATTACAGGTCCCGAAACCTATTGATAGAGGTATCAACCATCGTAATCGGACCATTTTCGATTTTTGCCGCCCAAAAACTTGTGGGCTATAGCACAGTTGATTTTCAATAAAATTGAATTTTTTAAGAAATGTTTAGAAATAATCGAGCAATCAAAATGAAAATTGTCACAACAAATACAGGTCCCGAAACCTATTGATAGAGGTATCAACCATCGTAATCGGACCATTTTCGATTTTTGCCGCCCAAAAACTTGTGGGCTATAGCACAGTTGATTTTCAATAAAATTGAATTTTCTAAGAAATGTTTAGAAATAATCGAGCAATCAAAATGAAAATTGTCACAACAATTACAGGTCCCGAAACCTATTGATAGAGGTATCAACCATCGTAATCGGACCATTTTCGATTTTTGCCGCCCAAAAATGTGTGGGCTATAGCACAGTTGATTTTCAATAAAATTGAATTTTCTAAGAAATGTTTAGAAATAATCGAGCAATCAAAATGAAAATTGTCACAACAATTACAGGTCCCGAAACCTATTGATAGAGGTATCAACCATCGTAATCGGACCATTTTAGATTTTTGCCGCCCAAAAACTTGTGGGCTACAGCACAGTTGATTTTCAATAAAATTGAATTTTCTAAGAATTGTTTAGAAATAATCGAGCAATCAAAATGAAAATTGTCACAGCAATTACAGGTCCCGAAACCTATTGATAGAGGTATCAACCATCGTAATCGGACCATTTTAGATTTTTGCCGCCCAAAAACTTGTGGGCTATAGCACAGTTGATTTTCAATAAAATTGAATTTTCTAAGAAATGTTTAGAAATAATCGAGCAATCAAAATGAAAATTGTCATGGCAATTACAGGTCCCGAAACCTATTGATAGAGGTATCAGCCATCGTAATCGGACCATTTTAGATTTTTGCCGCCCAAAAATTTGTGGGCTATAGCACAGTTGATTTTCAATAAAATTGAATTTTCTAAGAAATGTTTAGAAATAATCGAGCAATCAAAATGAAAATTGTCACAGCAATTACAGGTCCCGAAACCTATTGATAGAGGTATCAACCATCGTAATCGGACCATTTTAGATTTTTGCCGCCCAAAAACTTGTGGGCTATAGCACAGTTGATTTTCAATAAAATTGAATTTTCTAAGAAATGTTTAGAAATAATCGAGCAATCAAAATGAAAATTGTCACAGCAATTACAGGTCCCGAAACCTATTAATAGAGGTATCAGCCATCGTAATCGGACCATTTTAGATTTTTGCCGCCCAAAAACTTGTGGGCTATAGCACAGTTGATTTTCAATAAAATTGAATTTTCTAAGACATGTTTAGAAATAATCGAGCAATCAAAATGAAAATTGTCACAACAATTACAGGTCCCGAAACCTATTGATAGAGGTATCAACCATCGTAATCGGACCATTTTAGATTTTTGCCGCCCAAAAACTTGTGGGCTATAGCACAGTTGATTTTCAATAAAATTGAATTTTCTAAGAAATGTTTAGAAATAATCGAGCAATCAAAATGAAAATTGTCACAGCAATTACAGGTCCCGAAACCTATTAATAGAGGTATCAGCCATCGTAATCGGACCATTTTAAATTTTTGCCGCCCAAAAACTTGTGGGCTATAGCACAGTTGATTTTCAATAAAATTGAATTTTCTAAGACATGTTTAGAAATAATCGAGCAATCAAAATGAAAATTGTCATAACAATTACAGGTCCCGAAACCTATTGATAGAGGTATCAACCATCGTAATCGGACCATTTTAGATTTTTGCCGCCCAAAAACTTGTGGGCTATAGCACAGTTGATTTTCAATAAAATTGAATTTTCTAAGGAATGTTTAGAAAAAATCGAGCAATCAAAATGAAAATTGTCACAATAATTACAGGTCCCGAAACCTATTGATAGAGGTATCAACCATCGTAATCGGACCATTTTAGATTTTTGCCGCCCAAAAACTTGTGGGCTATAGCACAGTTGATTTTCAATAAAATTGAATTTTCTAAGAAATGTTTAGAAATAATCGAGCAATCAAAATGAAAATTGTCACAGCAATTACAGGTCCCGAAACCTATTGATAGAGGTATCAACCATCGTAATCGGACCATTTTAGATTTTTGCCGCCCAAAAACTTGTGGGCTATAGCACAGTTGATTTTCAATAAAATTGAATTTTCTAAGAAATGTTAGAAATAATCGAGCAATTAAAATGAAAATTGTCACAACAATTACAGGTCCCGAAACCTATTGATAGAGGTATCAACCATCATAATCGGACCATTTTAGATTTTTGCCACCCAAAAACTTGTGGGCTATAGCACAGTTGATTTTCAATAAAATTGAATTTTCTAAGAAATGTTTAGAAATAATCGAGCAATCAAAATGAAAATTGTCACAACAATTACAGGTCCCGAAACCTATTGATAGAGGTATCAACCATCGTAATCGGACCATTTTAGATTTTTGCCGCCCAAAAACTTGTGGGCTA
This sequence comes from Tipula vernalis, assembly GCA_958295665.1. Taxonomy (NCBI): domain Eukaryota; kingdom Metazoa; phylum Arthropoda; class Insecta; order Diptera; family Tipulidae; genus Tipula; species Tipula vernalis. The sequence goes on from OY282558.1 coordinate 431,583,397, forward strand.
TAGCACAGTTGATTTTTAATAAAATTGAATTTTCTAAGAAATGTTTAGAAATAATCGAGCAATCAAACTGAAAATTGTCACAACAAATACAGGTCCCGAAACCTATTGATAGAGGTATCAACCATCGTAATCGGACCATTTTAGATTTTTGCCGCCCAAAAACTTGTGGGCTATATATAGCACAGTTGATTTTCAATAAAATTGAATTTTCTAAGAAATGTTAGAAATAATCGAGCAATCAAAATGAAAATTGTCACAACAATTACAGGTCCCGAAACCTATTGATAGAGGTATCAACCATCGTAATCGGACCATTTTAGATTTTTGCCGCCCAAAAACTTGTGGGCTATAGCACAGTTGATTTTCAATAAAATTGAATTTTCTAAGAAATGTTTAGAAATAATCGAGCAATCAAAATGAAAATTGTCACAACAATTACAGGTCCCGAAACCTATTGATAGAGGTATCAACCATCGTAATCGGACCATTTTAGATTTTTGCCGCCCAAAAACTTGTGGGCTATAGCCCAGTTGATTTTCAATAAAATTGAATTTTCTAAGAAATATTTAGAAATAATCGAGCAATCAAAATGAAAATTGTCACAGCAATTACAGGTCCCGAAACCTATTGATAGAGGTATCAACCATCGTAATCGGACCATTTTAGATTTTTGCCGCCCAAAAACTTGTGGGCTATAGCACAGTTGATTTTCAATAAAATTGAATTTTCTAAGAAATGTTTAGAAATAATCGAGCAATCAAAATGAAAATTGTCACAGCAATTACAGGTCCCGAAACCTATTGATAGAGGTATCAACCATCGTAATCGGACCATTTTAGATTTTTGCCGCCCAAAAACTTGTGGGCTATAGCACAGTTGATTTTCAATAAAATTGAATTTTCTAAGAAATGTTTAGAAATAATCGAGCAATCAAAATGAAAATTGTCACAACAAATACAGGTCCCGAAACCTATTGATAGAGGTATCAACCATCGTAATCGGACCATTTTAGATTTTTGCCGCCCAAAAACTTGTGGGCTATATATAGCACAGTTGATTTTCAATAAAATTGAATTTTCTAAGAAATGTTTAGAAATAATCGAGCAATCAAAATGAAAATTGTCACAACAATTACAGGTCCCGAAACCTATTGATAGAGGTATCAACCATCGTAATCGGACCATTTTAGATTTTTGCCGCCCAAAAACTTGTGGGCTATAGCACAGTTGATTTTCAATAAAATTGAATTTTCTAAGAAATGTTTAGAAATAATCGAGCAATCAAAATGAAAATTGTCACAACAATTACAGGTCCCGAAACCTATTGATAGAGGTATCAACCATCGTAATCGGACCATTTTAGATTTTTGCCGCCCAAAAACTTGTGGGCTATAGCCCAGTTGATTTTCAATAAAATTGAATTTTCTAAGAAATATTTAGAAATAATCGAGCAATCAAAATGAAAATTGTCACAGCAATTACAGGTCCCGAAACCTATTGATAGAGGTATCAACCATCGTAATCGGACCATTTTAGATTTTTGCCGCCCAAAAACTTGTGGGCTATAGCACAGTTGATTTTCAATAAAATTGAATTTTCTAAGAAATGTTTAGAAATAATCGAGCAATCAAAATGAAAATTGTCACAGCAATTACAGGTCCCGAAACCTATTGATAGAGGTATCAACCATCGTAATCGGACCATTTTAGATTTTTGCCGCCCAAAAACTTGTGGGCTATAGCACAGTTGATTTTCAATAAAATTGAATTTTCTAAGAAATGTTTAGAAATAATCGAGCAATCAAAATGAAAATTGTCACAACAATTACAGGTCCCGAAACCTATTGATCGAGGTATCAACCATCGTAATCGGACCATTTTAGATTTTTGCCGCCCAAAAACTTGTGGGCTATAGCACAGTTGATTTTCAATAAAATTGAATTTTCTAAGAAATGTTTAGAAATAATCGAGCAATCAAAATGAAAATTGTCACAACAATTACAGGTCCCGAAACCTATTGATAGAGGTATCAACCATCGTAATCGGACCATTTTAGATTTTTGCCGCCCAAAAACTTGTGGGCTATAGCACAGTTGATTTTCAATAAAATTGAATTTTCTAAGAAATGTTTAGAAATAATCGAGCAATCAAAATGAAAATTGTCACAACAATTACAGGTCCCGAAACCTATTGATAGAGGTATCAACCATCGTAATCGGACCATTTTAGATTTTTGCCGCCCAAAAACTTGTGGGCTATAGCACAGTTGATTTTCAATAAAATTGAATTTTCTAAGAAATGTTTAGAAATAATCGAGCAATCAAAATGAAAATTGTCACAGCAATTACAGGTCCCGAAACCTATTGATAGAGGTATCAACCATCGTAATCGGACCATTTTAGATTTTTGCCGCCCAAAAACTTGTGGGCTATAGCACAGTTGATTTTCAATAAAATTGAATTTTCTAAGAAATGTTTAGAAATAATCGAGCAATCAAAATAAAAATTGTCACAACAATTACAGGTCCCGAAACCTATTGATAGAGGTATCAACCATCGTAATCGGACCATTTTAGATTTTTGCCGCCCAAAAACTTGTGGGCTATAGCACAGTTGATTTTCAATAAAATTGAATTTTTTAAGAAATGTTTAGAAATAATCGAGCAATCAAAATGAAAATTGTCACATCAATTACAGGTCCCGAAACCTATTGATAGAGGTATCAACCATCGTAATCGGACCATTTTAGATTTTTGCCGCCCAAAAACTTATGGGCTATAGCACAGTTGATTTTCAATAAAATTGAATTTTCTAAGAAATGTTTAGAAATAATCGAGCAATCAAAATGAAAATTGTCACAACAATTACAGGTCCCGAAACCTATTGATAGAGGTATCAACCATCGTAATCGGACCATTTTAGATTTTTGCCGCCCAAAAACTTGTGGGCTATAGCACAGTTGATTTTTAATAAAATTGAATTTTCTAAGAAATGTTTAGAAATAATCGAGCAATCAAACTGAAAATTGTCACAACAAATACAGGTCCCGAAACCTATTGATAGAGGTATCAACCATCGTAATCGGACCATTTTAGATTTTTGCCGCCCAAAAACTTGTGGGCTATATATAGCACAGTTGATTTTCAATAAAATTGAATTTTCTAAGAAATGTTAGAAATAATCGAGCAATCAAAATGAAAATTGTCACAACAATTACAGGTCCCGAAACCTATTGATAGAGGTATCAACCATCGTAATCGGACCATTTTAGATTTTTGCCGCCCAAAAACTTGTGGGCTATAGCACAGTTGATTTTCAATAAAATTGAATTTTCTAAGAAATGTTTAGAAATAATCGAGCAATCAAAATGAAAATTGTCACAACAATTACAGGTCCCGAAACCTATTGATAGAGGTATCAACCATCGTAATCGGACCATTTTAGATTTTTGCCGCCCAAAAACTTGTGGGCTATAGCCCAGTTGATTTTCAATAAAATTGAATTTTCTAAGAAATATTTAGAAATAATCGAGCAATCAAAATGAAAATTGTCACAGCAATTACAGGTCCCGAAACCTATTGATAGAGGTATCAACCATCGTAATCGGACCATTTTAGATTTTTGCCGCCCAAAAACTTGTGGGCTATAGCACAGTTGATTTTCAATAAAATTGAATTTTCTAAGAAATGTTTAGAAATAATCGAGCAATCAAAATGCAAATTGTCACAGCAATTACAGGTCCCGAAACCTATTGATAGAGGTATCAGCCATCGTAATCGGACCATTTTAGATTTTTGCCGCCCAAAAACTTGTGGGCTATAGCACAGTTGATTTTCAATAAAATTGAATTTTCTAAGAAATGTTTAGAAATAATCGAGCAATCAAAATGAAAATTGTCACAACAATTACAGGTCCCGAAACCTATTGATCGAGGTATCAACCATCGTAATCGGACCATTTTAGATTTTTGCCGCCCAAAAACTTGTGGGCTATAGCACAGTTGATTTTCAATAAAATTGAATTTTCTAAGAAATGTTTAGAAATAATCGAGCAATCAAAATGAAAATTGTCACAACAATTACAGGTCCCGAAACCTATTGATAGAGGTATCAACCATCGTAATCGGACCATTTTAGATTTTTGCCGCCCAAAAACTTGTGGGCTATAGCACAGTTGATTTTCAATAAAATTGAATTTTCTAAGAAATGTTTAGAAATAATCGAGCAATCAAAATGAAAATTGTCACAACAATTACAGGTCCCGAAACCTATTGATAGAGGTATCAACCATCGTAATCGGACCATTTTAGATTTTTGCCGCCCAAAAACTTGTGGGCTATAGCACAGTTGATTTTCAATAAAATTGAATTTTCTAAGAAATGTTTAGAAATAATCGAGCAATCAAAATGAAAATTGTCACAGCAATTACAGGTCCCGAAACCTATTGATAGAGGTATCAACCATCGTAATCGGACCATTTTAGATTTTTGCCGCCCAAAAACTTGTGGGCTATAGCACAGTTGATTTTCAATAAAATTGAATTTTCTAAGAAATGTTTAGAAATAATCGAGCAATCAAAATAAAAATTGTCACAACAATTACAGGTCCCGAAACCTATTGATAGAGGTATCAACCATCGTAATCGGACCATTTTAGATTTTTGCCGCCCAAAAACTTGTGGGCTATAGCACAGTTGATTTTCAATAAAATTGAATTTTTTAAGAAATGTTTAGAAATAATCGAGCAATCAAAATGAAAATTGTCACAGCAATTACAGGTCCCGAAACCTATTGATAGAGGTATCAACCATCGTAATCGGACCATTTTAGATTTTTGCCGCCCAAAAACTTATGGGCTATAGCACAGTTGATTTTCAATAAAATTGAATTTTCTAAGAAATGTTTAGAAATTATCGAGCAATCAAAATGGAAATTGTCACAGCAATTACAGGTCCCGAAACCTATTGATAGAGGTATCAGCCATCGTAATCGGACCATTTTAGATTTTTGCCGCCCAAAAACTTGTGGGCTAAAGCACAGTTGATTTTCAATAAAATTGAATTTTCTAAGAAATGTTTAGAAATAATCGAGCAATCAAAATGAAAATTGTCACAACAATAACAGGTCCCGAAACCTATTGATAGAGGTATCAACCATCGTAATCGGACCATTTTCGATTTTTGCCGCCCAAAAACTTGTGGGCTATAGCACAGTTGATTTTCAATAAAATTGAATTTTCTAAGAAATGTTTAGAAATAATCGAGCAATCAAAATGAAAATTGTCACAACAATTACAGGTCCCGAAACCTATTGATAGAGGTATCAACCATCGTAATCGGACCATTTTAGATTTTTGCCGCCCAAAAACTTGTGGGCTATAGCACAGTTGATTTTCTATAAATCAAAATGAAAATTGCCACAGCAATTACAGGTCCCGAAACCTATTGATAGAGGTATCTGCCATCGTAATCGGACCATTTTAGATTTTTGCCGCCCAAAAACTTGTGGGCTATAGCACAGTTGATTTTCAATAAAATTGAATTTTCTAAGAAATGTTTAGAAATAATCGAGCAATCAAAATGAAAATTGTCACAGCAATTACAGGTCCCGAAACCTATTGATAGAGGTATCAACCATCGTAATCGGACCATTTAAGATTTTTGCCGCCCAAAAACTTGTGGGCTATAGAACAGTTGATTTTCAATAAAATTGAATTTTCTAAGAAATGTTTAGTAATAATCGAACAACTAAAATGAAAATTGTCACAGCAATTACAGGTCCCGAAACCTATTGATAGAGGTAACAACCATCGTTATCGGACCAATTTAGATTTTTGCCGCCCAAAAACTTGTGGGCTATAGCACAGTTGATTTTCAATAAAATTGAATTTTCTAAGAAATGTTTAGAAATAATCGAGCAATCAAAATGAAAATTGTCACAACAATTACAGGTCCCGAAACCTATTGATAGAGGTATCAACCATCGTAATCGGACCATTTTAGATTTTTGCCGGCCAAAAATTTGTGGGCTATAGCACAGTTGATTTTCAATAAAATTGAATTTTCTAAGAAATGTTTAGAAATAATCCAGCAATCAAAATAAAAATTGTTACAGCAATTACAGGTCCCGAAACCTATTGATAGAGGTATCAACCATCGTAATCGGACCATTTTAGATTTTTGCCGCCCAAAAACTTGTGGGCTATAGCACAGTTGATTTTCAATAAAATTGAATTTTCTAAGAAATGTTTAGAAATAATCGAGCAATCAAAATGAAAATTGTCACAGCAATTACAGGTCCCGAAACCTATTGATAGAGGTATCAACCATCGTAATCGGACCATTTTAGATTTTTGCCGCCCAAAAACTTGTGGGCTATAATAGCACAGTTGATTTTCAATAAAATTGAATTTTCTAAGAAATGTTAAGAAATAATCGAGCAACCAAAATGAAAATTGTCACAGCAATTACAGGTCCCGAAACCTATTGATAGAGGTATCAACCATCGTAATCGGACCATTTTAGATTTTTGCCGCCCAAAAACTTGTGGGCTATAGCACAGTTGATTTTCAATAAAATTGAATTTTCTAAGAAATGTTTAGAAATAATCGAGCAATCAAAATGAAAATTGTCACAGCAATTACAGGTCCCGAAACCTATTGATAGAGGTATCAGCCATCGTAATCGGACCATTTTAGATTTTTGCCGCCCAAAAACTTGTGGGCTATAGCACAGTTGATTTTCAATAAAATTGAATTTTCTAAGAAATGTTTAGAAATAATCGAGCAATCAAAATGAAAATTGTCACAGCAATTACAGGTCCCGAAACCTATTGATAGAGGTATCAACCATCGTAATCGGACCATTTTAGATTTTTGCCGCCCAATAACTTGTGGGCTATAGCACAGTTGATTTTCAATAAAATTGAATTTTCTAAGAAATGTTTAGAAATAATCGAGCAATCAAAATGAAAATTGTCACAGCAATTACAGGTCCCGAAACCTATTGATAGAGGTATCAACCATCGTAATCGGACCATTTTAGATTTTTGCCGCCCAAAAACTTGTGGGCTATAGCACAGTTGATTTTCAATAAAATTGAATTTTCTAAGAAATGTTTAGAAATGATCTAACAATCAAAATGGAAATTGTCACAGCAATTACAGGTCCCGAAACCTATTGATAGAGGTATCAGCCATCGTAATCGGACCATTTTAGATTTTTGCCGCCCAAAAACTTGTGGGCTAAAGCACAGTTGATTTTCAATAAAATTGAATTTTCTAAGAAATGTTTAGAAATAATCGAGCAATCAAAATGAAAATTGTCACAACAATTACAGGTCCCGAAACCTATTGATAGAGGTATCAACCATCGTAATCGGACCATTTTAAATTTTTGCCGCCCAAAAACTTGTGGGCTATAGCACAGTTGATTTTCAATAAAATTGAATTTTCTAAGAAATGTTTAGAAATAATCGAGCAATCAAAATGAAAATTGTCACAACAATTACAGGTCCCGAAACCTATTGATAGAGGTATCAACCATCGTAATCGGACCATTTTAGATTTTTGCCGCCCAAAAACTTGTGGGCTATAGCACAGTTGATTTTCTATAAATCAAAATGAAAATTGTCACAGCAATTACAGGTCCCGAAACCTATTGATAGAGGTATCAACCATCGTTATCGGACCAATTTAGATTTTTGCCGCCCAAAAACTTGTGGGCTATAGCACAGTTGATTTTCAATAAAATTGAATTTTCTAAGAAATGTTTAGAAATAATCGAGCAATCAAAATGAAAATTGTCACAACAATTACAGGTCCCGAAACCTATTGATAGAGGTATCAACCATCGTAATCGGACCATTTTAGATTTTTGCCGCCCAAAAATTTGTGGGCTATAGCACAGTTGATTTTCAATAAAATTGAATTTTCTAAGAAATGTTTAGAAATAATCCAGCAATCAAAATAAAAATTGTCACAGCAATTACAGGTCCCGAAACCTATTGATAGAGGTATCAGCCATCGTAATCGGACCATTTTAGATTTTTGCCGCCCAAAAACTTGTGGGCTATAGCACAGTTGATTTTCAATAAAATTGAATTTTCTAAGAAATGTTTAGAAATAATCGAGCAATCAAAATGAAAATTGTCACAACAATTACAGGTCCCGAAACCTATTGATAGAGGTATCAACCATCGTAATCGGACCATTTTAGATTTTTGCCGCCCAAAAACTTGTGGGCTATAGCACAGTTGATTTTCAATAAAATTGAATTTTCTAAGAAATGTTTAGAAAAAATCGAGCAATCAAAATGAAAATTGTCACAACAATTACAGGTCCCGAAACCTATTGATAGAGGTATCAACCATCGTAATCGGACCATTTTAGATTTTTGCCGCCCAAAAACTTGTGGGCTATAGCACAGTTGATTTTCAATAAAATTGAATTTTCTAAGAAATGTTTAGAAATAATCGAGCAATCAAAATGAAAATTGTCACAGCAATTACAGGTCCCGAAACCTATTGATAGAGGTATCAGCCATCGTAATCGGACCATTTTAGATTTTTGCCGCCCAAAAACTTGTGGGCTATAGCACAGTTGATTTTCAATAAAATTGAATTTTCTAAGAAATGTTAAGAAATAATCGAGCAATCAAAATGAAAATTGTCACAGCAATTACAGGTCCCGAAACCTATTGATAGAGGTATCAACCATCGTAATCGGACCATTTTATATTTTTGCCGCCCAAAAACTTGTGGGCTATAGCACAGTTGATTTTCAATAAAATTGAATTTTCTAAGAAATGTTTAGAAAAAATCGAGCAATCAAAATGAAAATTGTCACAACAATTGCAGGTCCCGAAACCTATTGATAGAGGTACCAACCATCGTAATCGGACCATTTTAGATTTTTGCCGCCCAAAAACTTGTGGGTATAGCACAGTTGATTTTCAATAAAATTGAATTTTCTAAGAAATGTTTAGAAATAATCGAGCAATCAAAATGAAAATTGTCACAGCAATTACAGGTCCCGAAACCTATTGATAGAGGTATCAGCCATCGTAATCGGACCATTTTAGATTTTTGCCGCCCAAAAACTTGTGGGCTATAGCACAGTTGATTTTCAATAAAATTGAATTTTCAAAGAAATGTTTAGAAATAATCGAGCAATCAAAATCAAAATTGTCACAGCAATTACAGGTCCCGAAACCTATTGATAGAAATATCAGCCATCGTAATCGGACCATTTTAGATTTTTGCCGCCCAAAAACTTGTGGGCTATAGCACAGTTGATTTTCAATAAAATTGAATTTTCTAAGAAATGTTAAGAAATAATCGAGCAATCAAAATGAAAATTGTCACAGCAATTACAGGTCCCGAAACCTATTGATAGAGGTATCAACCATCGTAATCGGACCATTTTAGATTTTTGCCGCCCAAAAACTTGTGGGCTATAGCACAGTTGATTTTCAATAAAATTGAATTTTCTAAGAAATGTTTAGAAATAATCGAGAAATCAAAATGAAAATTGTCACAGCAATTACAGGTCCCGAAACCTATTGATATAGGTATCAACCATCGTAATCGGACCATTTTAGATTTTTGCCGCCCAAAAACTTGTGGGCTATAGCACAGTTGATTTTCAATAAAATTGAATTTTCTAAGAAATGTTTAGAAATAATCGAGCAATCAAAATGAAAATTGTCACAACAATTACAGGTCCCGAAACCTATTGATAGAGGTATCAACCATCGTAATCGGACCATTTTAGATTTTTGCCGCCCAAAAACTTGTGGGCTATAGCACAGTTGATTTTCAATAAAATTGAATTTTCTAAGAAATGTTTAGAAATAATCGAGCAATCAAAATGAAAATTGTCACAACAATTACAGGTCCCGAAACCTATTGATAGAGGTATCAACCATCGTAATCGGACCATTTTAGATTTTTGCCGCCCAAAAACTTGTGGGCTATAGCACAGTTGATTTTCAATAAAATTGAATTTTCTAAGAAATGTTTAGAAATAATCGAGCAATCAAAATGGAAATTGTCACAGCAATTACAGGTCCCGAAACCTATTGATAGAGGTATCAGCCATCGTAATCGGACCATTTTAGATTTTTGCCGCCCAAAAACTTGTGGGCTATAGCACAGTTGATTTTCAATAAAATTGAATTTTCTAAGAAATGTTTAGAAATAATCGAGCAATCAAAATGGAAATTGTCACAGCAATTACAGGTCCCGAAACCTATTGATAGAGGTATCAGCCATCGTAATCGGACCATTTTAGATTTTTGATGCCCAAAAACTTGTGGGCTATAGCACAGTTGATTTTCAATAAAATTGAATTTTCTAAGAAATGTTTAGAAATAATCGAGCAATCAAAATGAAAATTGTCACAACAATTACAGGTCCCGAAACCTATTGATAGAGGTATCAACCATCGTAATCGGACCATTTTAGATTTTTGCCGCCCAAAAACTTGTGGGCTATAGCACAGTTGATTTTCAATAAAATTGAATTTTCTAAGAAATGTTTAGAAATAATCGAGCAATCAAAATGAAAATTGTCACAACAATTACAGGTCCCGAAACCTATTGATAGAGGTATCAACCATCGTAATCGGACCATTTTAGATTTTTGCCGCCCAAAAACTTGTGGGCTATAGCACAGTTGATTTTCAATAAAATTGAATTTTCTAAGAAATGTTTAGAAATAATCGAGCAATCAAAATTAAAATTGTCACAGCAATTACAGGTCCCGAAACCTATTGATAGAGGTATCAACCATCGTAATCGGACCATTTTAGATTTTTGCCGCCCAAAAACTTGTGGGCTATAGCACAGTTGATTTTCAATAAAATTGAATTTTCTAAGAAATGTTTAGAAATAATCGAGCAATCAAAATTAAAATTGTCACAGCAATTACAGGTCCCGAAACCTATTGATAGAGGTATCAGCCATCGTAATCGGACCATTTTAGATTTTTGCCGCCCAAAAACTTGTGGGCTATAGCACAGTTGATTTTCAATAAAATTGAATTTTCTAAGAAATGTTTAGAAATAATCGAGCAATCAAAATGAAAATTGTCACAACAATTACAGGTCCCGAAACCTATTGATAGAGGTATCAACCATCGTAATCGGACCATTTTAGATTTTTGCCGCCCAAAAACTTGTGGGCTATAGCACAGTTGATTTTCAATAAAATTGAATTTTCTAAGAAATGTTTAGAAATAATCGAGCAATCAAAATGAAAATTGTCACAACAATTACAGGTCCCGAAACCTATTGATAGAGGTATCAACCATCGTAATCGGACCATTTTAGATTTTTGCCGCCCAAAAACTTGTGGGCACAGTTGATTTTCAATAAAATTGAATTTTCTAAGAAATGTTTAGAAATAATCGAGCAATCAAAATGGAAATTGTCACAGCAATTACAGGTCCCGAAACCTATTGATAGAGGTATCAGCCATCGTAATCGGACCATTTTAGATTTTTGCCGCCCAAAAACTTGTGGGCTATAGCACAGTTGATTTTCAATAAAATTGAATTTTCTAAGAAATGTTTAGAAATAATCGAGCAATCAAAATGGAAATTGTCACAGCAATTACAGGTCCCGAAACCTATTGATAGAGGTATCAGCCATCGTAATCGGACCATTTTAGATTTTTGATGCCCAAAAACTTGTGGGCTATAGCACAGTTGATTTTCAATAAAATTGAATTTTCTAAGAAATGTTTAGAAATAATCGAGCAATCAAAATGAAAATTGTCACAACAATTACAGGTCCCGAAACCTATTGATAGAGGTATCAACCATCGTAATCGGACCATTTTAGATTTTTGCCGCCCAAAAACTTGTGGGCTATAGCACAGTTGATTTTCAATAAAATTGAATTTTCTAAGAAATGTTTAGAAATAATCGAGCAATCAAAATGAAAATTGTCACAACAATTACAGGTCCCGAAACCTATTGATAGAGGTATCAACCATCGTAATCGGACCATTTTAGATTTTTGCCGCCCAAAAACTTGTGGGCTATAGCACAGTTGATTTTCAATAAAATTGAATTTTCTAAGAAATGTTTAGAAATAATCGAGCAATCAAAATTAAAATTGTCACAGCAATTACAGGTCCCGAAACCTATTGATAGAGGTATCAACCATCGTAATCGGACCATTTTAGATTTTTGCCGCCCAAAAACTTGTGGGCTATAGCACAGTTGATTTTCAATAAAATTGAATTTTCTAAGAAATGTTTAGAAATAATCGAGCAATCAAAATTAAAATTGTCACAGCAATTACAGGTCCCGAAACCTATTGATAGAGGTATCAGCCATCGTAATCGGACCATTTTAGATTTTTGCCGCCCAAAAACTTGTGGGCTATAGCACAGTTGATTTTCAATAAAATTGAATTTTCTAAGAAATGTTTAGAAATAATCGAGCAATCAAAATTAAAATTGTCACAGCAATTACAGGTCCCGAAACCTATTGATAGAGGTATCAACCATCGTAATCGGACCATTTTAGATTTTTGCCGCCCAAAAACTTGTGGGCTATAGCACAGTTGATTTTCAATAAAATTGAATTTTCTAAGAAATGTTTAGAAATAATCGAGCAATCAAAATTAAAATTGTCACAGCAATTACAGGTCCCGAAACCTATTGATAGAGGTATCAGCCATCGTAATCGGACCATTTTAGATTTTTGCCGCCCAAAAACTTGTGGGCTATAGCACAGTTGATTTTCAATAAAATTGAATTTTCTAAGAAATGTTTAGAAATAATCGAGCAATCAAAATGAAAATTGTCACAACAATTACAGGTCCCGAAACCTATTGATAGAGGTATCAACCATCGTAATCGGACCATTTTAGATTTATGCCGCCCAAAAACTTGTGGGCTATAGCACAGTGGATTTTCAATAAAATTGAATTTTCTAAGAAATGTTAAGAAATAATCGAGCAACCAAAATGAAAATTGTCACAGCAATTACAAGTCCCGAAACCTATTGATAGAGGTATCAACCATCGTAATCGGACCATTTTAGATTTTTGCCGCCCAAAAACTTGTGGGCTATAGCACAGTTGATTTTCAATAAAATTGAATTTTCTAAGAAATGTTTAGAAATAATCGAGCAATCAAAATGAAAATTGTCACAGCAATTACAGGTCCCGAAACCTATTTATAGAGGTATCAGCCATCGTAATCGGACCATTTTAGATTTTTGCCGCCCAAAAACTTGTGGGCTATAGCACAGTTGATTTTCAATAAAATTAAATTTTCTAAGAAATGTTTAGAAATAATCAAGCAATCAAAATGAAAATTGTCACAGCAATTACAGGTCCCGAAACCTATTGATAGAGGTATCAGCCATCGTAATCGGACCATTTTAGATTTTTGCCGCCCAAAAACTTGTGGGCTATAGCACAGTTGATTTTCAATAAAATTGAATTTTCTAAGAAATGTTTAGAAATAATCGAGAAATCAAAATGAAAATTGTCACAGCAATTACAGGTCCCGAAACCTATTGATATAGGTATCAACCATCGTAATCGGACCATTTTAGATTTTTGCCGCCCAAAAACTTGTGGGCTATAGCACAGTTGATTTTCAATAAAATTGAATTTTCTAAGAAATGTTTAGAAATAATCGAGCAATCAAAATGAAAATTGTCACAACAATTACAGGTCCCGAAACCTATTGATAGAGGTATCAACCATCGTAATCGGACCATTTTAGATTTTTGCCGCCCAAAAACTTGTGGGCTATAGCACAGTTGATTTTCAATAAAATTGAATTTTCTAAGAAATGTTTAGAAATAATCGAGCAATCAAAATGAAAATTGTCACAACAATTACAGGTCCCGAAACCTATTGATAGAGGTATCAACCATCGTAATCGGACCATTTTAGATTTTTGCCGCCCAAAAACTTGTGGGCTATAGCACAGTTGATTTTCAATAAAATTGAATTTTCTAAGAAATGTTTAGAAATAATCGAGCAATCAAAATGAAAATTGTCACAGCAATTACAGGTCCCGAAACCTATTGATAGAGGTATCAGCCATCGTAATCGGACCATTTTAGATTTTTGCCGCCCAAAAACTTGTGGGCTATAGCACAGTTGATTTTCAATAAAATTGAATTTTCTAAGAAATGTTTAGAAATAATCGAGCAATCAAAATGGAAATTGTCACAGCAATTACAGGTCCCGAAACCTATTGATAGAGGTATCAGCCATCGTAATCGGACCATTTTAGATTTTTGATGCCCAAAAACTTGTGGGCTATAGCACAGTTGATTTTCAATAAAATTGAATTTTCTAAGAAATGTTTAGAAATAATCGAGCAATCAAAATGAAAATTGTCACAACAATTACAGGTCCCGAAACCTATTGATAGAGGTATCAACCATCGTAATCGGACCATTTTAGATTTTTGCCGCCCAAAAACTTGTGGGCTATAGCACAGTTGATTTTCAATAAAATTGAATTTTCTAAGAAATGTTTAGAAATAATCGAGCAATCAAAATTAAAATTGTCACAGCAATTACAGGTCCCGAAACCTATTGATAGAGGTATCAGCCATCGTAATCGGACCATTTTAGATTTTTGCCGCCCAAAAACTTGTGGGCTATAGCACAGTTGATTTTCAATAAAATTGAATTTTCTAAGAAATGTTTAGAAATAATCGAGCAATCAAAATGAAAATTGTCACAACAATTACAGGTCCCGAAACCTATTGATAGAGGTATCAACCATCGTAATCGGACCATTTTAGATTTTTGCCGCCCAAAAACTTGTGGGCTATAGCACAGTTGATTTTCAATAAAATTGAATTTTCTAAGAAATGTTAAGAAAAAATCGAGCAACCAAAATGAAAATTGTCACAGCAATTACAAGTCCCGAAACCTATTGATAGAGGTATCAACCATCGTAATCGGACCATTTTAGATTTTTGCCGCCCAAAAACTTGTGGGCTATAGCACAGTTGATTTTCAATAAAATTGAATTTTCTAAGAAATGTTTAGAAATAATCGAGCAATCAAAATGAAAATTGTCACAGCAATTACAGGTCCCGAAACCTATTGATAGAGGTATCAGCCATCGTAATCGGGCCATTTTAGATTTTTGCCGCCCAAAAACTTGTGGGCTATAGCACAGTTGATTTTCAATAAAATTAAATTTTCTAAGAAATGTTTAGAAATAATCGAGCAATCAAAATGAAAATTGTCACAGCAATTACAGGTCCCGAAACCTATTGATAGAGGTATCAACCATCGTAATCGGACCATTTTAGATTTTTGCCGCCCAAAAACTTGTGGGCTATAGCACAGTTGATTTTCAATAAAATTGAATTTTCTAAGAAATGTTAAGAAATAATCGAGCAATCAAAATGAAAATTGTCACAGCAATTACAGGTCCCGAAACCTATTGATAGAGGTATCAACCATAGTAAACGGACCATTTTAGATTTTTGCCGCCCAAAAACTTGTGGGCTATAGCACAGTTGATTTTCAATAAAATTGAATTTTCTAAGAAATGTTTAGAAATAATCGAGCAATCAAAATGAAAATTGTCACAGCAATTACAGGTCCCGAAACTTATTGATAGAGGTATCAGCCATCGTAATCGGACCATTTTAGATTTTTGCCGCCCAAAAACTTGTGGGCTATAGCACAGTTGATTTTCAATAAAATTGAATTTTCTAAGAAATGTTTAGAAATAATCGAGCAATCAAAATGAAAATTGTCACAGCAATTACAGGTCCCGAAACCTATTGATAGAGGTATCAGCCATCGTAATCGGACCATTTTAGATTTTTGCCGCCCAAAAACTTGTGGGCTATAGCACAGTTGATTTTCAATAAAATTGAATTTTCTAAGAAATGTTTAGAAATAATCGAGCAATCAAAATGAAAATTGTCACAACAATTACAGGTCCCGAAACCTATTGTTAGAGGTATCAACCATCGTAATCGGACCATTTTAGATTTTTGCCGCCCAAAAACTTGTGGGCTATAGCACAGTTGATTTTCAATAAAATTGAATTTTCTAAGAAATGTTTAGAAATAATCGAGCAATCAAAATGAAAATTGTCACAGCAATTACAGGTCCCGAAACCTATTGATAGAGGTATCAACCATCGTAATCGGACCATTTTAGATTTTTGCCGCCCAAAAACTTGTGGGCTATAGCACAGTTGATTTTCAATAAAATTGAATTTTCTAAGAAATGTTTAGAAATAATCGAGCAATCAAAATGAAAATTGTCACAGCAATTACAGGTCCCGAAACCTATTGATAGAGGTATCAACCATCGTAATCGGACCATTTTAGATTTTTGCCGCCCAAAAACTTGTGGGCTATAGCACAGTTGATTTTCAATAAAATTGAATTTTCTAAGAAATGTTTAGAAATAATCAAGCAATCAAAATGAAAATTGTCACAGCAATTACAGGTCCCGAAACCTATTGATAGAGGTATCAACCATCGTAATCTACCCATTTTAGATTTTTGCCGCCCAAAAACTTGTGGGCTATAGCACAGTTGATTTTCAATAAAATTGAATTTTCTAAGAAATCTTTAGAAATAATCGAGCAATCAAAATGAAAATTGTCACAGCAATTACAGGTCCCGAAACCTATTGATAGAGGTATCAACCATCGTAATCGGACCATTTTAGATTTTTGCCGCCCAAAAACTTGTGGGCTATAGCACAGTTGATTTTCAATAAAATTGAATTTTCTAAGAAATGTTTAGAAATAATCGAGCAATCAAAATGAAAATTGTCACAGCAATTACAGGTCCCGAAACCTATTGATAGAGGTATCAACCATCGTAATCGGACCATTTTAGATTTTTGCCGCCCAAAAACTTGTGGGCTATAGCACAGTTGTTTTTCAATAAAATTGAATTTTCTAAGAAATGTTTAGAAATAATCGAGCAATCAAAATGAAAATTGTCACAGCAATTACAGGTCCCGAAACCTATTGATAGAGGTATCAACCATCGTAATCGGACCATTTTAGATTTTTGCCGCCCAAAAACTTGTGGGCTATAGCACAGTTGATTTTCAATAAAATTGAATTTTCTAAGAAATGTTTAGAAATAATCGAGCAATCAAAATGAAAATTGTCACAACAATTACAGGTCCCGAAACCTATTGATAGAGGTATCAACCATCGTAATCGGACCATTTTAGATTTTTGCCGCCCAAAAACTTGTGGGCTATAGCACAGTTGATTTTCAATAAAATTGAATTTTCTAAGAAATCTTTAGAAATAATCGAGCAATCAAAATGAAAATTGTCATAGCAATTACAGGTCCCGAAACCTATTGATAGAGGTATCAACCATCGTAATCGGACCATTTTAGATTTTTGCCGCCCAAAAACTTGTGGGCTATAGCACAGTTGATTTTCAATAAAATTGAATTTTCTAAGAAATGTTTAGAAATAATCGAGCAATCAAAATGAAAATTGTCACAGCAATTACAGGTCCCGAAACCTATTGATAGAGGTATCAACCATCGTAATCGGACCATTTTAGATTTTTGCCGCCCAAAAACTTGTGGGCTATAGCACAGTTGATTTTCAATAAAATTGAATTTTCTAAGAAATGTTTAGAAATAATCGAGCAATCAAAATGAAAATTGTCACAGCAATTACAGGTCCCGAAACCTATTGATAGAGGTATCAACCATCGTAATCGGACCATTTTAGATTTTTGCCGCCCAAAAACTTGTGGGCACAGTTGATTTTCAATAAAATTGAATTTTCTAAGAAATGTTTAGAAATAATCGAGCAACCAAAATGAAAATTGTCACAGCAATTACAGGTCCCGAAACCTATTGATAGAGGTATCAACCATCGTAATCGGACCATTTTAGATTTTTGCCGCCCAAAAACTTGTGGGCTATAGCACAGTTGATTTTCAATAAAATTGAATTTTCTAAGAAATGTTAAGAAATAATCGAGCAATCAAAATGAAAATTGTCACAGCAATTACAGGTCCCGAAACCTATTGATAGAGGTATCAACCATCGTAATCGGACCATTTTAGATTTTTGCCGCCCAAAAACTTGTGGGCTATAGCACAGTTGATTTTCAATAAAATTGAATTTTCTAAGAAATGTTTAGAAATAATCGAGCAATCAAAATGAAAATTGTCACAGCAATTACAGGTCCCGAAACCTATTGATAGAGGTATCAACCATCGTAATCGGACCATTTTAGATTTTTGCCGCCCAAAAACTTGTGGGCTATAGCACAGTTGATTTTCAATAAAATTGAATTTTCTAAGAAATGTTTAGAAATAATCGAGCAATCAAAATGAAAATTGTCACAACAATTACAGGTCCCGAAACCTATTGATAGAGGTATCAACCATCGTAATCGGACCATTTTAGATTTTTGCCGCCCAAAAACTTGTGGGCTATAGCACAGTTGATTTTCAATAAAATTGAATTTTCTAAGAAATGTTTAGAAATAATCGAGCAATCAAAATTAAAATTGTCACAGCAATTACAGGTCCCGAAACCTATTGATAGAGGTATCAACCATCGTAATCGGACCATTTTAGATTTTTGCCGCCCAAAAACTTGTGGGCTATAGCACAGTTGATTTTCAATAAAATTGAATTTTCTAAGAAATGTTTAGAAATAATCGAGCAATCAAAATTAAAATTGTCACAGCAATTACAGGTCCCGAAACCTATTGATAGAGGTATCAGCCATCGTAATCGGACCATTTTAGATTTTTGCCGCCCAAAAACTTGTGGGCTATAGCACAGTTGATTTTCAATAAAATTGAATTTTCTAAGAAATGTTTAGAAATAATCGAGCAATCAAAATGAAAATTGTCACAACAATTACAGGTCCCGAAACCTATTGATAGAGGTATCAACCATCGTAATCGGACCATTTTAGATTTTTGCCGCCCAAAAACTTGTGGGCTATAGCACAGTTGATTTTCAATAAAATTGAATTTTCTAAGAAATGTTAAGAAATAATCGAGCAACCAAAATGAAAATTGTCACAGCAATTACAAGTCCCGAAACCTATTGATAGAGGTATCAACCATCGTAATCGGACCATTTTAGATTTTTGCCGCCCAAAAACTTGTGGGCTATAGCACAGTTGATTTTCAATAAAATTGAATTTTCTAAGAAATGTTTAGAAATAATCGAGCAATCAAAATGAAAATTGTCACAGCAATTACAGGTCCCGAAACCTATTGATAGAGGTATCAGCCATCGTAAACGGACCATTTTAGATTTTTGCCGCCCAAAAACTTGTGGGCTATAGCACAGTTGATTTTCAATAAAATTAAATTTTCTAAGAAATGTTTAGAAATAATCGAGCAATCAAAATGAAAATTGTCACAGCAATTACAGGTCCCGAAACCTATTGATAGAGGTATCAACCATCGTAATCGGACCATTTTAGATTTTTGCCGCCCAAAAACTTGTGGGCTATAGCACAGTTGATTTTCAATAAAATTGAATTTTCTAAGAAATGTTAAGAAATAATCGAGCAATCAAAATGAAAATTGTCACAGCAATTACAGGTCCCGAAACCTATTGATAGAGGTATCAACCATCGTAATCGGACCATTTTAGATTTTTGCCGCCCAAAAACTTGTGGGCTATAGCACAGTTGATTTTCAATAAAATTGAATTTTCTAAGAAATGTTTAGAAATAATCGAGCAATCAAAATGAAAATTGTCACAGCAATTACAGGTCCCGAAACCTATTGATAGAGGTATCAGCCATCGTAATCGGACCATTTTAGATTTTTGCCGCCCAAAAACTTGTGGGCTATAGCACAGTTGATTTTCAATAAAATTGAATTTTCTAAGAAATGTTTAGAAATAATCGAGCAATCAAAATGAAAATTGTCACAGCAATTACAGGTCCCGAAACCTATTGATAGAGGTATCAGCCATCGTAATCGGACCATTTTAGATTTTTGCCGCCCAAAAACTTGTGGGCTATAGCACAGTTGATTTTCAATAAAATTGAATTTTCTAAGAAATGTTTAGAAATAATCGAGCAATCAAAATGAAAATTGTCACAACAATTACAGGTCCCGAAACCTATTGTTAGAGGTATCAACCATCGTAATCGGACCATTTTAGATTTTTGCCGCCCAAAAACTTGTGGGCTATAGCACAGTTGATTTTCAATAAAATTGAATTTTCTAAGAAATGTTTAGAAATAATCGAGCAATCAAAATGAAAATTGTCACAGCAATTACAGGTCCCGAAACCTATTGATAGAGGTATCAACCATCGTAATCGGACCATTTTAGATTTTTGCCGCCCAAAAACTTGTGGGCTATAGCACAGTTGATTTTCAATAAAATTGAATTTTCTAAGAAATGTTTAGAAATAATCGAGCAATCAAAATGAAAATTGTCACAGCAATTACAAGTCCCGAAACCTATTGATAGAGGTATCAACCATCGTAATCGGACCATTTTAGATTTTTGCCGCCCAAAAACTTGTGGGCTATAGCACAGTTGATTTTCAATAAAATTGAATTTTCTAAGAAATGTTTAGAAATAATCGAGCAATCAAAATGAAAATTGTCACAGCAATTACAGGTCCCGAAACCTATTGATAGAGGTATCAACCATCGTAATCGGACCATTTTAGATTTTTGCCGCCCAAAAACTTGTGGGCTATAGCACAGTTGATTTTCAATAAAATTGAATTTTCTAAGAAATGTTTAGAAATAATCGAGCAATCAAAATGAAAATTGTCACAACAATTACAGGTCCCGAAACCTATTGATAGAGGTATCAACCATCGTAATCGGACCATTTTAGATTTTTGCCGCCCAAAAACTTGTGGGCTATAGCACAGTTGATTTTCAATAAAATTGAATTTTCTAAGAAATGTTTAGAAATAATCGAGCAATCAAAATGAAAATTGTCACAGCAATTACAGGTCCCGAAACCTATTGATAGAGGTATCAACCATCGTAATCGGACCATTTTAGATTTTTGCCGCCCAAAAACTTGTGGGCTATAGCACAGTTGATTTTCAATAAAATTGAATTTTCTAAGAAATGTTTAGAAATAATCGAGCAATCAAAATGAAAATTGTCACAGCAATTACAGGTCCCGAAACCTATTGATAGAGATATCAGCCATCGTAATCGGACCATTTTAGATTTTTGCCGCCCAAAAACTTGTGGGCTATAGCACAGTTGATTTTCAATAAAATTGAATTTTCTAAGAAATGTTTAGAAATAATCGAGCAATCAAAATGAAAATTGTCACAACAATTACAGGTCCCGAAACCTATTGATAGAGGTATCAACCATCGTAATCGGACCATTTTAGATTTTTGCCGCCCAAAAACTTGTGGGCTATAGCACAGTTGATTTTCAATAAAATTGAATTTTCTAAGAAATGTTTAGAAATAATCGAGCAATCAAAATGAAAATTGTCACAGCAATTACAGGTCCCGAAACCTATTGATAGAGGTATCAACCATCGTAATCGGACCATTTTAGATTTTTGCCGCCCAAAAACTTGTGGGCTATAGCACAGTTGATTTTCAATAAAATTGAATTTTCTAAGAAATGTTTAGAAATAATCGAGCAACCAAAATGAAAATTGTCACAGCAATTACAGGTCCCGAAACCTATTGATAGAGGTATCAACCATCGTAATCGGACCATTTTAGATTTTTGCCGCCCAAAAACTTGTGGGCTATAGCACAGTTGATTTTCAATAAAATTGAATTTTCTAAGAAATGTTAAGAAATAATCGAGCAATCAAAATGAAAATTGTCACAGCAATTACAGGTCCCGAAACCTATTGATAGAGGTATCAACCATCGTAATCGGACCATTTTAGATTTTTGCCGCCCAAAAACTTGTGGGCTATAGCACAGTTGATTTTCAATAAAATTGAATTTTCTAAGAAATGTTTAGAAATAATCGAGCAATCAAAATGAAAATTGTCACAGCAATTACAGGTCCCGAAACCTATTGATAGAGGTATCAACCATCGTAATCGGACCATTTTAGATTTTTGCCGCCCAAAAACTTGTGGGCTATAGCACAGTTGATTTTCAATAAAATTGAATTTTCTAAGAAATGTTTAGAAATAATCGAGCAATCAAAATGAAAATTGTCACAGCAATTACAGGTCCCGAAACCTATTGATAGAGGTATCAGCCATCGTAATCGGACCATTTTAGATTTTTGCCGCCCAAAAACTTGTGGGCTATAGCACAGTTGATTTTCAATAAAATTGAATTTTCTAAGAAATGTTTAGAAATAATCGAGCAATCAAAATGAAAATTGTCACAACAATTACAGGTCCCGAAACCTATTGATAGAGGTATCAACCATCGTAATCGGACCATTTTAGATTTTTGCCGCCCAAAAACTTGTGGGCTATAGCACAGTTGATTTTCAATAAAATTGAATTTTCTAAGAAATGTTTAGAAATAATCGAGCAATCAAAATGAAAATTGTCACAGCAATTACAGGTCCCGAAACCTATTGATAGAGGTATCAACCATCGTAATCGGACCATTTTAGATTTTTGCCGCCCAAAAACTTGTGGGCTATAGCACAGTTGATTTTCAATAAAATTGAATTTTCTAAGAAATGTTTAGAAATAATCGAGCAATCAAAATGAAAATTGTCACAGCAATTACAGGTCCCGAAACCTATTGATAGAGGTATCAACCATCGTAATCGGACCATTTTAGATTTTTGCCGCCCAAAAACTTGTGGGCTATAGCACAGTTGATTTTCAATAAAATTGAATTTTCTAAGAAATGTTTAGAAATAATCGAGCAATCAAAATGAAAATTGTCACAGCAATTACAGGTCCCGAAACCTATTGATAGAGGTATCAACCATCGTAATTGGACCGTTTAAGATTTTTGCTGCCCAAAATCTTGTGGGCTATAGCACAGTTGATTTTCAATAAAATTGAACTTTCTAAGAAATGTTTAGAAATAATAGAGCAATTAAAATGAAAATTGTCACAGCAATTACAGGTCCCGAAACCTATTGATAGAGGTACCAACCATCGTAATCGGACCATTTTAGATTTTTGCCGCCCAAAAACTTGTGGGCTATAGCACAGTTGATTTTTAATAAAATTGAATTTTCTAAGAAATGTTTAGAAATAATCGAGCAATCAAAATGAAAACTGTCACAGCAATTACAGGTCCCGAAACCTATTGATAGAGGTATCAACCATCGTAATCGGACCATTTAAGATTTTTGCCGCCCAAAAACTTGTGGGCTATAGCACAGTTGATTTTCAATAAAATTGAATTTTCTAAGAAATGTTTAGAAATAATCGAGCAATCAAATTGAAAATTGTCACAGCAATTACAGGTCCCGAAACCTATTGATAGAGGTATCAACCATCGTAATCGGACCATTTTAGATTTTTGCCGCCCAAAAACTTGTGGGCTATAGCACAGTTGATTTTCAATAAAATTGAATTTGCTAAGAAATGTTTAGAAATAATCGAGCAATCAAAATGAAAATTGTCACAGCAATTACAGGTCCCGAAACCTATTGATAGAGGTATCAACCATCGTAATCGGACCATTTTAGATTTTTGCCGCCCAAAAACTTGTGGGCTATAGCACAGTTGCTTTTCAATAAAATTGAATTTTCTAAGAAATGTTTAGAAATAATCGAGCAATCAAAATGAAAATTGTCACAGCAATTACAGGTCCCGAAACCTATTGATAGAGGTATCAACCATCGTAATCGGACCATTTTAGATTTTTGCCGCCCAAAAACTTGTGGGCTTTAGCACAGTTGATTTTCAATAAAATTGAATTTGCTAAGAAATATTTAGAAATAATCGAGCAATCAAAATGAAAATTGTCACAGCAATTACAGGTCCCGAAACCTATTGATAGAGGTATCAACCATCGTAATCGGACCATTTAAGATTTTTGCCGCCCAAAAACTTGTGGGCTATATATAGCACAGTTGATTTTCAATAAAATTGAATTTTCTAAGAAAAGTTTAGAAATAATCGAGCAATCAAATTGTCAATTGTCACAGCAATTACAGGTCCCGAACCCTATTGATAGAGGTATCAACCATCGTAATCGGACCATTATAGATTTTTGCCGCCCAAAAACTTGTGGGCTATAGCACAGTTGATTTTCAATAAAATTGAATTTGCTAAGAAATGTTTAGAAATAATCGAGCAATCAAAATGAAAATTGTCACAGCAATTACAGGTCCCGAAACCTATTG